>CM023617.1:976801-1279448 GCA_013358685.1 Antennarius maculatus
CCTTATTGTTCCCTCTCCTTTCCCTTATTGTTCCCTCTCCGTTCCCTTATTGTTCCCTCTCCGTTCCCTTATTGTTCCCTCTCCGTTCCCTTATTGTTCCCTCCCCGTTCCCTTATTGTTCCCTCTCCGTTCCCTTATTGTTCCCTCCCCGTTCCCTTATTGTTCCCTCTCCGTTCCCTTATTGTTCCCTCTCCGTTCCCTTATTGTTCCCTCACCGTTCCCTTATTGTTCCCTCTCCGTTCCCTTATTGTTCCCTCTCCGTTCCCTTATTGTTCCCTCTCCGTTCCCTTATTGTTCCCTCACCGTTCCCTCACCGTTCCCTTATTGTTCCCTCTCCGTTCCCTTATTGTTCCCTCTCCGTTCCCTTATTGTTCCCTCTCCGTTCCCTTATTGTTCCCTCTCCGTTCCCTTATTGTTCCCTCTCCGTTCCCTTATTGTTCCCTCTCCGTTCCCTTATTGTTCCCTCTCCGTTCCCTTATTGTTCCCTCTCCGTTCCCTTATTGTTCCCTCTCCGTTCCCTTATTGTTCCCTCTCCGTTCCTTCCCCGTTGTTTCCCCGTTCTGGTGCTGATTGTTATTCATAGAGCGGATAAATATTTAATTCCGTCTAAGGATACCTTTTGTTAACAGAATTCCCGGACAAGCCTCACAGCCCACCATGAATTCAAATTCTGCTCATTCTCCTGCTGCCGTGTTGACAGGAGTTAGGAGGAGGAGGAGGTGAGGCAGAAAAGGAGACGAGGAGGTGAGGAAGAGGATGAGGATTCTGCTCTTCTCTGAACAGGAAGTGTTAGCTGTTAGCTTCCAGATTAGCATCGTTAGCACCAACGCAGTCTTTTCTCTGTTTCCACGTCAACATGATGGGTGAGGAAGAAAGCCGGAGAGAGAAACTTAAAGACGGGCACGTTTCTTTACAATTTACCGACAACATGGCATCAAAGAGAGGTGGGGCTAATCGCAAGGGGCGGGGCTAATCACAGGAGGCAGGGCTAACCAGCAGTTTTCTCTTGGTTTGGATTGGATATAGATCCGGCGGAGCAGCGAGGAAGGGGAGGAAGAGGAGGAAGAGGCGGTGCAGACCCGGTCGGGCTCAAGTGATCTGGAATGAGAAAATCCAGACTAGTTTGAATCTGATTCAGTAATGAATTATGGATTAACGGGTTCTGCTGAGAACCGGAACACCGGGAAAAACATCCGAACCACCAAACGAGTCATCCCAGATGAAATGTCGGATTCGGGAGGAGCGAGTCGTCGGTTTCTGCTGATCCCGACCTGTTGAGGCCGCGGACGGACGGTCGGACATTAAAGTTTAATCTGCGCTGCCGGCTGTTGATTCTACCCCCCCCCTCTGCTGCTAATGAAAGGCTTCTTTTTATTCCCAGGACTGACGGATGCTGGAAGAGCAAAAAGGTTTCAATTGAGCCCCTTTGATAGCTCCTAATAATATCCCCACGGTTGACGCGCAAAATCAAATGGAATGATGAGTCTTTGATTTATGTCCTGATCATCCAACCAGTGTGTGTGTGTGTGTGTGTGTGTGTGTGTGTGTGTGTGTGTGTGTGTGCGTGTGTGCGTGTGGACGCAGGAGCGTTTGAATTAGCGCAATCGCAGAGATCCTGGTGTGTCAGTCGGATTTAAAAGAAACTTTCGTTTTTGTTGTTTCTTCGGCCGTCGTCTCCACTTCCTCCCATGGAGGCTAAAGCTAAATGCTAGCGCGTTGGACATATTGAGAACAGTCAGTTTTTTTATTTCCAGTTATATTGAACTTTAAGACAAATTGTGACAATGATGATATCATTTTCACAATATATTTTTTTTTAATTAAAAAAATTTGCTAGCTTTGTTTGGCGCGAAAAGCGAGAAATACCGCACGAGCTTAAGTATCCGGATTACTTTTACTTTTAGGTGGGGCGAGTAGGAAGAGGTGGAAGTGGTGAAGTAGCTTTTGAATTATCGCTGGCGTGTCGGCCGGTTTTTTAAAGATAGTTTTGGTTTGTTGTTGCATCAGCCGTCGTCTCCACCTCCTTTAGGCTCAAGCTAAACGTTAGCGCCTTGGACTTATCAAGAACACTTCTTTTTTTTTAAATTCTCGTTCTGAACTTATTTCTGCTGATGTGTGGAGTCGTGACAGTGATCATATCAAAATTTGGTTAAATTTGCTAGCTTAGCTTGTTTGGCGCAAATACAACAGAAACAAAAGTATCCGGATTACTAGCACCGCCTCGCTTTTGGGTGGGGTGAGTAAGAAGAGGTAATATATTAGCTTCAGAATTAGCGCTGGCATGTCGGCCAGTTTTAAAACATAGTTTCGGTTTGTTGTTTCTTCGGCCGTCGTCTCCACCTCCTCCCATGGAGGCTAAAGCTAAACGTTAAAGGAAATATGTTGCAAACAAAAGTAAGATTCCCGGCGCCTCCTGGTTTTTTGGGCGGGGCTGGGAGGCGTCGGGGCGGGTGGGGACTAGGTGGAGGTGATGAAGGAGTCAGGCGGAGGTGAACGTCCACTTCGATTAGCCGGGCCGCCCGTGAAGCCGCTAATGCACCGCGCTATTAGCATGTTCCTGCTGGTTGCCACGGGCAGCGCTGAGCCGCCGCCCCGTTCGACATGTCAGGACGCATATCAGTCACGGCGTCCTGTGGCCCGTGGGCGCCCCCCCCCCCCACACACCGCTAAGAGATGGAGTAAAAGGGGGGGGGGGGTGATAGCGCTAAGTGAGCGCGTTAGCATCCGCAGTCCGGGTTCATCACATCGGAATGAAGTTGTTTTTTTATTGAGGGAGTGAAGTTATTCATCCATCACTCAAAGCCCCGCCTCTTTCATCACAGGTGCATGCTAACGGTTTTAGCTTAGCAACATATCAGACAAAAAAATCAGAAAACGGAGGGAGAAAGTTGATGCTAGCCGGCCCGCGGAGCTCGATCAGTCGTGGATGGAGGGATGAAAGGGAGGTGGAGGTGTAGATAGAGAAAGAGGGGGGGAATGAAAGAGGAGGCCTGGAGGAGGAGGAGGAGGAGGAGGAGGGTGCTCTTCATCAGGCCGAGGTGCGATCTGTCCGCCTAAAGATCTCTGGCGCCGCTCGAACTCTCCTGACGGCCTCGTCGAAAATAAAAACCGAGCGAAACGCGTGAAAAGGCCTCCGAGAACGAGAGCAGAAGAAAATCCCCTCAACTTTTCTCAGCTCTGAACCCCGGCGCTCCTCTTCCTCCTCCTCCTCCTCCTCCTCCTCCTCCTCCTCCTCCTCCCATTATAATCACCCCGAGGCGAGGCGCTCTCCTGGGTGGCTCCCCCTCCAGCGGCGCCCTTGTTCTTCGCACGCTGGTAATAATTTGAAGCTGCTGAAAGAGCTTTTAGAGGGATCAACCTGCACACCTCCTCCTCCTCCTCCTCCTCCTCCTCTTCCTCCTCCATCCCAGGCATCACGCCTTCTCCCACGCCGCCGCTCCACACGCCTGCCCTGCGTCCACCCGGCGCTCGCTAAAGACAAAGAGAATGAAGGAGGAGCGACGAGGAGGAGGGAGAGGAGCTTCTGAAAGAAAACTGAACTTTTGTTGGAGGAAGGTTTGGAGTCTTCATCACCAGCTGAAGGATCTGGATCATTAGTTCACTGATTTATTCATCATTCATTATTTTATCAAACATTTTCTTCACAATTCATAAATTATGATGTAAAAAGTAAAAGAAATTTTTTTTTAAACCCTTTAAAACCGAATTTGTCATATTTGATTCACTCGTCCATTCAGAATTTTGATTTTTAAATATAAATTTGAATTTTTTTTCTTGAAAAACTTCCAATCAGACACACACACACACACACAGGAAAAAAGTCTGAATTCATCCAAAATTATACAAATTAAAGCTCATACATACAATTTTTTGTAATTTTTTTGGCTTTTTTTGTTTTTTATTTTCCGAAAATTAAATTTTTTCGACAATTATTTCATTATTTGAGCCTTAAATAGTAAAAAAAACCAAAACATCACATAATTTCACAGTATGAGACAAAAAAAGAAAAGCCCTAGAATCCTCCTCCTCCTCCTCCTCCTCCTCCGTGTAAACACACAACAGGACGAACAAATCGCTCGGAGGAATGTGGCTGCGTGACGTGTGTGTGTGTGTGTGTGTGTGTCACACACACCCGTGCTGATCACACACACCTGCGTGGACGCTCAGGTGGCTCTCTGTCCTGGAGATCTTTTATTTAGCCGCTGCAGAGAGCGGCTCCTCTTCATCCATTATGCAGCTGCTGCCGCGGTAACAAGCTGCAGGCCGATCTCACCTCGTGTGCGGCTTAAAATATAGATAAAAGCTCAGCCGCCGCAAACATGTTGGAGTCGGCAGCCGGCCGGCGTGGAGAGAGTCCGGGGCAATTAGAGGAGGCCGGGATCCACAAGAGGAGGAGGAGGAGCAGGAGGAGGAAGAGGAGGAGGCACCGTCATCGTCGTCGGATTCCGGCTCGGGATGAGTTTGAAGTCATGAAGCTTCTGCAAAAAGTTTCCTCCGAATGAGAGTTAAAGAGTTAAAATAAGGTCCTGAAAGTCCTGGAAGTGAAAGGGTCAGATGTCCCAATACTTGTGTCCACATATTGTACGGGAAGTTCTCAACATACGAACACGACAGGTTCCTAGAGGTTGTTTGTAAGTTGAATTGTTCGTAAGTCGGTTTTTATTAAATTTCAATCTATAATGTCAATTTGAGGTCATTTAAAGTCATGTCAGTACTACTGTTAATACTAAAGTAATGTCATTACTACTGTAAATACTACAGTAATGTCATTACTACTGTAAATACTAAATTAATGTCATTACTACTGTAAATACTAAAGTAATGTCATTACTACTGTAAATACTACATTAATGTCATTACTACTGTAAATACTAAAGTAATGTCATTACTACTGTAAATACTAAAGTAATGTCATTACTACTGTAAATACTACAGTAATGTCATTACTACTGTAAATACTAAATTAATGTCATTACTACTGTAAATACTACAGTAATGTCATTACTACTGTAAATACTACAGTAGTGTCATTACTACTGTAAATACTACAGTAATGTCATTACTACTCTAAATACTAAAGTAATGTCATTACTACTGTAAATACTACAGTAATGTCATTACTACTGTAAATACTACATTAATGTCATTACTACTGTAAATACTACAGTAATGTCATTACTACTGTAAATACTACAGTAATGTCATTACTACTCTAAATACTAAAGTAATGTCATTACTACTGTAAATACTAAAGTAATGTCATTACTACTGTAAATACTACAGTAATGTCATTACTACTGTAAATACTAAAGTCATGTCATTACTACTGTAAATACTACAGTAATGTCATTACTACTGTAAATACTAAAGTCATGTCATTACTACTGTAAATACTACAGTAATGTCATTACTACTCTAAATACTACAGTAATGTCATTACTACTCTAAATACTAAATTAATGTCATTACTACTGTAAATACTACAGTAATGTCATTACTACTGTAAATACTAAAGTAATGTCATTACTACTCTAAATACTAAAGTAATATCATTACTACTCTAAATACTAAAGTAATGTCATTACTACTGTAAATACTACAGTAATGTCATTACTACTGTAAATACTAAAATAATGTCATTACTACTGTAAATACTACAGTAATATCATTACTACTCTAAATACTACAGTAATGTCATTACTACTGTAAATACTAAAATAATGTCATTACTACTGTAAATACTAAAATAATGTCATTACTACTGTAAATACTACAGTAATATCATTACTACTCTAAATACTACAGTAATGTCATTACTACTCTAAATACTACAGTAATGTCATTACTACTGTAAATACTAAAATAATGTCATTACTACTGTAAATA
Organism: Antennarius maculatus; assembly: GCA_013358685.1. Lineage (NCBI taxonomy): Eukaryota > Metazoa > Chordata > Actinopteri > Lophiiformes > Antennariidae > Antennarius > Antennarius maculatus. The sequence continues at coordinate 982,688 of CM023617.1, forward strand.
CTAAAGTAATGTCATTACTACTGTAAATACTAAAATAATGTTATTACTACTGTAAATACTAAAATAATGTCATTACTACTGTAAATACTACAGTAATGTCATTACTACTCTAAATACTAAAGTAATATCATTACTACTCTAAATACTACAGTAATGTCATTACTACTGTAAATACTAAAGTAATATCGTTACTACTGTAAATACTACAGTAATGTCATTACTACTCTAAATACTAAAGTAATATCATTACTACTCTAAATACTACAGTAATGTCATTACTACTGTAAATACTAAAGTAATGTCATTACTACTGTAAATACTAAAATAATGTCATTACTACTGTAAATACTACAGTAATGTCATTACTACTCTAAATACTAAAGTAATGTCATTACTACTGTAAATACTAAAATAATGTCATTACTACTGTAAATACTACAGTAATGTCATTACTACTCTAAATACTAAAGTAATATCATTACTACTCTACTAAAGTAATATTGTTACTACTGTAAATACTACAGTAATGTCATTACTACTGTAAATACTACAGTAATGTCATTACTACTCTAAATACTACAGTAATGTCATTACTACTGTAAATACTAAAATAATGTCATTACTACTGTAAATACTACAGTAATGTCATTACTACTCTAAATACTAAAGTAATATCATTACTACTCTAAATACTACAGTAATGTCATTACTACTGTAAATACTAAAGTAATATCGTTACTACTGTAAATACTACAGTAATGTCATTACTACTCTAAATACTAAATTAATGTCATTACTACTGTAAATACTAAAATAATGTCATTACTACTGTAAATACTACAGTAATGTCATTACTACTCTAAATACTAAAGTAATATCATTACTACTCTAAATACTAAAGTAATATTGTTACTACTGTAAATACTACAGTAATGTCATTACTACTCTAAATACTACAGTAATGTCATTACTACTGTAAATACTACAGTAATGTCATTACTACTCTAAATACTACAGTAATGTCATTACTACTCTAAATACTACAGTAATGTCATTACTACTCTAAATACTAGAGTTCTATTCCCTCAGACGGACCAGAAACAATTCCAGGACATTAAAACAACACAGAATAAATAAAATAGAGGTTCGGGTCGTTTAGAGTTCAGTCGTTCTGATTATAAAAATATATAAAAAGAATTTTTTTTAATCTAGTTTAGGACGTTTCTCTGGACTAACATCTGTCCACTACAAATACTGGACTCTAAAAATCACTAGAAAACCTTTTAAAGCTCATGAATCATGTTACTGTACAATAAATCTGAATCAAAACAAAACAGGAGGAGGTGCTGCTTGGTGGAGGGTTGTGGCAGAAAGTGGAACTGCAGGATGATAGTCGGATATGGTGACGCGCGTTTGTTTGTATCTCTGAATGTTTGTAAGTCAGATGTTCATATGTTGAGGAGTACTTGTCTGGTTTAAAGAGATGTGACTTAAACCTGGTGTGAGGTCGAACGCATCTCCGTAGCCTCCAAGCTAAACTTGTTAGCAGGAGGCGACACACACGCCAACACGTGTGTGTCCACACACACGCAAACAGGTAAACAAACAGACGGTGTTTGTCGGGGGGGGGGGTGACCCGTGCTGGAACAGCTGCTGCTGGTCAGGGCAGGACAAAGAAGAAGCTGAGTTTGTGTGTGTGTGTGTGTGTGTGTGTGTGTGTGTGTGTGTGTGTGTGTGCCAAAGCAGCAGACGCCACATGCCCCTCTCGTGTCCCAGCAGGCCTTGCTGTGGGGACGCTGCCAGTGGGCCCCCTGGTGGAGCTCCACATCTGGGCTCACATCTGGGGGAAAAGTGGGCGTGGTCCTGAAGAAGGAAAAAAGGCGGACCCGGAATTATTTTTTTTATTCATGTTTAAATGTTCCGAACCTTTTGAGAGAATCTGAAAGGTTTCGTTGACGGTGGAGTTTTGTTCAGTCGGAATACCATCGTCAACTGTTGCCACGGCAACCCAAGGGATCGGATGAAGACGGACGGCGTTCGGATCCGTTTTTACATCCCTACGTTTTAAGTTTCCGTTTCTGGTTGGTCCCGATGTCTCCACGACTCAATCACCCTGTCGGGGTGACGGAGGGGGGAGGAGCCTAAACGCCTGAATCCGGAGGACAAAACCGGAGGAAGTTTTCCGACTCTGGCTCCGCCCCCTTGAGGCTGCAGCTCCTTGGCGCCTTAAAGAGCCTTCTGGGTACAAATATGAATAATGGAACTTACAGAAAAAAGACTTTACAGCCTCAGCTCCTCCTGGCCGGACCGCCGCGTTAAGCCCCTCCCCCCTCGCCGCCACGCGTCGGTCTGTTTGTTTTGGGGCTGTGATTTGCAGCCCATTAAAAAAGAATAAGAACTGATGACATATTCAAAGAGGGCGCGTCTGGAGGATCACGTCTGAGGAGGCTATGATTCATTAATGCCACCATGAATAGATAAACTGGATGTTGTATGATATCATACCGCCGTCGGATTCACCGCGACATCCGCGTTTTTCCTCGTTTCAAAGACACGGGATCTCGTCACGGACGCCGAACCCCAAAGAGGATCCTGAACTATTCATAAGAACAGAAGAGGAGCGGCCACGTCCCGTTTCACATCGGCGTTTAGAAAGGAGGATGAATACAATTAATCTGCGACGCATCGGAAACGTATCCGGAACGTTCTCCCGCGTCATTCCCGGGAAAACGTTCGCCATGAGTTTGAAGTCGTGAAGCTTCTCCAGAAAGTTTCCTCCGAATGAGCGTTAAAGAGTTTAAATGAGGTCCTGAAAGTCCTGGAAGTGAAAGGGTCAGATGTCCCAATACTTTTGTCCACATAGAGTACAGGAAGTCCTCAACATACAAACACAACAGGTTCCTAGCGGTTGTTTGTAAGTCATTTTTATTAAATTTCAATCTATAATGTCAGTTTGAGGTCATTTAAATGTCATTACTGCTCTGAATACTAAAGTAATGTCATTAGTACTCTAAATACTAAAGTAATCTCATTACTACTGTAAATACTAAAGTAATGTCATTACTACTGTAAATACTAAAGTAATGTCATTACTACTCTAAATACTAAAGTAATGTCATTACTACTGTAAATACTAAAGTAATGTCATTACTACTGTAAATACTAAAGTAATGTCATTACTACTCTAAATACTAAAGTAATGTCATTACTACTGTAAATACTAAAATAATGTCATTACTACTCTAAATACTACAGTAATGTCATTACTACTGTAAATACTAAAGTAATCTCATTACTACTCTAAATACTAAAGTAATGTCATTACTACTGTAAATACTAAAGTAATCTCATTACTACTCTAAATACTACAGTAATGTCATTACTACTGTAAATACTAAAGTAATCTCATTACTACTCTAAATACTAAAGTAATGTCATTACTACTCTAAATACTAAAGTAATGTCATTACTACTGTAAATACTAAAGTAATCTCATTACTACTCTAAATACTACAGTAATGTCATTACTACTCTAAATACTAAAGTAATCTCATTACTACTCTAAATACTACAGTAATCTCATTACTACTCTAAATACTACAGTAATCTCATTACTACTCTAAATACTACAGTAATGTCATTACTACTCTAAATACTACAGTAATGTCCTCCTGACCAGAGGAGTAACTTCCTGTTTTCGACTTGGGGTTCTTCCGTTTCACAACGTCGATGAAAACATCGAATCCGAAAACATTCCTGGCTGCTGATTGGTCCAGAATGAAACCTGACACTTTACTCACCTCTGACACATTAACATTCAACACACACACACACACACACACACACACACACACACACACACACACACACACACAACCACCCGAAACAATTTTCAATTTCCATTTCTGATTCCTGACCTGTGATAATTGGCGTTCCGGCTGACGGTGGGGGGGGGGGGGGGTCACCTGCGGCCGGCGGTGAATTATTGATGGCTAATATCATTATGTAGGCGCCGCTTGTCATAACAATGGTGGCTGGCGGTGGGGGGGGCCCGCGCCCCCCCTGCCCCCGGCGCAGACGGAGCCTTTAATTATTGATCGGGACTAATTGACGACAGGATTCGCGGGGCGCGCTTCACTTTTGTTCCCGCCGCCGCTCGCTTGCCTGGCTCCTTCAAGAAACACCCGCATGAGGGGGTGGGCCCTCGCCGATGACCCCCCGTGTCAGCAAATTAGCAGCGAGGATGACCCCGCCCACCCCTCGCCCCCCACCTTCACCTCCTCATCATCATCCACCTTTTTCTTCCCGTTTCTCTCTGACTTTAAGATCCTCCTGCACCCCCCCCCCCCCCCGTCCTCGACATCGACATCGGTTAATTAAGAGAGGACAAGGAGTTGCCACGGCGACGGCGGTGGCGCGTCGGGATTGGCCGCTCGTCGTTACGCCGCTTTAATGGACAGAAAACGGAGGTTAATGGAGTTTAATGATTGTCAGACCCCGCCCCCTCATTTGGGTGTGATGTCAGCACCGTGACCCCGCCTTCTGACCTCTGACAGGTGGACTCACATGTAAACAGCAAAGCATCATGGGAAAGAGGAGCAAGAGGTCAAAAAGTTTGAAAACCAGTTTGTCTCCTCCCGTCAGTCTGTACTCTGATTGGCTGATCGTTCCCACCTGTCTGTGATTGGCTCCTCCCCCTCGTCTCACCTGCTCCGCCTACTTTCATTACCTGTTTGTTTCTCCCCAGCAGGAAAAACACATCCAGTAAACAGGAAGTCATTCAAACACAAAGGTGGCGGTTGTCTGAGGGTGGGGTGCCAGGGGGCGGGGCTATGTCACGTCACACCTGATTGGATAGTCGATGTTATATGTGAGGGTTTTTTTCACAACAGAATTTTACAAAATATACAAAATTTTGATTCTGAAATGATTTCCTCCAACAGGAAGGAAGTGATTCTAATCCAGGAAGTGTTTCCAGGAAACAGAGCCGATGCTGCATTCAGGAACCCGTAGGAAAATAGGAAACCAGGTTGACTGATGGCCTGAACGCAGCGTGTGGCGAAGACAACATCAGCACATCAGCAGAGGTTTGAAACGGTGGTGTGTGTGTGTGTGTGTGTGTGTGTGTGTGTGTGTGTGTGTGTGTGTGTGTGTGTGTGTTCCATCATGTATTTCCACGTTTCCCATTAAGACCAGTCCTGGGACGACAAACACAAAAACACACATATGGGCTTTTTCCTAAGTGGATGCACACACACACACACACACACACACACACACACACACACACACACACACACACACACACACACACACACACACACACACACACGACCTCCTGCTGGCCTCTATGGAATAGCCATGTCACCATCAAGAGGAGTCGGGGCCCTAATCTGCTTTTTGGGGCCCCGTCACAAACACTCATTTGCATAATCGGGGCGACAAGTGTGGCGAGGGTAAAAGAACGAGGGGGGGTAGGAAGGGGGGGGCGAAAAGGAACGGATGAAAGAAAGAGAGGTGAGGGTGAGCAGGTCGGATGGAGACGAGGGAGGAAAGAGGGATGAAGGAGGAAGTAAAGGTGTGTGTGTGTGTGTGTGTGTGTGTGTGTGTGTGTGCGTGCGTGTGTGTGTGTGTGTGTGCGTGTGTGTGTGAGTGTGTGTGTGTGTGTGTGTGTGTGTGTGTGAGTGTGATATTGGTTATGACAGTCACACCTGCTCCTGACTACTCTTCCTCACCTCTCCTCCTCCTCCTCCTCTTCTTGTTTGCCATCAGGAGACATTAAACACCAGCTGTGTGTGTGTGTGTGTGTGTGTGTGTGTGTGTGTGTCCCATCCCATAACCTGCATCCTTATAAACAGGAAGTAGTTAGCACTAAGCAGTTAGCATTTTCAATCTGCTTTATCATCATTTTTTAATTTCTCCTCCTCCTCTCACTCATGTAGATGAATTCAGTTTCATCCCCTCCCCCTCCCCCTTCCTCATTTGCATATGATGCACGTCCCCCGTTGGTCCGTCCGTCGCCGTGCCGACGGCGGGTTCAGGACCCCAGCCGAGGCCCGCATGCAGAATGGGGAGGAACAGGCACTTCCATGGTCGCCTAATTGAGGGCCCTTTAAAATTCCCACTGAGGACCAATCAGGGTTTTCATCTGGGGCCACGCGGGGCGGACAGGGGCCAGCAGGGGCCCCTCAAATAGAGGGCAGCGACAAGACGCCCCGAGCCCCGCTGAATAAATCTGCACAAGGACACATCTTTATGTAAAGACGCCACCGCGCTCCATGGGCTCCTAGGGGCGGCACCCAGACGGCAGGGGGCGGAGCCAGGAGACGGAGTCAGTCTGAAGGTGATAGGTCGAGTGGGATTTAATGTCCTCCCTATGTCAAACCAGGTTCTCTAGGATCCTCCCACCAGCAAACATGTGATGACCGATGACCAATCCAGGCTGGACCCCACCTGGGATAGGCTCCGCCCCCTTGTCTCCTCATCTAAACTCATATTTGAAGTGAAATCCTATTGGTTAAAGAAACAGGAATAAAAATGTAGCTCCTCCCATATCGTAAACGAGTTTTACAGACGACCTTGAAGGCCACAGAAGAGTTTTTACCTTATATGGTCGACGTGGACACATATGGTCACCGTGGAAACGGGGAGGCCTCCTCCTGATGGAATGTATTTCAAACATGACTTGTAAAAAGAAGCTAATTTTGATGCTAAAACTGCCTTTAGGGTGTTTGCAGGGTGTTAGCAGGATGCTAGCAGGACGCTAACTAGCATTAAATGGAAAAAATGAACCAAATCCCGCTAAATGTCAAATATGGACCAGAAGCCTTCGGGTTTTAGATCCAGGTGGTCGGGATCTCGTCGCGGTTTAAGATAATCTGTATGAGGATGATAACTCCGCCCATTTCCATCTGCTATCTTATTGCTAATTGCTAATTCTCCTGGTTACCTGGTGTTGCTTCTAGAGGAACTGATGATCAACGCCGAGCTCTTTGTATTCGTAGAAATCTTCCAATCAGGATCGGAGCCGCGGCGCAGCGGTGGTTCCATCAGGAGCGATTGGCGTACGCTAACATAATATTTGCTGCGCGGCGCTCCAGACTTGATGCGTCCTAACAAGCACATGCATATTGCATCACTTCGACACATGTTTTCAGTGAATATCTCTTTTATGCATTACTGTAAATCCTCCAGAGCTCCCGGCGCAACGCGGCGCTTCCAGCGCGGAACGCGGACAACGAACGGCGCTCCGCGGAAAACACGGAAGCTTTTAACGCTGATAGGAAACAACGAGGGAGTCGTCAGCGAGGGGGGAGGGAGGAGAAGGGAAAGGAAGAAGGTTTGAGGAGCTGGATTCAGACATTCCTGGTCCCCAGAGGACGACCTAGCTTTAGCATGTTAGCATTAGCTTTGACATTCAGATATGACTTCATCTTCAATCCAGACAAGAGGATCCAGTTTCATTTTAATGATCCTCTTCCTGTTAAACAGGAAGAGGAAGTCGTTAAACCCTCATTTTTGATCAGGAGGTGGCGGCGGTGGTGGATGCGATGGCTGGGCGTCACCTTCCAGATTCATTTTAAAGGCAACAAAGTGAAATAATTGATTTAAAAATCTTTTTTTTTTTTTTTTTTTTTGTCAGCCGATGTGCTGGTCGGACGTTCACGTTTCGTCGCGCGTGATTGGTTGCATTGACTTTGGCTCCTCCCACATGTAAACACAGGTAACCCGCCTGGATCCAGGATCCGTCGGTGGTAAAAAAAGTTGCATTCGGGGGTGAGGGAGGCAGGCGTGGACGGGTGAGTTAGTGGGTATATGTGTGTTACATGAGGGGGAGGGGGGTGGTACGGGGTAGTTGGGGGGGGGGGGTTGTTTCCCCAACGGGACGCATTAACAAGCCCATCCAGTTAAATGTAGCCCCTGCATTACCTAATGTACCGGCCCCGCTCCAGCAGGAGGAGACAGCAGCATCCATTATTGATCAGATGGAGCTGCCTCTGAAGCCGGGTGGAGGGATGAAGATGGAGGGAGGAAGAGGAGGAGGAAGGGGGGGGGGGAGAGGAGGGACATTTGTTGTCAAAGCCTGATGATGATGATGATGATGATGATGATGATGATGGTGATGCTCCAATCCTCTCACTTCCTGTTGGAGCCCTTCCTCCTTCGTTCGTCTCTTTCAAAGACGGTTTGTTAGCGCCATTCCCACCGATGGAGCTTCATCTTCATCATCATCATCCTCATCATCACCATCATCATCACCACCATCATCATCATCATCATCACGATCTTCATCATCACCATCATCATCATCACCATCTTCATCATCATGCTGATGTTCCCCTTTCATCCATCCATCGTCCGATTCTTCCCTCGCTCCATCATCATCATCACCATCATCATCCCTTCCTGCCCTCCCTGGTGGGTTCGGCTGTGGGGGGAATTTGAATTTCACAGAAAGTCATGGGGGGGTTGGTGGGGTGTTAGTGGGGGTGTTATGGGGGGGTTCTGTCTCTTTCCTGTTTGTGTTTCGGTCTCCTGAGTCGTTTTTTTTTTTTTTTTTTAGAACCAAACCCGTCTGAGATCCTGGACTTCACCGTCAGCCGGTCGGATTCCGGTCGGATTACGATCGGATTACGATCGGATTACGATCGGATTACGATCGGATTACGATCGGATTACGATCGGATTACGATCGGTCTTCAGGCCGTAATTGAATCACACTCGATATGTTTGTCTAAACGCGTCTGACCGCCTCCATTACCCACAAGGCTTCACTTCAAAAGCGCGTCTTCTGATTTGTTTCTATTCTCACTGCCTCAAACTGGAGTTGGACACACACACACACACACACACACACGAGGTTCTTAATGAGGTCTTTCCAGAGGTGTTCACCTCCCTGCAGGTAGGGGGCAGCGTCATCCAATCCGTGTCAGGTTTGGTTTTGTGTCGGTTATGTTTTGGCTCCGCCTCCTCGCTGCTCGTCCGTCGTATTGATCGCCACCTGGAGTCGGATGACGGTCGGACGCTTGGCCTCAAAGAACAATTAATTGTGCATGTGATCGATGTTCATCCACAAATCAATACCAGGCTGTGTGTGTGTGTGTGTGTGTGTGTGTGTGTGTGTGTGTGTGTGAGAACTTTCTTGTTTGCTTGATCTTTGGTTCTTTGTGTTTTTTTTCAGTTGATTATTTTGTCAGCATCTAAACAAAATTTAAAACAATTAATTTTTGTTTGTTTTATTTTTATTTAAATTTTTTAATTCAGAAAATTTATTTTCTGTTTCTTAAATGACAGAAAAAAAAGATTTTTGGATTTAAAATCGGAACCAACGTTCTGCAGTCGAACTGGATTCCGTTCCGATCCGAATCAGATCTGATTGGATCGAAATGTCACCTGTTGATGAACGATAGCCCCGCCCATTGATCGCCGCCATGGCAGCAAGCTGATCAGCGACATTTGGAGGACACGTCGCGACTCCTCAGGGTGGGGTCATCAGATGGAGGAAGAGGAAGAGGAGGAGGAGGAAGAGGAAGACGTCCTGCTGAGCTTCCTCATCAAAAAGTAAACAGGAAGTGAACCCAGGACGCCTCTGGTTGAGAACAACCCCCCCTCCGACATCACTGATGAAGACGTTCCTCTTCCTCTTCTGAAAGGCGTGACGAGCGACATGTCTTGTGGTCTGAGCCCCGGTGCATGCTGGGAGATCTGCAGGCGAGACACAGGTGAGTGAAATATTCATGAGATGCAGCGAGGTGGTTTTTCCTCTTCTGTGTGTGTGTGTGTGTGTGTGTGTGTGTGTGTGTGTGTGTGTGTGTGTGTGTGTGTGTGTGTGTGTGTGTGTGTGTGTGTGTGTGTGTGTGTGTGTGTTGCTTCACCCTTTTTAAACTTTCAGTTTCACGTAAAAACAAACATTTCCTTGAGTCCTGTTACCGGTCTGGGTGGCTCCGCCCATTCTCCGCCCCAACTCCGCCCACCTGGGCGTGACCTTTTCTCCATTTTTCCCGCTTATGTCGGCTGTTTTCAGACTTTTATTTTGACGGGGTGCAAACAAAATGTCCATTTTAGGAATGAATGTTTTTTCACTGTAAAGAAAAGAGACAGAGAGGAGGAAGAGGAGGAGGAAGAGGAAGAAGAGGAGGAGGAGGAGGAAGAGGAGGAGGAGGAAGAGGAGGTGGAAGAGGAGGAGGAGGAGGAGGAGGAGGAAAGAGGAGGAGGAGGAAGAGGAGGTGGAAGAGGAGGAGGAGGTGGAAGAGGAGGAAGAGGAGGAGGTAGAGGAGGAAGAGGAGGAGGAGGAAGAGGAAGAAGAGGAGGAGGAGGAGGAAGAGGAGGAGGAGGAAGAGGAAGAAGAGGAGGAGGAGGAGGAAGAGGAGGAGGTGGAAGAGAAGGAGGAGGTGGAAGAGGAGGAAGAGGAGGAGGAAGAAGAGGAGGAGGAGGAAGAGGAGGAGGAAGAGGAGGAGGAGGAGGAAGAGGAGGAGGAATAGGAGGAGGAAGAGGAGGAAGAGGAGGAGGAATAGGAGGAGGAAGAGGAGGAAGAGGAGGAGGAAGAGGAGGAGGAAGAGGAGGAGGAGGAGGAGGAGGAGGAAGAGGAGGAAGAGGAGGAAGAGGAGGAGGAAGAGGAGGAGGAAGAGGAGGAGGAGGAGGAAGAGGAGGAGGAAGAGGAGGAAGAGGAGGAGGAAGAGGAGGAAGAGGAGGAGGAAGAGGAGGAGGAAGAGGAGGAGGAGGAGGAAGAGGAGGAGGAAGAGGAGGAAGAGGAGGCCCACCACACTCAGCTACAGGAAAGACGGCAATTAATAATTTACATCACCCGTCACTGTTCGCTCCACTGGACCACTCAACAAACAGCAGCCGCAATTTAAGGCCAAAACACACACATGCTAGGGTAACACACACACACACACACACACACACACACACACACACACACACACACACACACACACACACACACACACACACACACACGAGATGCATGCATGCAATCAGCTGCATTAACACACGCACACACGTTTTCTCATGCAACACACCTGCAGCGCCCCCCCCCCCCCCTTCCCTAACAACGGGGGTAGGGGTTGGGGGGGGGGATCAAGCGGCGCCGTCCAACGGGTCGGATCCCGGCTGGGACCTCCAGGAGGCGGCCCGCCGTCCCGCCTTTTGTCTCCGCGGCGACCATGTTAAATTAATGCAGCGTGTGTCGCTGCTAGCTAGCGAGCTAGCGCCCGCTGCTAAATATTTGATATGTTTCCCATCCCTGGGAGAAAATCCCCCCCCCCCCACACAAGCTTTGGATCAGACCTGTTGGGGGTGGGGGGTGGGGTTGTTAAATTCACCACAATTTTTTTTTTTTTTTTTTTTTGGGAGGGGGGGGTGTCGCCGTACAGATTCAATAATTTAAACGACATTACGCCGACGACTCTCCGCTTTCCCAACTGTGACTCATCATATTTCCCACAAGCATGACTCGTCGTTTCAGAAAAACGTGTCGGGTTAAATCCGAAAGACGACTTCACTCGACGTCGAAAACGTTAAAAGTCTTTTATTTTCCGAAGCGTGACATCAACGCCGAGTCGACGTGACGTCATCGGCTTTGATGTCACGCTTCGCACACCTCCGTGAGCGGCTGCCTGGGAGTGAAGCCGAAGCGTCCATCCTGTAGCGTGTGGCCTTCAGGCGTCATTAGAATAATCCGAAATTTAAATACAAATTTGAATTTCCGCAGCGACGTCGGGAGCAATCAGACATGGAGACGAGGTCAGCGAGACGCGAGGAAACCCGAGTGGAAAACATTTCAATTTCACACATCAGGTGTCCTAACGACACACACACACACACACACACACACACACACACACACACTTGTGCTGTCACTCACCGCTGCTTTCCGATTGGATAACTCGATGCCACACCTGAGCCGATATACTTTCTCGGAAAGCGATGCTACCGGAATTTTGTGAAGAATTCGGAATTACAATGATAGCAAATGTGAAAAAATGAAGCTAGTGTTAGCTTGACCATTAGCATGATGGAGTCTTTTTCTGAATTTGCCACACACTGTAGGTGTGTTTTAACTTGAATTTGGACCAATCAGAGCTCATCTTCCGTTCCCAGGTTGGTTTGATCTGAGAACAGCTGATCCGATGCAGTGATGAAGATGATGATGATGAAGATGATGGTGGTGTTTTTAGATGTAAAACAGAGGCTAATAATAGAATCGGGTGTGAAACCAGACGAGCCTTTAATCCTGCGTGTTTGACCCGAGGCGATGAGCGTCTGAACGCCGCCGCCGCCGTGTTGCGTGACGGATTGTTTCATCCGTCGGATCCTTTGATCCTGTGCGGATTCAAAGCGATAGAGCAGAGAGGAGGAGGAGAGGTGAGCGGCGGACTCCTCTTCCTCACGTCAGTTCGTCTTTAACGGAGGGAGGAAGAGTTAACACGGTTGTCAGGGCGACCTGTAGGAGGCGCTGTGGGAGAATTCCACGCTCTGGGATTTGTTTTCGGTCGTGTTGGAGCAGTTGATTCCGGTTCAGTGGATACGCTACATGTTGCTAAGTAGTTAGCATGCCCTTATTTGGTTTTGTTGTAGAATCAGGATTCTCTGACTCAACATAGTAAGAGATGATGTGTTAAAAGAGTCCAGGTTCACGCAGTGAAACGTTCACGCAGTGAAACGTTCACGCAGTGAAACAGTCCAGGTTCACGCAGTGAAACGTTCACGCAGTGAAACGTTCACGCAGTGAAACGTTCACGCAGTGAAACAGTCCAGGTTCACGCAGTGAAACATTCCAGGTTCACGCAGTGAAACAGTCCAGGTTCACGCAGTGAAACAGTCCAGGTTCACGCAGTGAAACAGACCAGGTTCACGCAGTGAAACAGTCCAGGTTCACGCAGTGAAACAGACCAGGTTCACGCAGTGAAACAGTCCAGGTTCACGCAGTGAAACAGACCAGGTTCACGCAGTGAAACAGTCCAGGTTCACGCAGTGAAACAGTCCAGGTTCACGCAATGAAACAGTCCAGGTTCACGCAGTGAAACAGTCCAGGTTCACGCAGTGAAACAGTCCAGGTTCACAGTGAAACAGTCCAGGTTCACGCAGTGAAACAGTCCAGGTTCACGCAGTGAAACAGTCCAGGTTCACAGTGAAACAGTCCAGGTTCACACAGTGAAACAGTCCTGTTTCACGCAGTGAAACAGTCCAGGTTCACGCAGTGAAACAGTCCAGGTTCACAGTGAAACAGTCCAGGTTCACGCAGTGAAACAGTCCAGGTTCACGCAGTGAAACAGTCCAGGTTCACGCAGTGAAACAGTCCAGGTTCACGCAGTGAAACAGACCAGGTTCACGCAGTGAAACAGTCCAGGTTCACGCAGTGAAACAGTCCAGGTTCACGCAGTGAAACATTCCAGGTTCACGCAGTGAAACAGTCCAGGTTCACGCAGTGAAACAGTCCAGGTTCACGCAGTGAAACAGACCAGGTTCACGCAGTGAAACAGTCCAGGTTCACGCAGTGAAACAGACCAGGTTCACGCAGTGAAACAGTCCAGGTTCACGCAGTGAAACAGACCAGGTTCACGCAGTGAAACAGTCCAGGTTCACGCAGTGAAACAGTCCAGGTTCACGCAATGAAACAGTCCAGGTTCACGCAGTGAAACAGTCCAGGTTCACGCAGTGAAACAGTCCAGGTTCACAGTGAAACAGTCCAGGTTCACGCAGTGAAACAGTCCAGGTTCACGCAGTGAAACAGTCCAGGTTCACAGTGAAACAGTCCAGGTTCACACAGTGAAACAGTCCTGTTTCACGCAGTGAAACAGTCCAGGTTCACGCAGTGAAACAGTCCAGGTTCACAGTGAAACAGTCCAGGTTCACGCAGTGAAACAGTCCAGGTTCACGCAGTGAAACAGTCCAGGTTCACGCAGTGAAACAGTCCAGGTTCACGCAGTGAAACAGACCAGGTTCACGCAGTGAAACAGTCCAGGTTCACGCAGTGAAACAGTCCAGGTTCACGCAGTGAAACAGTCCAGGTTCAAGCAGTGAAACAGTCCAGGTTCACACAGTGAAACAGTCCAGGTTCACGCAGTGAAACAGACCAGGTTCACGCAGTGAAACAGTCCAGGTTCAAGCAGTGAAACAGTCCAGGTTCACACAGTGAAACAGTCCAGGTTCACGCAGTGAAACAGTCCAGGTTCACACAGTGAAACAGTCCAGGTTCACGCAGTGAAACAGTCCAGGTTCACGCAGTGAAACAGTCCAGGTTCACGCAGTGAAACAGTCCAGGTTCACCTTCCTCTTCCTTTTCCTCCTCCTCTTCCTCCTCATGTGGGGACTCTCAGCTTGAGCTCACACCGGCCCCTGACATCGGTGTTAGGGGCCCCGGACCGGGTCGGCCCTTCTGGCCTCATCAATATTGTAAACTGGTACTTAGTGGACAAAAGACAAGGGGGGGCCACCTGGGGCGGCTACACACTTCTGGTGTGTGTGTATGTCTGCCTCTAGGCGTGGGGGGGGGTAATGGGGGCTCTCCAGAACCTGGATCCACTTCCGTGGCGGCAGTGGGCGGAGTCAGACGGCGTCTGAGTGGAGGTGTTCACCACCACCACCCCCCCACCCAGCGTGTCCAAAGCATCGGCTCAGTTAACAAAATCAATAGGGCTGCGTGTGTGTGAACGTGTCGTGAGGAGTGTGAGTGTGTGTGGGGGGGTTGTGAGGAGTGTGTGTGTGTGTGGGGGGGGTGCGGGCAGGTGAGACAGTCGCTCCCATGGCGGGACGTCCCTTTTCCCTCACATCAATTATTGAGGCGTCAGGACACGCTGAGAGCTGGGGGGGATGTCGGGGGGGGGGGGTCAAAGGTCAGCTTTCACCCCCACTCAACTTCCTCTTCCTCCTTCACCTCCACCTTCATCCAGGAGCTCCAGTGGGGGTCACATTTGGGTGTTTTAGGCGCTGAAGTGAAGGTTAAAGGTCACCTGATGGCAGGGGGCGGGGCCAGAGACCGGAGGCTCCGCCCACCTCTCAGGTCAAACAACCTGCAGCTGAAAGGAGAATCTGAAGATCCTGCTGAGGTCCCCCCCCCACTACATTAAAGGTACGGCGCGTTAGCGGGGCAGGGGCCCCGGTAGCGGGGGGGGGGGGGGGCGTGTCTGGGTTGAGGCCTCATCAAATATTGAGGGGCGAGTGTCCCTTCCAGGAGCTGCTTGCTCGCCCTGCTCTCTCTCTTTGGTGGGGGGGGGGTGAGGGGGGAGGAGTGGAGGGGGGGCACATTAATATTTCAGACTGCAATCTCCTGCTTGACAAACTCTCCCACGTGATTGGGTAAAAAGCCGAGCAAGCATCAGCCTCACCCCCCCACATACCCCTTTACCCCCCCCCCCTCCGACCCCCCCTTCGTAGGCTCGCTCGCCCTTTCTCTCACCCGCTTTTTAACCAAATCTCTGAGTTTGCCGTTTGGCGATGAAGAGGGGGGGGGGTAATTAATTACGGCCAATGATTTCGGCCCCCCCACCACACCTCGCCTGGGTGAGGCCCACAGGGCCCCCCCCACGCCTGTGGGTCCCGCCGAATGAAGTGGCATCCATTTTTTATGAAGAGCAGGTTATCCTATTTAGTCAGATTAAAACAGGCGAAGAGGAGAGAAAATAGAGCCTCCTCTTCCTCCTCTTCATCACCCCCCCCCCACCACAACCCCCCCACTTCACCGTCTGCTTTACTTAACTCTTCACTCAAAAACAACCCCCCCTCACTCCATCCACCCGCCCATTAACCTGGTTATGGGTTCAGAGTGCTTTCCTGACCCTCTGCCAGGTGTGGCCTCACCTTCATCCTCCTCCTCTTCTTCCTTTCATCCCGTCTTCATTTCTTCTTCTCTGTATCGAATTAAATCTTTTCAAGGCGATACAACGTTTCTTCTTACTGTTCTTGTTCCCATTTGATCTACTCTCCTTTTCCTGGCCACGCCCCCTTGATCGCAGTCACATGATCACTTTTATTCGCTCACATTCCAGAACAAAACGGTTTTACTTTTCTAACGGGTGATCATTTGGCTCCACCCACTGAGTTTTCCGCAGCCAATCACGTCTTTCCTGCTCTTTCACTTCCTGCTTTCATCAGTGTTTTGATTTTCGCCAGAGGGTGGGGTGGGGGGGGGGTTGGATGGGGGTTGGGGCTACTTTCCTCTCACGCTAATTGAAACGAACCTCCTGCCGTATTAAATGACGCTCTGGCTGCTGCGCCTGACTCAAGCCGAGGATTCTGGGTAAAAGCTTAAAGGCCAGCTGCCAGGATAGCTTAGCCTCCGCTGGGCGGTGGAGGTGTGACGAATAAAAAATATATATAAAAAAAAAATATATATATAAAAAATCTGTTAAAAGTATATAAAAATATCTAAAAATATGTACGATAAAGGAGACGTTTTCTCCTGCTCCTCTTCCTCCTCTACATGTTAGTTTTCACGTTCCATCAACTTTTCCATGTTTCACTTCTGTCTGCCTCTTCCTGCTTCACTGAACAGACTCCTCCCACAGGGGGCGGAGCCGATCACAGGAGGAAGAGGAGGAGGGCCTGGAGGAGGAAGACGACCACAGGATGGATGAAGGTCGGCTGAAAAATGAATCTGACCTTACAGTCAGGTGACCCGGGGCCTGGGCTCAGACCAGGGGCCACCTGGGTCCTGTTGGGGCCACCCGGGCCCCCGTTGACTCGTGCTCGCCGTCCCTCCCTCTGGGCGTGTCCTGTAAAGCGCCGCCGTTAGCGAACCAGTGGTGTGTGTGAATCTGTGTGTTCCTGCATCTTCTGCATGGCTGGACTCCATCCCTCTCCTCCCTCTCCCCCCCGTCGCTCCCCCCTCCTCCCGCCATCCATCCCTCCCATGTGACCCTGGGAAGGGGAGGGTCACATGACCCATGGGCGAGCGGTTGTCACAACGATAGCGATAACAGTGATCCAGAAGCTGCATCATACCGAGAAGATGTCATCTTCTCGGTATGACATCGGTATGACAGATGACATCTTCCAGATGTCATCTGTGCTGCTGTGGTCACAAACAAACAAACAAACAAACAAACAAACAAACAAACAAACAAACAAAAACGGTCTGTTGCTTCATGTGATCCCGTCTAGTTTATGCTGTTCACTGAACCAAAGAGTACACACTATTAGTACACACTATTAGTACACACTATTAGTATACATTATTAGTACACACTCTTAGTACACACTATTAGTACAAACTATTAGTATACATTATGAGTACACACTCTTAGTACACACTATTAGTACACACTATTAGTACACACTGTTGGTACACACTATTAGTGCACACTATTAGTGCACACTATTAGTACACATTACTACTACATACTATTAGTACACACTATTAGTGCACACTATTAGTACACATTACTACTACATACTATTAGTACACACTATTAGTACACACTATTAGTGCACACTATTAGTACACATTACTACTACATACTATTAGTACACACTATTAGTATGCATTATTAGTACACACTACTAGTACACACTGCTAGTACACATTGTTAGTACACACTACTCGTACACACTGCTAGTGCACCCTATAAGTACACACTACGAGTACACACTGCTGGTACACACTGCTAATACACACAATTAGTACACACTATTAACATCGGTACACAGTCGTGGATTTTTGAAAGTTTTTCCAGTCTTTAAATTTCAGACACAAACAAAAGTCCATCAGCAGTGGAGGTCAGATGCCCCCCCCCTCAGTCCCCCCCACCACTCAGGACGCTCCATTAACGGCCCCGCCCACCTCTCTGCTCTTCACCTGGTGAATTATGAATGGAGGGGCCCCTGTTTTCCTGCCTCCGGCCGCCTGCTGTCCACTCAGTGCACTCTGCTGCACACACACTAAAACACACACACACTAAAACACACACACACACACACACACACACACACACACACACACACACACACACACACACACACACACACACACACACACACACACACACACACACACACACACGGAACTGGTGAGTTTGGGGTCAAACGAGCTGAAGAATGTGAGGAGCTCTTACTGTTTGGATCCACCATCACAACTTTGAGAGTCTTCACACAATAGAAACCAGTGAGAACCACTGGAAACCAGTAGTAACCACTGGAAACCAGTGAGAACCACTGGAAACCAGTAATAACCACTGTAAACCAGTGAGAACCACTGGAAACCAGTGAAAATCACTGGAAACCAGTGAAAATCACTGTAAACCAGTGAGAACCACTGGAAACCAGTGAGAACCACTGGAAACCAGTGTGTGCAGCAAACCAGAAATGGAGGGTTTTGAAACGTCTGGACTAGTGAGTTGATTCGACACCAGAGTGGAGGAACTCATCACTTGTCAACAATCAACACGTCTATAGCGTGTTCAATATATGACTCCCTGTACGCTTCCACACGGCTGCCTTCCACACCAAAGGGAAGCCTGATGACGAGGGTAACACACTACACACACACACACCAGAACACACACACTGATGATGATGATGGATGATTTATTATTTTATTACTATTATTATTATTATTGTTATTTTATTATATTTTATTAACATTACTGACTCATAATTTATTACTAATATTTTATTACTATTATTATTATTACTATTATTATTACACACGCTCAAAAACCCGCCGCCCGATTGGCCGCCATTATGTCGTTTCATCCGACTCAAAGCGTCCCCCTTCATGGCGGCCGCGCGGCGCTAACGACACTCCGCCGCCGTAATTAGCCTCATCAGAAGCACTTTCAAAGTGTTTCGATTAGCTTAATTAGCTAGCTCACATCGCACTGGCGGGCGCGGCCTGGAGCCACGGCGCTAACAAGCCTGATAGTCGTCCAGAAGCCGCCGGTTTGAAAAGTTAAACGCCACCGTGTGAATAGATTTCCGTCGGATATCCAGGGAATAATCAGCCGCTAATTTGACCCGTCGCCACGGCGATCGGCAGCCGCCCCGAAGCGATGAGAAGGGAAAGAGATGAGAACTCTGAGAGGAAATCGCTTGAAAAATCACTGCAGAATTACAATGAAGGGGGTGGGGGTGGGGGTGGGGGGCGAGGAAGAAGGGATGAGGAAGAGGAGGAGGAGACGGCGGTCGGCCTGCAGGAGCGTCTTTCCCTCGTTAGCTTGAGCGAAGTTGATGCAATAACATATTAAGTCAGTCAATGGGTTTAATCAATGCAGCCGGCAGCGAGACGCAGAAAAGGATTCTGGGATTCCGTCGTTTGGAGACGGAGGAGAAAATCAGACGTTCTTTAATTCAGGAAAACAGGCGTGAATCCTTCATGAGGCAGAACGTTAGCGTGTTCCTGTTAGCGCACGCCTGAGCTAGAACGGCAACCTGTGGTGGAATCACCTGTCTCCAGACTCCGCCCACTTCCCGTGATGTCATCCTTCTCATCGGGTTGTTGGTTTTGTTTCGACGTTCCCGGAACGAAACAGGATTTATAATCGTTTCCGGGTGTGTGTGAGTGTTTCCATGGTTACCAGCTGATGCCCCTGATCCTGGTTCTCGGATCCGGCTTCCTGTTTCTTGGATGAATCCGACAGGAACCGTTTTAGTGACACGCTCCGAAGACGAGCAGTCAGGAGATGAAGATGAAGATGAAGACGAGGAGTCGCGGTCGTGACCCGGGGGGGTTCTGGATCAGAACCAGGGGGGGGGGGCACTGATTCTGTCAGAAATCTGACATTTCTTGCAGGATTCGCAGCCCAGCCTGCGGTGGAGAGGCCAGGGGCTTCATTAGAGAGATCTGGAGGCCGACCCCATCAGCCTGGGGGCACGCAGGAGGGGGGCGGGGTCTAAGCCCAACCCGACGCCTGGTTCGCCGCTGGAGACGGCCCGGGTTCCCCTGGGCTCCCCGCCACCGACCTCCTGCTTCTGTGGTTGGGCCAGAAAATCAACGGCGTTCTCCTTTGAACAGCTCGTCTCGTTCTCCCCTCCCTCTGTGGACCGAATGAATGATTCATTTAACCCCCCACCCCCAAACACCACCCACCTCCTCCGCCTCACCAGCCACCCAGCTTCCAGCCCCAATCCTCGCTTTTCGTACTGTTCTCTGCTTGTTTCTGCAAGGAGGAACGTTTCACTGTGTGAACCTGGACTGTTTCACTGCGTGAACCTGGACTGTTTCACTGTGTGAACCTGGACTGTTTCACTGTGTGAACCTGGACTGTTTCACTGCGTGAACCTGGACTGTTTCACTGTGAACCTGGACTGTTTCACTGTGTGAACCTGGACTGTTTCACTGTGAACCTGGACTGTTTCACTGCGTGAACCTGGACTGTTTCACTGTGTGAACCTGGACTGTTTCACTGTGTGAACCTGGACTGTTTCACTGTGAACCTGGACTGTTTCACTGTGAACCTGGACTGTTTCACTGCGTGAACCTGGACTGTTTCACTGTGAACCTGGACTGTTTCACTGCGTGAACCTGGACTGTTTCACTGTGTGAACCTGGACTGTTTCACTGCGTGAACCTGGACTGTTTCACTGTGAACCTGGACTGTTTCACTGCGTGAACCTGGACTGTTTCACTGCGTGAACCTGGACTGTTTCACTGCGTGAACCTGGACTGTTTCACTGCGTGAACCTGGACTGTTTCACTGCGTGAACCTGGACTGTTTCACTGCGTGAACCTGGACTGTTTCACTGTGTGAACCTGGACTGTTTCACAAATCGTCTTTTCATGTGCTAAACTTGACTCATTCATGACGTTAACTAGCAGTGCATTGTGGGTAAACATCACAGATGGAGGTTTCTCCTCCTGGGGGTGGTCCTTGCAGGTGATTTCCTCATCATTAACGTATTTTTCTTATCACCTGTTATTCCTACCAATCATTTTGTTCTCAGGCTCTGATTGGCAGACGCTGACGTCTGATTGGTCCACCATGAAATTCCGCCACCAATTAAATCGAGGCACCGAGGAGAACACGCCCCCATCAGAGGTAAGAACAGACCTCAGATCGCTCCCATTAAAGGAATGTTTGACAAATTACTTCACACAGCCTGGTGTGTGTGTGTGTGTGTGTGTGTGTGTGTGTGTGTGTGTGTGTGTGTGCGCCTGCATTCACCCACTAATGAGGCCTAGATCTCAGAACAGGCCCTTAAATGCGTTGTGAGGACCGGAGCTCAGATAGAATCAATTATCTAAGAGTCATTAGATTAATGGAATAATTGGAGAAGACACCGACGAGCTAATTGCCGTGATGAAACCAAATTTCTAGCATGAAAAGGGGAGTAAATGAATCTCCATGATGCGCTAGAAAGGCGGAGGGGAATCTGGGGACCGTCTCAAAGACGGTTTTATGTCGGCGATCCCTCGGCGCCGACTCGCAGGCTGCTGTGAAGAAAACAGGCGAGAGATCTCTCTTAACTCTGTCAGCTCACAGGAAGTAGAACGCCTCCTACCAGAGCAGGAAAACAGGGTTTGCGAGGAGGAAAACACGCCGGCCCTCGGCGAGCAGCGGGCATCTTTAAATATTTAACGTAATTAGCGGGAAAGGGAAATTGTTTCAGATGATGAAGGTCACAAAGGAAGAGGAGGGAAGTCATAGGGAAACAAGAGGCTCGCTAATGAAGCTAACAAGGCTAGCTGATGTGTCAGAGAGCAAGTCCGATTCAGGTTAACGAGGGCGCGTCACCATGGCAACCTGCAAATTTATCCATCCGAACATGGCAACGCCACGATTAGCTTAGCGTTGACGGTGGCGTTGCTCACTTGTGACATAAAATATGAAACCATGTCAGTTTTAGATTCTTGAAAGAAAAAAAAAAAAATCTGGGATATGTTAGCATAAAAATGCTAACAATTTAGCTCATCCAAAAAAACAAACAAACCAGACCTCGACCTTGTAACCTCCCGTTTGTCGCCTGTCTGTCTTCTGATCGGCGGCCATGTTTTTTCTGCCGTCTGTGTGACGTTTGGCAGCGACATCTGAGACGTCCCCCACTCTCCTTCAACCCCCCTCCCCCGCCCTGCTTTACCCGAGAAACCCCGAAGACGGCGCCGGGGCCAAATGGCAACACTTGAAAAAGACAAAAAAAAAAAAACCAAGATGGCATCCAGAAAAAAAAAAAAACAAAACAGGTTTGCCCTTTTCCGTCGCCAAAAACGCGCTAGCGTTAGCATGCACGCGCGCTAGCTGGTTTCCGCAAGTTTTCCTTAACGTCCGAAGAGGAAGGAACTTAAAAAACGAGTAAAAACTGTCCCTGGTCTAACGATACGACCGCCCAGCAGAAGTTCCACCGGTTTGATGTGTGTTTTCCACTTTTGATCAGTGATTATCGGGGATAAATAATTTAAAGTACTAAAAAGTTAATAAAGACTGAAGGAAATGTTGGACTTCTGAGAGGCTGGGGGGGGGGGGGGCGGCAGGGGGGCGTTTGACGGACATGACGGACGGTTTCGTGCTGCGGACGGAGAGGGGACGGGGTGTTCCAGCGAGGAAACGTTAACACGGAGAAAACGAAGAAGAGGAGGAGATGAAGAGGAGGAGATGTGTACCCACCCCCCCACCCCCCCTAATTGGTACTTAAACACCCGCGCAGAGCAGAACTGTTGCTATCATAAGAAATTGATGAATTAACAGTGTGAGAGGGAGAGAGACGGTGGGACGGCGGCGGGAGAGAGAGAGGGTTCTGAATCTTTTAAGAGGATAACTTACTTGGGCAAAACAGCTGTTTATGCATTATTTGTGCGGCGAGCCATTTACCGCCGTTTAGGATGAAAAACCTCGGGTTCCTGGGCTGCAGGAGTCGCCCGGGGGGGACACCCGGGGTTCTGGGAGGGACCATCAGTCACTGATAAGTAAAGATTAAAAATTAATTCGCTAGTAGGTTCGTTTTAAAGACGCGGATATCGGCCTGTCAGTCCGAGACGCGGCGTTTAAGCGACAAACGGGCGAGCGGGGATTCGGGCGAAACCGCTTCCGATACCTACGAGGAGGCGGGTCGGGACGCTAGCGCCCTCTAGGTATGAGGGTATTGGCGTGTTTGACGGTTGATTCATGCGCACGAAAAGGTCAAAGAGTCTCAACTGTCGTCGTTTATTTTAAATAAAGTTGAGACGCGAACGCGTCGCCGTTGATGGATGGATGACGGGTTCCTTCATCTTCGTCCGGAAGGACGCCGCCGTCTCCGCTTTGATGTCTTCAAAGAAATGGAAGCAGACGCTTGAGAGCGGTCGCTAGCGCCACAGTCGCTATCGCATGTCCTGTCAGTCACGGCCAAACGAAAGCGGGAGTGGCGCCCGGCGTGGAAACAGGAAGTGAAGGGGAGCAGATGATGATCGGTGCAGGTGTGCTCCCTCCTCCTCTTCCTCCACCTCCTCCTCCTCGCCTGTCACCGCCTCGGGGCGACAGGCGCTTCCTTGTCACCTTGACGATGATCGGTCCTGATGGCGGCAGCTTTGTCGCCGTTTGTTCACCTGAAGCGGCGGCGAGTCGCAGCATCACCTGGGAGGGCCGTCGCCACGACAACACAAACGCCGTCTGACGGTTTTCATCAGGAAGACTTTTTGATCATCTTGTGAGGGTTTGGCAGCTGCTGGTGCTACAGGTGTTCGGAGCAGGCGTTAGCATCAGTGAATCAGCACCGCTAGCTGATGCTAGCTGGAATTAAACCTCCACGTTAGCTGTTTGCTGCTTTCTGATTCGTTTTCTTGTTTTGCTAAATGTGCTAAAAATGCTAATATAATACCGTAGATTTAGTCAAAGTCATATTTATACACTTGATGAAAATCAAAGCTAATATTAGCAGGAGGCTCGTGGGAGACATAGCTTTATGATGCTAGCTAAAATAGTAGCTTGTGCTGTTTAAAAGAAACTTTAATAGTAAAACCAAACAATCAAAACTATAACAAAACAAACAAAAAACTATATAAAAACAACCAAAAAACTATGTAAAAACAACAAAACAAACAAATAACTATTTAAAAACAAAAGAAACAAAGACTATATAAAAACAAAACAAACAAAAGCTATATAAAAACAAACAAAAAAACTATATGAAAACAACAAAACAAACAATAACTATATAAAAAAACGAAACAAACAAAAAACTATTTAAAAACAACGAAACAAACAAAAACTATATAAAAACAACAAAATAAATAACTATATAAAAACTGTAACTATATAAACTATAACGATATACAGTAAATTATATAAAAACAGAAAAACAAACAAAAAAACCATATGAAACAAAATAAATCCAAGTTTTTATAGTTCGACAAAGAGGATTTTGGTAGCAACAGCTAGCTAGCTGATGCTAACCTCAAAGAACCAGAGCTATAGGATGAACTAAAGAGCGAACATTGTTAGCCAGATGGATACATGCTACTTATTGTTAGATAGATAGATAGATAGATAGATAGATAGATAGATAGATAGATAGACAGATAGATAGATAGATAGATAGATAGATAGATAGATAGATAGATAGAGATAGATAGATAGATAGATAGATAGATAGATAGATAGATAGATAGATAGATAGATAGATAGATAGAGATAGATAGATAGATATATAGATAGATAGATAGATAGATAGATAGATAGATAGATAGATAGATAGATAGATAGATAGATAGATAGATAGATAGATAGATAGATAGATAGATAGATAGACAGACAGACAGACAGACAGACAGACAGACAGACAGACAGACAGATAGATAGATAGATAGATAGATAGATAGATAGATAGATAGATAGATAGATAGATAGATAGATAGATAGATAGATCTCCTCTTCACCGTGACAGCTCGGCACCGGTGGAGGGGGGCGGGGCTTCGCGGTACATCATCATTCAGGGCGGCGATCGGGGCGAGTCGTGATTAGCGGGCAATTTATTCTGGCGGGGCGTTTGAGAGGAGGCGGCCCTGAAATGGTGATGCGTTTAAATGTCAGAGGAAAGCGGAGCGTCTCATCAACCTTTGGTCACCCGCCCGCTTTGAATATTCTGATCGCCGTCATGTTTTAGTAATGAGAGTTGAAAAGTAAGTCAAATTTAACCTTCGCTGTACCTGAGGAAACTATGAATATTAACGAGGCCCATTATCTGTACCGGATCTGAAAGAATCTTAACCCACGCCGCTCTGCCCCCCCCCACCCCCACCCTTCATCTGCAGCCATCCTCTTCCTCCTCCTCCCCCTGCCTTCATCTTCATCGTCTGTCTCACCTCGATGACATAAACAGAGCGTCCTGTCTTCACGTGGGTTTTAATCATCTTCATCATCATCATCATCATCTTTGTTTTTCTTCAGGTCTGGATCTCCTTCAGCTTCCAGACCTTCACCACTGCTGACCCAGAAGAACCAGAGCCGTCTAGACCTTTTGGATCTGGATGCTTGTGGATCAGACCAGAAGGTTCTGGATCTTCTGTGGATCCTTCAAACCAAACTGGAGCTTCTGGTTCGTCTGGAGGAGGAAGAGTGAAGCTGACGCTGAGGAACCTGGGAACATCCCAAGATGAACCTGGATCTGGATCTGATGAATGTGGTTCTGGTGATGCTCTCTCTCTCTCTCCCCCTCCTCTCTGTCTGTCTGTGGGGGCGGGGGGCAGCGGGGGGGCTGTTTACCATGCAGAGATGGTGTTTGCATAGATCAGGCCAAAGTGGGACGCGGGTGTGTGTGTGTGTGTGTGTTCTTGGATTAAGGCTTGATCAAGGCGCCATCAACACACACCCTCCTTCCCCCCCTCCCATGAGGGCCAGGGTTTTTTTTCAGGGGGGGAGGCAGGGATGGGGGGGTTGACACGTTGCTACGGACAACAAAGACGAGATGTTTTCTGAAAACTCTCTTCCTGTCACTTCTGTGCGTTTCCTCGCTGTGTGTGTTGGCATCTGTGTGTGTGTGTGTGTGTGTGTGTGTGTGTGTCTGCACTAATGAGGAATATTTTTTTGCAGGGACTGAAAACTGGAACTTCTGATTGGCTGTAGCCGCCATGCTGCGTTCGCTGTCGTAGGACGTTTGCATATAGAGGCATTTAAGTACCTCCCCCGTCCCGTCCGGACCGGCCCCAGAGGCCCCCCTATCTCTCACCCCCTCATCATGTCCACCGGCTCTCCTGCGGTCCTGAAAGCGCCCCCCCCACCCCCACCCCCCGGCTGTGATCTCTGCTAAGCCGCTAACGGCGCGGCTCTGATTAGCCTCTTTATTGATTTGGAGGAGGATTGTTAGCTGAGCCGCTCTCATTAGCACTGGATCAAGTCCTAATCCACCAACCTGCCGGGTCAGGCTCCGCCCCTCACCGCCCTCCCTCCATGATAATGAGGCTCGACCGCCAGACCCTCGATCAAACAAAGACTAGATGCCACATAGCGACACGCCGACGGCTTAGCGTGACACTAAACACGGTGTTGAATATCCATGGCGACGCTAAAGTCGTCCCTTTTTTTCACAAAGACCGTCCATGTGAGGTGATGGAGGAGGAGCTTGAGTTTAAGAGGAGGAGCCTGTGTGGTTTTATTTTATCTCCACTGGTAGCGCTAATGAGGCAGTGGCTTCGCTAAGATCAGCTGCTTCGCTAACCGTTCACGTGACAACGAAAGATTTACTTTTTATTTTTGAGTGTGGGTTCATTCTTTTGTTCTTTTTGTTTTGTTTTGTTTCTTTTTGTTTTGTTTTGTTTCTTTTTGTTTCATTTTGTTTCTTTTTGTTTCTTTTTGTTTTGTTTTGTTTCATTTTGTTTCTTTTTGTTTCTTTTTGTTTCTTTTTGTTTCATTTTGTTTCTTTTTGTTTTGTTTTGTTTCTTTTTGTTTCATTTTGTTTTGTTTGTTTCGTTTTGTTTCTTTTTGTTTCATTTTGTTTCTTTTTGTTTCATTTTGTATTATTTTATTTATTTTCTTTTGCTGTACCTTGTTTCTTTTCATTTTGTTTGATTTTTAAATTCTGAGAAATAAAGCTCAGAACTGAAATTCTTTATTCTTTTCTCATATTTCCGTCCATTTTTTGTTTTTCTTTGCGTGAAGACGTGAAGATTCGAGGTTTCACACCTGATCTTCACGACTTCCGTTTTTGAGTCTTGTTGAAAAACAAATTTAAAAAATTCTGAACACCGTTGCCTAGCAACCACGATGTTTATATTCACTCATTTAAAAAACTGATGATAACTTCTCAAACCGTCCGTTTTTTAATCACGTCAGCCGTCGTTTCATGTCAGCCTGTCAATCAACCCCCTCAGCGGGGATGCTGGAAACCTTCCTCCCCTCCTCCCCCTACCCCCCCCCTCACCTAATTCACTCCCGGCCTCTCGGAGGCATCGATCTGCCGGTGCGATAGAGGTGGGGGGGCTCGTTCACAATGCGGCGGGGGTCTACCCGCGTCTTCTCAGAGGTTCCGATCGATAGCGACTCCTTCAAAGCTTCTCACCCGCTCAGACAAACGGGAGGCGAAAGTGGGGGGCGGGAGGAGGAGATGGGGGGGGAGGATGGAGGAGGAGAAGGGGGGAGGACGGAGGAGGAGAAGGGGGGAGGACGGAGGAGAGGAATGAGTGAGTGGCACCACCGTTATTCTTCTTGTCTTTCTTCTCGCTCCCTCGTGACCTCCTCCGGCCTCAGGGTCAAACGGGGGGGGGGGGCGAAAGATGAGAAATGACACTGGGGAGGGCTGGAGGAAGAGGAGCATGGAGAAGACGAAGGGAAACGATGGCAGACGATGGGAAATTCCACGAAAAAATGAAACGAGGAAGTAAACCTGCGTTTAATTCGACCTGATTGGACGGAAATGATGGCCCCGCCCCCTCGAACCATCCACTTCCTGGTTCCTTAAAGTTCCGACGTTCCTCCGTGTCGCTCCTGGTCGGATTTGTCAGTTTTTCGTCCAACGAAACAAAGTGGAAGTTTGGGGATTTCTCAGGTGACCCGTTTCCGTGGGAACAATCGTTTTCGGGGTCACGGGGGTTGCCGGAGCGGAATTACGGGAGAGAAACCGGGGGAGACACTCCGGAAACCAGGACGTTCCCGCCGTTTTGTGGGGTCGAACTCCGTCGAGGAACAAAAGCGAGGAGCGTGGTGAAGCGTCCTCCGGGATCGCCGGCGGCGGCGCCACCAGGAGGGTGTTCCCTGCGTTCCTTGAACGTTCCCGGGGAGCGATGATCTGGGGGGGGTGGGGGCTCCGGGGCGTCTCGGACGATTACGCTCCAGCGGAACCTCTTCCTTTCTTCGCCGGAGCTTCTCGCTAATTTGCCGCTCTGGCGAGGAAGATGATCGGCTTTAATACAAATCATGTTTCAATCGTTACTTGAAGACCTTAAACCCCCCCCCCAACCCGGCCCGGTTCTCTGGGGGGGGGCGGCGGTAATGAGGCCTGCTGGGATTTCAATCATTTTTACATCTGTTGAAAAATAAGGAGAAAAAAACAGAGAAAAAAGCAAAAAAACGACCCCCCCCTTCCCGTTTTCACTCCGTTAGATAAAAAAACTGTTTTGAGGTTTGATAATAAAAAAATATAGAAAGATTTTTTTTTTTTTTACGTTTCGGCCTTGAAATCTCGGGGCGCCGTACCTCTGTGTTTAAAACTCCTCTCGCCGCAGAATAAATAAATCTTTGTGATTTTAGATTTCAGACACCTCCTTATGACACCCCCCCCCCACCATCCCCAAACCCCCCCACACCAAGATTCTTCCTCAAAGACAACAGCTCCTCCTCATCCGCCCTTTAATCCGCTTTAAATGTGGACAGAAAATAAACTCATTTATAAAACTTCCCATCGGGTTCAGGTTCCATCACGATATTTATGTTTAACTCACCTGGATTCACCTGGATCAGGTGTTTCCTGTCGGTTTCCTGGTTTTTATTTTCCACCAATGAGGTGCTGTTGTTCTGTTGGTGGGCGTGGCAGCACCTCCACAACCTTTTATGGTGAATTTGGGCGTGGCTAACTAAATGTTTATTTATATTCCATTAAAAAAAACATTGAAGTAATTTATAATTTTTTTACATCAATTTAAAAGAACAATTTATTTAAAATGCAAATTCTCACAGTTTAAAAAAGTGAAGGAGGTAATTTTTGTGGTAAATTTGAGAAATTTGGATAAATTCATTTCCAATTATTGATTGATATTCGGGAAATTTTGAATCTTTTTTTATTTCAGAAATTGAACTCGGATGTGGGCGGGGTTTTTGGACAACTTTAGAAAATTAAAATCTGAGCTCAGTTTTATGTGAAAATGCAATTTTTTTTTTTCTTTTGCGAAATTTTCGGCAATAGAAATCATAATCTTAACATTTCACGAAATGAAAACGATAATTCTTTCCTATTTCCTCTTGACCTTATTTGGAGCTTCCAGACTTCCTGTTTAGAACAAACCCCCCCGACCCGAACCCGTTGGTACGACCCGGTTCTGTGTTGTTGATCCTCATCAGTCCAACTCAATCAATCACAGATCTGAATATCTTCCGGCCTCCTGGTGGAGGCCAGGGCCTCGCCAGGGGCCCCGGGGTGGTCCGGCGCTCTGCCTGACTGACGCGTCGGTGGACCGTCGGATTCGTCGGCTGTCCGACTGCTTGTTTCTCGTCCGACTGCTGACAGGCTGTTTTGACCCACCTGTCAGCCGCCTCAGGTTTCGACCCACCTGTCAGCCTGTCAGCCGCCTGACGCGCCGCCTGGAACCACCGGAGGCTCCGGTTCTGGGGGGTCCGCTCGTCCGTCCGCTAGCTGCTCCACGCTCGTACATCCGTCAGGGCGCCGGGGGGGGGGGGGTTGTTGATGCTGCCTCTGACCCACTTTCCCTCACAGCGTACGGATGGAACGTTCCTGTTTCCTGCTGGCTCCACCCCCTTCAGTCGCAGGAGGCGGAGCTTTTGAAGAACTAAAGCACTTTGGTCCGAGTGGAGCTTCCAGGTAGAAACACTCAAACACAAACGTCACGTGACGTTCAGGGTCAGCGCGTTACGGAAGCCTCCGCAGCAGCAGGTGGCGCTGCAGGGAAACAACCGCCGTTTTGATCCAGCCAATCACCTCACAGACGTTAATAATCAGGAAGTGCTTTATTATGAAGACGGGAAGTGTTTGGGGTCAAATGTCACAATAAAAGTTGTCAAATGTTCTGGCTTTGTTCGGACGGTCAGTGAACGCATCACAGAATCAAACCACTTTGTGTGTGTGTGTGTGTGTGTGTGTGTGTGTTTCAACACCACGTCAGGTGTGATCTGATGTCCTGTGATTGGACGACCAGCACAGGTGTGAACGGACTCCACCTCCTCAGTGTCCTTCCTCCTCACAGGGAGAGGAAGGAGGCGCTCCAGCGGTCCAATCCTGACCCCTGGTGGTCGGGATCAGAACTGCAGCTCACTTCAACTTCATGAACCCTCCTCTTCCTCCCGATACCCCCCCCCCCCACACACACAAATCACACTAACCTGTAGATGAAGTTTGTGTGACTCACGGATGGAGGCGGGAACAAAAAAACGATGAAGAGCACCTGATCACCTTCATCCAATCACCTTCATCCGGTCACCTGATCGATCGTAGACTGATCTCACACTGATTAGTTTTAATGATCGGCAGCTGCGTCCACTGATTGGCCAGGTGTGCTCATGCTCAGGTGCGTCTGCAGGGGCGGGGCATAAATACAGGGCGGGGCTTCTGCCCTTCATTCACCACCGCAGACGGTTTGATGCAGCAGTTTGACGACTTGGGAAGTTTTTCTGGACTCGGTCGCTGGTCCTGATGACGTCACACCGACCACAGGTAGGATGTGTTTGTTTGCGTTTATACTAATGTTTGTTTATTTTTGCAACAAGTAGCAGTTAGGAGCTACTAACATTTAGCATCGTGGGGTGTACCTCCGGGGTGTACCCCGTGTGTCATTGGTGCTGAAGTCTGGGGTTCATCTGAAGATTCCTCTCAAATATTTCTGACAAAACTTGGTTTTGCTTTTTGAAATGTTGGTGGATTTTTCAAAATTTTATTTGTTTAAATATTTTTTATAACAAAATATGAACTAAACTTTTTTTTTTTTTTCTTCATTTATCGGCGCCCATAAGATTTCAAACTTGTTTTCAAATCGGCTTCAATCATGATTTGAATTTAGAAATCAGTTTCAGCTGCGTTCTGCTTCTGTCCACCAGAGGGAGCCAGAGCTCCACCTTTTACTGGAGTTTTCTCCTCTTCCTCAGTTTGTGATGAACTGAATGGAACCCATGTTTGTTTATCAGCTTCAGGAAATAAAACTAGAAGCGAGCCTTTAAGTTTTAAGACATTTTATTCCATAAACGAGGAGAATTAAGGAAAAAGGAGCTTCAGGAGCTGAAAGGCTGCAGGTTCGTGTGTCGGTTGAGTCGGTTGACGCACACGCCGAACCCATTCCCACACTCTGACCAGAACCCTGTGGGAAGACGAGGACTCGGAGTTTCCAGCCTCCATCTTTAGACACGTTCATGCTTTTAGAAATGGCTGCAAAGAATCTGGTAAAAATAAAGACAAAAAAAAAAAAGATTCAGGATGAAGAAGAATGTTTACTGTCCAATGGGTTCTTACGGCGATAAACACAATTAATTCATGTTAAATAAACATGAATTAATGACAAAATCGAGTTATATTTCAAAATTGTCAAATTTCTTCTAGAAAAAAAATCACTTTGTCCAAATTTCAAATAATTTTGAGGTAGAATTTTTGATTTTCCCGCCTTTTCATCTACAAGGATTTTTTTTAAAAAATGTTTTCATGAATTTTGGTTTATTTCAGCGGATTTGGCTGAAAATCACTCATTATTCTTTTTTTTAAATAAAATATTTTGATGCACTGCTAAATTTTGGGAAAATTTTAGAAAGTTTCTTCTGACTCGGGACAACTTGTTAAAGCTACACAGCGTTAGCATCTACAGCTAACAGGTTGTTGGGAGGTTGTTCGGAGTAGTGGCCGCTAGCAGAACGCTAGTAGCTGCTGAAAATGCTACCATTGGCTGCAGACATGCTTCTCTTAGCTGCAGGTGTTCTATCATCGGCTGCAGCTAACATTAGCACGTTAGCAGCTAATGCTAATGCCGTCCTCCTTGAAACCCTCTCGGGTATTTCTGGGCCGGTCTGTGTGTTTGTTGGACCGCCGGTGTGTTTGTGTGTGGTTTTGACCTCTGACCTTCCTGTGGCGGCGGCAGGCGGTTCAGTTCGGTACCCAGAATCCTTTGCGAGGCCAGCTGTCAGGGCCTCCGTCCAGCATTTTCCAGGGACTGTGGGAAAGTGGGAACCCCGGTTTGTCCCACAAGACCAGCTAATATCCAACCCCCCCCCCATCCTGTTTCCTGGACCTAAAGTCTAAATTTAACACAAGGCCCCGCCCCCCCCCAGCATGTTCTAAGTTCTAGTCCCAGCAGCTAACCACTAAAATAAAACCAGCAACCAGTTAAAATCGGATGAAGTGATTTTAAAATTAGGATTTAATTCCTTTTTTTTTTCTTTCCACTTTTTAATCTCATTTAATTTTTTTTTTTTTCTTTACGTAATTCTAAAATTGTAAAAGCAAACCTAAATTCCAGCAGCTGGTTCAACGTCTGCAGAAGATCCCATCATGGTGTGAAGAGATGGATGATGGATGGATGGATGATGGATGGGGGGCTGGTTGCGTGCCACTTAACCCCATCGTGCAGCAGCACCAGCAGGCCATTACTGTTCAGGAAATTTACTGAATTATTCAATCACTTCCCCTCTGCCTTCTCCACAGGATGCTGAGCGTCCGCTGGAAATCACAGAAAGCCTCTGGTTCACGTGTTGGTGGTGAGTTGACCTACTTCACCAGCAGAAGTTTCACCAGTTTCACGCCGAAACTTCTGCTTTTACCAAAGATCTGACAAAGACTTGATTCAGTCAGAAACAGAAACTACGGGAGGAAAGAACGACTGACTAGACGTCTGTGGTTATCAGGATGTTACGACTCGAAACGCAAAATATTTACAATATTATTCTGAAAATATTTGTATTATGACTTTGTTTAAAAATATTTACAATATTTTAACATTTTGACTTTAAATATTGCAAATATTTCAAATATTCTCTATACAATACAAAGACTTTATCATAGTATGACTATTCTGACATCATAACTTAAAATATTTACCGTACTATGACTTAAAATGACTTTATTCTGATAAAATCATGACTTAATTCTCATGTTTGTCATATTATGACTATTCTCATATTATTCCATCTTATTCCGACACGTGTCTTTTTAATATTGTGACTAACGCACAACATTTATTTATTCTACTTTTTGTCAGTTGGTTTTCTTTCCATGAAACTGGTTTTAGACGTTTACATTGAACCGGATCAGAAAGACCCAAACCCGCTGACCCTCCACCTGAAATGGATGAGAGGAAATAAAATGTGATGCTGAAAATGAGCTGAAGGTTTTCACAGAACTCGTTTGAACCGGATGGTCACCTGATCCAGATGGATTGATTATTGGCTTTAGTCTCACAAGAGCTGAGAAGAAACTTTTAGCCGTTTCAGGAGGAAGTTTTCACTCCTCGTCTCGTCGGTTTCGTCGGATCGTTTTTCTCAACCGACCGTTTGGAATTCCTCTCAAACCAAACCGTCCGACGGTGGGAACGTTTCTCAACGTCAAACGCAGCTGCGCCGGACCGGACGCCAACGCCTGGCGGCGACCTCCGGGTCACGTGACGACCACTAGCGGCTAACGCGGCTAACGCTAACAAAATGACTGGAACGGAGTCGTACGAACATCCTGACGACTCATCGGGTCGTCTGTCGGAGCTCATCCGACCGACGTCGGATGAAACGAGCGACCTTGTTTGGAGGTTAGAGAGGATGATGGAATGTGGGGGGGGGGGGGGGGGGGTGAATTCCAGAGGACCGGGAGAGGAGTTTTGTCATCCCAGCAGCAGAAACAGGAAGTGAGTTAAAACCTCTCTGCTGACCTCTTGACCCCTGCTGATAACATTCCCACCCTCCCCCATCCCTGCAGCTGTGTGACCCCCCCCCCCCCCCGTCCAACCCCCCCCCCCCCGTCTCCCTCGACTCATTTCCTCTCTGTCCGTGAATCTCCAGTGAGAAATTCCCCTTCGCTTCTTCCTCGATGCTACGTCTGAAGCTAAAAATGCTAATTTTGTCCGTCCATCCGTTCTTTTTTTGGGGGGGGGGGGATAAAATTAAAATGATGTGAAATAAAAAGTTAAACCGCGTCTGATTCTCACCGCTAACGTCAGACATGACTCAGCAGCTCCAGTCGAGTCCATGAACGGGAGCGTAACGCTAACGTCGTCGTCATCGCTTTTGTTTTCCGGAAGTTTTAAAGTTGTTCCAATTTTAAGTCCTGGGCGTTGGCTTTCCAACTAGCGACACAATGCTAAGCTAACGTCTTATTTGTGACGCTTATTAATAAAGTATATCAAAGTAAATTTAAAGTATTAGCATGCTAACCTGTCAAACCAATATCGCTGATATTCTATACATTAAGTACGCTACATCATGTTGCTGGCATGTTGGCATACCATGCTAACATGCTAATATTAGCATTAGCCTGGGCGTGACCACGAGCTGTGATGTCATTCAGATCTATCAGGTGTCATGACTCCTTGAGGTTTTTGATTATACGGGACCTTCGCCGTCCTCTGGGGGGGGGGGGGGTTGCAGTGGAGCGGGGGGTGGGGGAGGGCAGTGGGGGGGTTGTTGGTCCTACTGGTTTTAAACGGGGAGCGTTTCCTCCTGTTTAGTCTACGCTCACTGGACGGCGTTCTCGTCTTCGTTTCCTCTTTTCCACTCATGCAAATCCCCGACTTCCTGTCACCCCCCCCCCCCCCACACACACACACACCTTTAGTCCACTTCACGTTCTGAACGCTGACAGCGGCGTCCGTGTTGATTGACAGCTGTATGGCGGTTTGACAGACGGGTGGTTTTGTCCCGGCGTGCCTCTGAGTAGAACTCCCAGGGTGCACCGGGGCAGCGCCTGTAAAGAGACAACAAGGGCCACAGTGAAGATGCACCAGCCTGACGGGACGGGGGGGGGTTGTCGCTTCTGGACACCCACTGCTTCAAGGGGGGGGTCAAAGGTCACGGCTGGACGGGGCGTCTCATCAGCGCTTCGCTTTCGCTGGAGAGGAGGAGCCTTCCAGGAAATAAAGGATTGTTTCCTATGATGTCAAACACGTGGCCCGGGGGCCGGACCCGGCCCTCCAGGGGGTGCAGTCCGGCCCCCGACTTTAGTAAGTCACTTCTTTGGACTAAAACAAAGAAGGTCGGCTTATTTTTACCTGTACGTAATTTTTTTGATAAGTTCTGGCCCCCTTGGGATCTGATGAAGCCGCATGCGGCCCCCCAGATCAAAATGAGTCTGACACCCCCACTTTAACGCCGTCGATCTTTGATCCGACTTTTATTTATTCTCCACTCGTGACGGAGCGATCGCGTCAGGAAGACTGTAGGTTCAAATCCATCAGGCTAGCACGTAGCATCAGAGCCGGGGGCCGGTGAACGGGTTTATTGGTAAAAGCCGGAGGAGGAAACATCCATACATAATTTATTTTTCTCTATCACACACACACACACACACACACAGTCGTGTGTGTGTGAAAAACGACATGAAAGTGTTTGAGGCTGAGAGCTCGACTTTAATGGACTCTGATTTGAGATGATGAACCGAAACGGCTGCACGTGAACACACACACACACACACACACACACACACACGTCTGTATGCACTGCTCTGGGAAGCCATTAGCGTGACCCAGCCTTGATTACTTATTTATGGCGCGGCGAGTGGAGCGGACGACCGCGGGGCCTCGTTTGGAGAACCGTTGTTCCACTTCGCCCGGATCCTCGCCGTTCTCCGTCGGCTCGTTTGGAGCTGTCAGCAGAAAAGACTCAATCCAGAAAGGGTTAATTATCAGCGGGGCGGGGCTCAAACCCCTCCCTGGTTCCGACGCCCCCCCCCCCCCAACAGTTTGTTGTGATTCAAAAGCCTTCTTGTGATTTTATTTCTGTTCAGGCAAATTAAAATAAAAACTCTGCTAAAATTTCAACCATAAATTTTTTTTTTCTTTTTTAAATTAAGGTAAATTTGACTTAACTTTATATTTGTCAATTCAAAAAATAACCACTAATATTTAATTATTTTGTCCATGTGTCAGTTTTTAATAAAAATACATTTAGAATGAATTTGGTCACACTTGTTCGCTTTTTTTAAACTCCTTTTTATTGGTTCGTCTTCAGCCGGGGGGGGGGGGTTTGGGGGTGTGGGGGAGGGGGGGGGAGCAGCCAGGCCACACCCAGAGAAATAAACAAACAAACAAAAAGACGTGTGCTCCTCGTCTCGTGGAACACGTGAAATAAATACTCACCGCCGTCCTCGTGACTCGATGCCGTTTAAATAAAAACAGGAAGAGAATTTGTTCCGTATATAATATTCATTTACGATAAACTTCTATATATATTTGTTCTGTATACTCTCCTTAAATTCTTTTATTACATACAAGATGCCAATTTTGTACCTAAAGCGATGCTTGCTAAGACACGAGGGCGGGGTCACTGGTTATACTGGCAGCCTGCGTTGGTACGGGTGCCTCCTCCACTGGGAATGCTGGGAAACTACTTTTGGAATGAAAGGATTCTTATGATGGAATGATCTCGATGTATAGAAACGCACAGGGTGGATTAGAAAGTTTTAAATAATGATTTTTGTCTATTTTGAACTTCAAAATTCGTGGAATTTGAATTTTCCTTGCGTTCTCCGAGGGTTTCTGTTTGGACCAGTGTGGTTTTGTTTTTGTTTTTTTTTAGGATGGAATTTTCCCATGAATCTTGAATTACGGAAAATCTTGGTGCAAACTTTTTCCTAGATTTTTGTCATTTGCGCAAAAATTATTCAGTCATTTTTGAATAAATGGTGTTGCATTGTTTTTTTTTGTTTTAAATTGGTCCACATCATCGTCAATCAATGGAGACCCTGAGACTTGATTTACAAGAAACTTTACATAAACGACCGAACTGATGATAAAACTTGATCGAAGGGTCAGCAAAGGAACGCTTTACTTCTAATTTGAGTGTGAGTATTGATAAACTGATACAGGAACCCGGATAGCGATGCAAAATTGGGAAAATGTGTAAATTTTACCTTTCAAATTTCCTTTTTAATTTAAAAACCAGTTAAAATGTTCCTCAAATCATTTCCTCAAGCACCAAAATCAGACTGACGTCATCGTAGAGGAGACTACGTCAGCGTTTCCGTAAAGCTTTTGTTCGTAACGTATTTTAGATTTATTCCAGCATCCCGATGGAGAGCTTTCAGATTTATCGGCTTTAACAGTCGAACAACGGACGGCGATTCCAAAATGTCTTAATAAATTAGAATTGTAGCCGTAAGGGGCGAAGAGTTGAAAGAAAAACGGTTCGTAGCGCTTTCAGTCGCGAAGCTGTCCATCAGCGTAAAACCAGTGACGAGCGCAGGAACGTTTGGGGCCACATTTAAACAAAAATGTTTTAAAAATCATAAACTTGAAATGACACATGATGCATGAATTTAAACTGAATTATATGGACGTTTTGTTTTTTTTACCCCTGGGTTCAAGCAGGCTAGCAAATGCGCTCTTCGTTGTTTAGCTTATTTACGTTGATGTTGCCCCAAAAGTTCTTGATTCGCTCAAGTGAATGTTAAATTATTTAATTTTCATTATATAATGGGAAACAACTGTAATAACGATCTCATAGAAAGAAAATAAAGCCGAATAAAAATAGTTGTAGCCAGTATTTACATATAAAAATATAGCAAAGAAACATTTAACAAATCAGGCCGAATGCATCCAAACTAACACACACACACGCACACACACTTTGACATTTACATGCACACACCTGACGTTGTGCGTTGTTGTGTGTCAGCTTTGAATCCTGCCCAGAAGAGCCTTTTGACGCGTTAGCATCGTGTTAGCATCGCGTTTGATTTGCGTACCTGAAATGACCCCGTGACCCCATGGCGACGTCCTCACTTCCCTTTTCCCGACATCCGACCGCTCCCCTCCTTCACTCCCCATCAGCTGTCCATCTGCCCGACACCACAACTCCATCCTGCCCCCACCCCTCACCACCCCCCCACTCCATTCCTCTCCGGCCCATTAAGAGCTATCAAGAAGCTAATTGCCTGTTTGATCAACTCTCCATGGACCAGAACTGGAGGCTTTTAGCCCGCCGAGCTAAAGAGCAAAGATGCACGAGGAAGCGGGGATCTGTGGGCGTGGCTTACTGTTAGCCGCCGTTCAGAACCAGACATTTTTGTCTTCCTCGTTAAAACTCGTGATAGTCTTGAGTCCCACGGCGTAACCCCAGGAGTATCATCCCAACGCGAGGCAGGTCGTACATCAGGATGAGGCTAACGTATTGTCACGAGAGCTATGTTAGCTTTGGAGGCTAACGCTTTCCAGAAACTAAACATGCATTTTTCTGTGCCTAATCTTAACCCAACCACTGTTTCATGTAAGCTAACCGAG
Source organism: Antennarius maculatus (assembly GCA_013358685.1). Classification (NCBI taxonomy): domain Eukaryota; kingdom Metazoa; phylum Chordata; class Actinopteri; order Lophiiformes; family Antennariidae; genus Antennarius; species Antennarius maculatus. Next base: position 1,021,158 of record CM023617.1, read on the forward strand.
CTGTTTGTATCCGTTGGTCGGTTCAAGCAAACATTATTTTGAGAGTGACTTCCTCCATTTTTTGGCCAACGTTGTGACCGAGCAGCTAAAAGTGAGGCTGGAACTGACTTTGGGATGTTGGCGGGCGCTAGCACAAGACAACAGGCTACTACGTTGGATATAGTCTTGTAAATACGACATTTCCCGTTTTCATGCACAAGTGAGATGCAGCATCAGCTGGAGCTTCAATTCAAGACGACACAGGATGGTCAGTCGTTTTTAGAGACGCCCGACTTTTAGCCGTTTGGTAGTAAAACCTACAGAGACCTGTTGGAACTTCGATGTTGGATGTTTATCTTGTCATTTAGGTGTGGTGGAGGAGGAGGAAGAAGAGGGACAGATCCTGGTGGGGGAGGTGAAGGTCGGTCCGCGACAGGCTAACCTGGGGAGGAAACCCGACCGGACCATGGAAGCTCTACCGAAGCAACACGGCTAAAAATAACGGAGGCTTCTTCTGCTGACGAAACACACACACAGGCGCTACATACGCAGGTTGTTGTACAGTTGAAGGACACACACACACTTCCCTAGTCACAATGGATGCACCCTCCCTCCGGTTAAATAATCCCCCATTCATCTCCGGTCAGTCCGTCGACCTCACGGTGCTTTTCCTCTAGAAACCGCTTAATAGCATTGAGATTGAGAGTTCAAGCGTCGCCCCCTTTTGGTCTGGTTGCAGGTGAGTTATTAGCGTCTTTGTCGCTTCAGGCTTTGCTCAATTTCTTTGTTTTCTCATTGTCCTTGTTACCAAAGTCCTTAATCATATCTCTGGACATCAAACTCTGGAACAGACCACTCGCATTGCCTCAAGCATCTCCCTTCCCCCCTCGATTCGGTCCATTTCCTTCTTGTGTTGCCCAGGAAGTAAGTCGAAGGAATAAATAAATAGATTTTAAAGCATCCAGACACGTTGCATTGATTGTCTGGAAGTCCTGGTTAAGGTTGAAGGTTAGTCCAATGAAGCGTGACTGCATCTCCTCCTTCCAGACCAGTTTTGAAGTCTCCAACATGAACAGGCACTGTAAGGCTTTGGTCCCTCCTGAGCTGGAGTACAAGTAACTTCAATGACGTCTCGTTGGGTTGGATGATTGGGTGAGTTGTCATACATTGGTAGGCGGGTCGCTGTGGCGCCGTCGGCGACAGCCTTGCTTTGGCGACAGCTGAAGAACAAGAGGATTCATCTAGTCCCCGTCCAGGCCTGTCATAACGGCTTGTCCAGGACCTTGCTGCGAAGCGACGGCGGGCCAGAGTTGGGGTTGGAGGCGGAAATCTTGCGGCACACGGTGTTTGTGTTGCTGCACCTGCATCCGGGACGTGTGGCGCGATCGTGGGCACGCTGGCACAAGGCAAGGCACAGCCTGGCAGGGGGGTAGCAGCAGAGGCAAGGCAGGCAGAGCGACAACAGCCCCATGCTGCCCCAACGGGCAAAAGCATGGGCCGAGGCGCAGGAGCACGGCCGGTCGGCACAGTTGTCCTCGTCGTCCTGGGCGGAGCAGTGGTAGAACAGGCCCTTAACGCAACACAAACAGGTTCCATACTCCACGGCACTTTCAGCCGAGCACAGGCAGCGCTGCCCACAAGCCCAACAGGACGGCAGGCGGCGTGGGGTGCAGCACTCTTGACACTTACAGCGGCCGCACCTCTCGCAGATGAACGCATGACGACCCAAGTCGACCTCGTCGTCCGTCAAGCCTTTATCCAACGACACGTCGGGCTTGAGTTCCCCTTTAGGTTGAGAACGGACCACCGAACCGGAGTGAGACGGCGTCAAACCGGCCAGAAGCCGCTGGTCGGAGGCGGCGCTGGTCCGGGACATGGACGAGCTGACGGTACTGGAGCGACTCAAGCGGGACCAGTGGGCATGCTGCTGCTGACTTTGGCTGCGGGGCATGCCTGACTGAAAAGAAGGCTGGGGGCGATGGGAGTAGACTCCATGAGGGTATCGGTCATCTTGAGCATAGAAAAATCCAGACTGAGAGGCCGGTTCCAGCGCCACTGGCCTCTCCACATAGTCATTGTTGGCCCGGATTATCCGTATCTGGTCGAGTGACAGCACCGGGACCTGCTGGAGGTCCAGTCCGTCCATCTCCACCCTGTAGGAGTGAGCAGGGTCCATCCTGGTGAGCCAGGCTGGGGGCCACCAGGGCGAAGGGCCGGGTCTGGTGCAAGGTCCTCCCAACTTTCACGGCACATCAGATAAATCTGCAAATGCACAGAAGAAGAATGCTATAGCGGTTAGCAACGTTAACCAAGTTTGAGTAAGAGCACCAAAATGAATTATACTTCAACTTTAAGCAGATTCTGATAGTTCGGCTTAATCTGGATGAATCTGAAACATGCCGGTTCCGACCCAGATTGGGTTGACCCCATCTCAAGTGATGGTCCAACTAAACAAGGCCTTGAATTCAGTGTTATTGGTAGAGGGGAAGATGCAAGTAGCAATGCCCCAGATGAGCCACCGGCTGGTTTTGAACAGGAACGTTATGGGAACTGAACTGAACCAATGGTTTATTCCTGCAGATTGGACTGCAGAACTTTTGGGAGACTTTTTAGTTTTGTAGAGGATATACCCAACCCCAACCTGCTTGTTGGAGGTAAAAAAAAAACGGAATTAATAGAATGCAAATACAAAAAGAAGGAAGGCTATGTAGGTTCTCAGTGGTCCAGGTCCTGGTTATCCAAAGTTGTTGAAGTCAATCCACTGGACTTTAAAATAGTTTCTTGAAGACGTTTCACCTCTAGTTCAAGAGGCTTCTTCAGTTCTCGTGTCTTCAAGAAACTTTCCTGAAGTCCAGTGGATTGATTGAAACAACTTTTGGATAACAAAGAATAAAGCACCAAATTCCAAGTCAAACATTCGTGACTTCGTTGAACAAGACTTTGCCCAAGAATCATTTCATCAGCAGAGATCCACAGAACCACCAGCTCAAGCCAACGCCATTATTAGACTGCCAAAGTCGCAGACGTTCGACCACGAGGTCCAGACCGTAATTTAGTATCTGTTGAAAGCAGCTGACACCCGCAGCCTGACCGGTTCAGACTCACCACTGCTTCGGTCCGGACTTCTAGCACCAGAACAGTCGGTCCAAACGAGTAAAGATGTTTCCAGCAATTCCTGACTTCATATTTTCATGCTTTGGGTCAACAGACTATATATTTTTTAAAGACTTTTTTTTGACACGTTCCCTTGTGTTCTGACATTGACATTTCGCATTGCATACTCTGTATAATACTTTGCAAGATTGCAAATGAAAGCCTTAAAGGTACCAATAATGTGCTTCAGGGTGCAGCAAATGCACAGGCATAAAATTCAATAAAAGGTCTAAGTGTACTTAAATATGCAGCTGATTTAATTTGCTGCTCAGACATCAGATGAGGCCTGAATTAAAGACAGATCTCCAGAAGGAAAACCTCGATGGCCTATCTGATCCTCGCTTTGTAAGAAAAAAGTCTCTCAACCGATTTCGTCCGCCGACATGCGGAGGAGCTGCAGTCCTGCCAAGTGGCCAACAGGGAGGGATGGTTGGCTCCTCGCGCGGTGCCAGTCCTCTAAGAGTAATGAGGCCAAATGGAAATGCATTTAGAGCCGATCAGGAGATTAGATGTAGGAGAGGAAGAGGGAACAGACGGCCACGTCCATGCGAATCTAGATAAATTCATAACCGACCCAGACCAGCTCCTCTTACCGTTTCCTACGGCGGAACAAGAGAAAATCTTCCCCGTCTTTGTTTTATATTCATCAAAGTTAAGTCTTAACCCTCAGTTGAGGTAACGTTCAGTTTCCAACAAGTCTCAGATTGTCTACCTTCCAGGGCGGACTCTTGAGAAGTCAACCTGTGGATGAGCGACACGCCTAAAGATACTGGGAGAATCTTGTTTCTTTTTGAGTCTGTAAAGTTTAACCAAACCTATCTGGTAGTCTTTTGGTAGAAAAGACTCTACCTGATTTCCTTGGCTGAGATGATTAACTCCTCTTCCTGTCCTAAGACAACTAAGTTTGGCCTTAAGGTGCTCGATCTGCCTCCAGCATCTCTGAGGCAGCAGATAAGACTGGGAGAGGTCCTGGTGACTAATCTCATCAGGACTCCGCCCGCTTATCGGCTCATCTAATTGGTAAAAGGAAGAGGCCTGCCGTCCGTTTTCACAAATTCCTGCTTACCGACTGGTTTGTGCTGCTGTCTCTTCCGACACGCCACCGATACTCGACGTTAAAAAGAGACCGCGGCACGAGAGAAGAGAACGTCCCTAAACATTGCCAATCAGACAATCTGGATGAATTCACTTGGCTTTGTAACCTGAAAACCGACATGAAGAAATGGAGTGAGTTGGAGCTGGTGGAGGTAACCTGAGGATGGACCTCTGTGCTGTGGGAGTATCGCGAATGACTGAGCCCCCCCCCCCGCCTTGGGACCACACACACACATATTCTGTATCCATGTGACACACACCACATTCGCCCCATCCTGCCAGGTTTTCAAATGATGCCTCCTTCTGCCGGACAGACCTGTCAAAGTCCTGAAAAAAGTGTCATTTTAGTAAAAATCTTTCATTTTCCTGCTTCGGGCTTTGATGTCGACGATTAAATCTATATTATTAGATCGACTGTTGGCTCGAAACGACAGGATTGTTAAGAAAAGATTGTTCCGGTACCAGTAGGAGTAAAAAGACAGTCCATGTTTGGTTCGTGGAGAAAAATTCAACTGACTGGTGTTTTTCAAGATATTTCGAACAGAGTACTGAAGTTGACAGTTGAGGGTGGTTGTCGCCAAAATGTTTGAATAATCCCAAACAAACTTTTTGACCTTTGCTGACATCAAAGTTGATGACATCATAGTTTCTGCTATTTTAAAATGAGCTACAATGACCTCCTGCCCCCTTCCTCTTCTCCTTCGCTCTCTCCTTTCAAACCTTCTCCTGTCCTGACCTCGACTCATTCTTTTCTTGCAGGGGTTATGTTTCCCTTTTTGCTTCCAGCTCACAGAAAATTTTTCTGCTACGAAAAGACAATCTTTGTTCAAATAGTAAGAAAAACTATTTGAAAAAAACCCAGCTTGAAGTTAAAGTTATACAGCAATCCCTCGTTACTCACGGTTAATGCGTTCCAGGACAATCTGCAAAAAAAATTCCGCGATATAGCAAACTATTTTATTATTTAGGGTAACTTAAAAGTTTATGAACCCTCCCCATACTGATATTAAACCAATGATGGTCACTTCCTGTCAGCGAGTCCCCTGAACAACTGTCGACATGACGCTAGCTGAGGCTAACGTCGTGTACTGCTAACAATTCCATGTCGCTGGTTGGTTTTGAACCCCCAGAAATATTTTGTGGATTCAGGAAGTCCTCCATCCGTCATGTGGTTTCAGTCAACTTTCATTGCCTCTCAATGAATGATCAGAAAAAGAAAGTTCTGTCTGACATGCTGGGGGTGGTGGAGGCCCGTCGGGCACTGAGACCCGGGGGCCTTCCTCTCGATGCCCTACGGGAGCACAGAAGGATTGAATGACAATAAACTGGATGAGATACCGGATGTGCCGAATCTGACTCCAACGGAAAGACTGAAATAGACACTGCAGACCGGCGAGTCCGGGAGGGGGGGGGGCAAGAAGACAGGGAGGAAAAGAGGGAGGAAGGAAGGAGGCCATGAATGAACGAGGGATGCTGGAGTAGATAACATGAAAGTAGATGAGCAACGGACAGAAGTCAGGGCTGACTGACGATTGGTCCACCCTGGACTCACCTGGAGGGGGCAATGGCTACCTGGAATATGAGCCTCTGATTGGTCAACAATCGGACGCTGACGCCGGTCGGCAAAGGGCTGACGCCGGTGTTTCAGGGAGGAGCAGTTAAGGTAATGTTAGCATCAAGAGCTTGGGGAGCCCCAGCACCGGTACCACCAACCTGTAGCTGCCCACTGGTCAACCAATCAGGAAGCTGGACTTTACTCTGTTGTGTTCCTGTTGGTTACCTGGATACGAACATAGAACGATCTCTTGCTTGATCACCTGTGTGAAATGGGGGATTGATGGTTCCATCGGGAGGCGACCGGGTACTAGATGGTTCCATCGGGAGGCGACCGGGTACTAGATGGTTCCATCGGGAGGCGACCGGGTACTAGATGGTTCCATCGGGAGGCGACCGGGTACTAGATGGTTCCATCGGGAGGCGACCGGTTACTAGATGGTTCCATCGGGAGGCGACCGGGTACTAGATGGTTCCATCGGGAGGCGACCGGGTACTAGATGGTTACCTCCCGTAGCTAGCTAACAGAGTGAACCTAAACTGCTGGAGTTCCTCATCCTGAAGGCTGAGATCCAATCACATCCGATCATCATTCCATCCAATGGCAGATGAGCAGAAGTGGCTCCACCTACAGGCTGAACGACGTACAACAAACCTGAAAATCGTGATGAAATCATTCTGTTCTTGCTACGCAACAACAAAGTCGTTCCGACAGGAAGTTTTTGGGATCCGGAAAAACTCCTGAAAACGTTGCGTCATGTTTGTTCACTACGACGATGGTTTTGTCATCCCAACAACTTTTTGGTCCTGCTGTGTTTTAGTGGATGCATTAGCCCCCCCCATCCCATTCATCCCCTCCCTATAACCATCCGTCCATTTCATCATTCATTCATATCTACCCCACCCACTCCATCCATCCATCTCTTCCCATTCACTCTTTCCCTCCCCCCTCCATCATTTGCTCATCCACCCCCCCCAACCCCCCGAGTCCCACCCCGGTGGAGATGGATATCGACATCCTACATCCGACCTTGAGGACAATCAATCCCGACCCCACATGTCGCCGCCGCTGTCCGGTTGGAACCGCCCCTCACCAGCGCCGAGTTTTACACGACTTTGTCCAAAAGTCGCAAAAACACGACCAAATTTACGATTCCCAATGCATCCAGGTGGGCGGAGAGATGTCACGACGGAAACAAAACGTGGGGGGGGAGGGTTTATTTCAAAGCAAAAATATTAGAATTTTTTTTCCACCCAAAGAAGAAATCAAAATGAGGTAAAAATGCTTGGAAACAGTCCCAGATATTCCCAGGAGGCTCCTCCCCTTTTCTGATTGATTGGATTAAACTAGGATTAAAGATATTCTGTCGACTTTATCCGGATCTTTTTCACGAATTGAAGGAAACTGCTTGGAACCGGATCGTCTCGAATCGAAAGACCAGAAGAAACAAAACCAGACGAGAGTCTAACTCTTGCATCGGATTTTTAGAAATCCAGTTCAGATTGAAGGAAGCAGAACTTTTTCCAAATCTGAAATTCTGGTTTCTTTCCAAGGTCACATAAATCATCAATAGTTCATCAGCAGATCGGATGACTGGATGAATTCATGCTTACCTCTGATTGGAGGGAGATCCATTCTGGGGCGGTGTAGTCGTGGTCCTGGTGGTCCTGGGAGTCCGGGTTGGGTTCGGTTCTAACGACTGAATTTAAATCCTAAAAGGTCCTTTAAATGACTTTTAAGACTTTTTAATGGATCTGGAACTTTTTTTTTAGCAATGCTAAGACGCTCAGATGCTATCCTGGCATTTGGCGATCGGCGCCTCCTCCTGGAGGGGAGCGTTCAGGCTGGGGAGGATGCTATCCCGGTAGGTCCTCCTCCTCCTCTTCCTCTCTGGAAAACACGACCGGTCCCGTCTAAAAACAGCGGAGATGCTCGTGGACGGAGGAGGAGGACGGGTTTCTCCCCCTGGGAGGAGAAGGAGGCGATGAAGACGATGGAGAGGAAGGCAGGAGGTGGAGATGGATCGTCCTTCTGCTCGGCTACAAACTCTTTCTCTCTCCGGTCGGCCGGTAGTTTCCTCTCCGCTCCCCAACGGATGAATGACTGAGAGCTGGATGTCCTCCCTCCCTCCCTCTCTCCTCCCTCCCTCACCCCCTCCCTCACCCCCTCCCTTCCTCACTCCTCCTCCTCCTCCTCCCATTCTCACTCCTCCCCCTCCCATCATGGACTTTCTGAACATGGTGAAGCCAGAAGACAAATGTTGATCTTTTCAGGTGGATGATTTCAACCTGATGCTGTCAATGATTGACTGGGTCAAGGGGGGGTTGTGACATCAGATCACAAACCATCTGTGGTGTGACATCACACCGGTGCTGTCGACAACAACAACAACAACAACAACAACAGTTGTTGAGGATGAGGAACTCCCAGACCTTCTCCATCATCGGCTGGAGGTCAACACAGGGGGGCGCTAGCGTTAGCTCAGCTTGGTTAGCATTCAAGCCACCATCAGCTTTGCTTAGTTCAGCTGACGCCCCTTCAAACTGATTTATCTGTGATTTAGTTTTGCGCTACAAACGGTCCCACAGCACTAATAAAACATTTTCCTTTTTGACAAATGATTGAAAGTCATTTTCTTATTTGAACCAGCAGAAAATTGATTTAATGGAAAAAAAATAATTTAGTTACAAATGGTAACTAATTTTGTTAGCCCCACCCCTCCAAAAACTTTATTGGAAATCTATTCCATTTTGTGCTGCAAACAAACACACACGTCCACAAAGCCCATAAAATATTTTTACGTCAACCAAATTATTTCTACAATAAGAAAAAAGCCAGAAATTAGTTTCTTATTACAGAAATTTGACTTACTGCAACTTTTTTATTTGTAATTTGATTCTTAACAATAACTGATTTAGTTATTTTACTATTTAAGATATAATTTTGCGTTTGAACCCATTTATTTCTGATTTCTTTTGGATAATCGCATCACGTTTGTCTCCATTCCCCTCAGCGTGTCTCTATCAGCAGTTTGTTTCATCTCCACAGGAAACAGACCCCCCCCACCCCCATTAGGGACCAGTGTCCGGTTACTTTAGAGTGTGTGTGTGTGTGTGTGTGTGTGTGTGTGTGTGTGTGTGTCTTCCTGGAGTCCGGATGGTGGCGTGTTGCTGAGTAAGGGGACAGACCCACAGAGACAAAAGCTCGTCCACAAACATACGTGAGTCTCCACCCGTGTGAGGTTCAGGTTACCGTCATGCAGCGCTTCATCGGTGAAGTCACCCAACCAACTAGCCAATGAATGAACAGCTCCTCCACTCGCCTTTTCTTTTTCAAACAGGATGCAACACGTTAAACTTGGTTGATCATCAGAGTTTGTGAAAGAAGCGTCTGAGGTCGAATCTCTCAAGAAATAAATGTGAACCCGGACTGTTTCACTGCGTGAACCTGGACTGTTTCACTGCGTGAACCTGGACTGTTTCACTGCGTGAACCTGGACTGTGTCACTGCGTGAACCTGGACTGTGTCACTGCGTGAACCTGGACTGTTTCACTGCGTGAACCTGGACTGTTTCACTGCGTGAACCTGGACTGTGTCACTGCGTGAACCTGGACTGTGTCACTGCGTGAACCCGGACTGTGTCACTGCGTGAACCCGGACTGTGTCACTGCGTGAACCCGGACTGTGTCACTGCGTGAACCCGGACTGTGTCACTGCGTGAACCCGGACTGTGTCACTGCGTGAACCCGGACTGTGTCACTGCGTGAACCTGGACTGTTTGAGGCGTGAACCCGGACTGTGTCACTGCGTGAACCCGGACTGTGTCACTGCGTGAACCCGGACTGTGTCACTGCGTGAACCTGGACTGTTTGAGGCGTGAACCTGGACTGTTTGAGGCGTGAACCCGGACTGTGTCACTGCGTGAACCTGGATCTATCAGGAACCCCCCCCACACACGGGGACGTCCATCAGCTACAGACCAGAACCTACAGGAGGTTCTAATCGAGCCGATGATGTCACCTCAATCATCACACACACACACAGACACACACACACACACACACAGACACACACACACACACACCCTCTAATTGTTGCTGATATTTGGGTGCAGAGGGTTCTGAGCCGCGGATCCATTAAGTGACCAGCTCCCGCGTGATTGGCTCCGGACAGCCCCCTGAAATAGCCTGATTGGCTGCTGGCCAGGCGCTCATTTCCTGTGTCTGAGAGGATCTCCAGCCACCGGAGCTCGGATGCATTTCCTGACTGCGTATAAAACTTTTATTAATGACCAGGAGTGCATCAGCGGCTTCTCTGCCCACACCCCCCCGCTCGCCCCCCCATCGAGGAGAGGAGGATGATGGGAGTGAAGACGAGAGGAAGAGGAGAATGAAGTGAAACAAACCAGAGGCCAGACGTGAAAGGAGGAGGAGGTCCTGCAGGATTACCCCCCCCCCCCAGCGTGTGTGAAACGGTCCAGGTTCAACCTGGTGTGCAGCCTGAGATGAAGTCACATGTCCAAGGGGGCGGAGACTTAAATCATTGGTTGAGTGAATGACACTGATGATGTCATTGTTTGTTTTTTTTGTCTGTCATTAGTTTTTGGTCAGTCAAGCCGTCGGTCCCTGAAAACTTGACCATCATGCACCTCTTCATCCCGTCCTCCATGACTCGGCGTCCGACCAGGAGGATCCGTCGGGATCCACCTCCAGAAACCCGCTGACCCCCCAACGCCATAAAACCTGAATGGAAGGATAATTACATCAAACAGAAGGAGGATGAACGCTGTCAACGCCTTCCTGTCCGGATGGAGGAGAGGCAGCGAGACGACGTAACCATAGCAACGAGTCACCGGTGGAACGCGGAACCAGAATCTGGTACGAGAACGAAGAACATGCTAGCTAGTTTAGCTAACCTGCTCAGACGACTGACAGCTAGCGTGAGCTAACGTTTGAGGCTAAGCAGTAGAAAGTTTATCTGCTAACGGACATGAGCTCGTAGCACGTAGCGCTACATTAGCCGCCATGTGGGCGTTGAATTATGACATCACATCTATGACATCACATCCAATCAGCTGATACTTTTGCACCTGCGGGGGCAAAAAATAGACTCATGATAGAAACTAGCTGCAGTTGCTAGCCCCCATGGTGCAACTGGATGTATTCCAGCCCCCGCGAGGGGGGGGGGGGCTGACTTCATCCACCCACTCACACTCCATGCGGGGGCCTTCAGTGGGTCAGTGACCCCAGGCGTGGGGCCTGGTTACTGGGAGCCAGGGGTCGATAGGCTCGGCCGGGTGGGGGAGGGGGGGGGGTCAATAAGGGTGAAATCAGATTCTCATTCGACTCTTTGTGGGGGTCTTTCTTTAGCGTTTCTCTTCAGATTCTTGGGGTTTTTTAACATTTAAATCGACAGCATGTGGGTGGGCGGGGCCAAAGGTGAACAGCCAGGTAGGCCGTCAAAATCAGAAGACTTTATTGATCCTTTGGCAAATTATGGTTAAATATTAGAATAAATTAAAGAATACTTCTATACTTATACAGATACTTTCTTCCTCTGCAGGCCTGAGAGAAAATAGATTTTTTCGATCATTTATTGATAGTTTTAACTGACATCAGAGACAAAACCTGCTCCTAAATTCATTTACTTTTAATTATTAATGTTTTCATTTATTTTTAATGTAATTTCTGTGCATTTTTGCATCATTTCAACTTCACTAAAACTATAATGTAAATAATTTAACATTTTAAATTTCTTCTACCTTTATATGATGAATTCATCTACTTTTTTTTTGCCAGTATTAATATCATACTTCCATTCCTGCCAATGAAGCGTATTGATCTGATTAGAGCGTGCGAGGGGGGGATGGGGGGGGCAGACCGGGGCACGTAATGGGGAGGCATTGATCAGGGCTGTTAACTCCGGCGCGCTGATGGAGATAATGCAGCCTCTGCCTTCCTGCCTTTACACTCTGAAACCCCCGGGCCTCATGGGAGATTGGGTTTGCAGCAGGAATCCATCGGGCGTGGTGGGCGGGGCCAAGCGACACGCGTCGCGTGTGCCGGACGTGAATCGACAAAATGTTGCACCACTGGATCGGATGTAGCTTAACTAGCATCGTTAGTGGGTTTCCATGGCGACACAGATTCAGAGTGGAATCCAGATTTGGATATTTCTGCTTCCCGTCCCGTAGGGGGCGCCGGTCACCGATTCCCTCACAAAATTGAAAAAATTAATCCAGATTTGACTTAAAAATTGTTTTTTACAGTGCATCATATATCAGTCATGTTTGTAAACAATTAACAGAATTTTTGGGATATTATTGTATGCATCGGTGATCGGTTATTGATCGGCCGTCGTCGCCCCACAGGCTCAGGTCCGCCGTTACTTCCTGGTTTGTGAGGAGCGGCGAGTCAAAATGGTTGCCAGGCGGCCGAAGGCGCCGAGCCCTCCAGAGCTGCGATGACCTCATTCTGTGTCTCTGCTCCATCAGCTCCACTCCACGACCCCCACCCCCCCACCCCCCCCCCGAGAGGAGCCGACGCCCCCTGCTGGAGGAAACGTGAGTCGCTCAAATAAAAAAAACAAACAACAAAAACAGTTTGGAAAATAACTTTATTGATTTAAATCAAACATTTCTCATAAAGGGGGCGGGGCTACAGTCAGAAGCACAAATGCTAATCAAAAATATGTTTCAACGTTTGACAATTAGTAACAGCCGTTCGTTAGCTTAGCATGTTATTCATTCTCTCCAAGCAGAGAGGCTTTGGTCCAATGGAGCTGGCGCTAACAAGCTAACGCTAAAAGATGCAACATATTTACATAAAGACTCTCAAAATGTCACCAGCTATGTGTCCACCGGGTGGCGCTAGTGTTTCCAAATGTTTAGGGGGAATGTAGGTGATGGTTTAAAGTAAACAGGTGGAAACTGACGCTGTAGCTAGCTCAGCATCGACCGCTACAAATAAACGTCGCTATTCAACATTTATAGGCGGGAAAATAACTTTTTAAAATCGATTTAAAAAAAAGACAGATTGACTTTAAAGACGGACGTAAACACATGGCGTAATCTATGGCTCCAGATGAGCCTTACTTAGCTGCTAAGCTAACAAGCTAAGCTAAGCAGAACCCGGTGTACAGGAAGCTGTCGACACACATCATCAGGAAAAGCAACGAAATAAACAGTTTACATCTTATTGTGCTTTAAAATGTTCTTCCACCATCATAAAACCCCATAAAACTCATGCTCCAGTCCCAAACATCCACCCAGGCCACACCCACTCAACCCAGGACACACCCACAGCAGTCACACGCATGGTCCCGCCCCACAAACCTCCCGATACAAACACCGTCGCTCCTGACAACAAATATTTATATATACATAAGTACACTTAGCTTAGCTTAGCCGTGGTGGCTTTATGCTACATGAGCAAGCTAAACGTATGGAGGCTAGGATGACGCTACATTTTCCTGTTAGCATATCATCCTCCCTTCACAAAGGGAATGTATAACAGCTGTTACCCGAATGCTAAAATATGCTAGCATATCCTGTGGTTTATATCTCCATTAGCATTATTAGCATAAATCTATTCCGTCAGTAGATTTTCTATAACGTGAGGAGTTAAAATGCTGCTGTTGGATTATGGTGCTGCCACCTAGTGGTGGAGGTCAGACATCAGAAAAAGGATTCATGAGATTTAACAATATTTTCTAGTTAGTTTGATCACTATTATATTAGTCAATCATTTTGAGTTGCATGATCAATGATCCAGATTTATTTATTCACAAATTTATTAATTTGATTCATCCAGTTTGGGTTTTGAGCATCGTTTTATCACTTATAACGACGGCGCCTGAATGCAGCATCATGAAATCACCTGACAGGACAAATCCTGGGACAAATAACCCAGACGACCGCAGAGCGCTGAGTCGTCACGTTCATCGCTGTGAAGGTCGTTCAGGAAAACAAAAACATTTCAAACCCAAGATATGAACCCAGATGTAGGAGGCGGGGCTATGTCAGCCGCCGCCCCGCCCGTGTGAGGTCTGATGATGATGATGGAGGGGTGAGGTGGAGGGGTGACATTTGGGTCATCTCGCTCATTCCTGTCGGCGAGAGGAAGAAAAATTAACGAAGCACCGGAAAAGTTAGCCGTGCTGCGTTCAAGACCTATAAGAAATCCGAGAACTCTACCTGGCGCGAGATTTCAGGTGGAATTCCTGCTTTTGCGGACGTGATTTTATTTGTGTGTCGACAGAAACTCAAAGATGAGTCAGCAAATCGGTAGAAAAAAAATGACCCGCGGGTCTTTGAACGCAACACGATCCCTCAACAACCTCATCCGCTTCTCAGAGATGAAGTTTGTCATCAGGCACCTGGAATGAACTCCTTCCACCACAAGGTGGCGCCAATCGACTTTGGTCGATGATTGGGATATGGAAACAATCAGCTTCCAGAATCCTCAAGTCAGGAAAAAGGAAGTCAGGGTGCGACTTTTTGATTTATTCTACTGACGGCAGCGTGTGACGCCCTTTAGCTTGTTAGCTTTAGCCCGGAGGCGGGAACTGGTGATGTTACTCCACGGCATGCTGGGAAATGTGACATCATATGCTTCTTACCGCTTTAAAGGTCTCTCCGGTTCTCTCGATGACGATGGTCTTGTCCTCTTTGATGGACGAGGTGGTCTGGTAGTCGTCTCCCAGCAGGCCGAGGATCGGATACTGGTTCCTGTACCTGTAAACAAGTAAACAAACAAACGCATTCAGCGACCTGGCCGACGCCCTCTTTTCACTTCCTGTTGTGGTCACATGACCTTAATAGCGGTTAAATAGAAATTAAGTCTAGGGTCTGATGTAGAAGCTCATCAACCATCACCACGGTAACCGTTTCCAGCTCCGCGGCGACCTGTAAACATCTCAGCCCCCCGGCTGATGATCATGTGACTTTAGCTCCTCCTACCTCTTGGTGATGATGGTCTTGGTGACGTTACTGGAGGCGTCGTTCCTGTTCTGCATCAGCTTCCTGATCTCCTGCGGGGTGAGGTCAAAGGTCACCTACTGATGATGATGATGTCAACGATTGAACAGAAATGTCTCCTCAGGGGTGAGTGGCCGCGACGAAGGAATGTCGGCCCCAGGGCCGAAACATTCCCACCGTCACGACCGACGGTTGCCAAGCCGACCGGAATCACAACGGGTCGGAATGTTGTCGGACCCGTCGGGCGAAAACGCCAACAACCACCGGTTCACACGCTGTTTGGTCGTCACAACCGTAAACGCAAACTACTTCCTGTTGGACTGTTGGACTTTCACACAAAAACATTTGATCTATTCTCCTGCATCCGACGTGAGACAAGACCACACGAGCATCCGACCTCCTCCTGTCGGGAGATGGTCGCCTGCCGCTGCTCCAGCGTGGCGAGCAGCTCCGAGATCCGCAGCTGGAGGCTCTTCTCCGATGACGAGCGGCTGCCGCTGACCTCCGTCTGGATGGTCGTGATCTGGGTCTGCAGGACGGATGAGAATGGATGAATTAGCAGCGCCGCTAACGATGCTAACGGGTGTTTTTTGCTGGAACTGTTTGATCTGAGTTGGGATTATTCCCGAATGTTGATGTTTAGCAAAGTAGCCGAACGCCAGACGTTTTTAGCATGTTAGCATGTTAGCATGCTAACGCGTCCTCCTCACCCTCAGCCTCTGGATCTCCTGGTCCTTCTCCTTCCTCATGGAGCTCAGCTGCTCCTGGTACTGACGGGACAACTCCTCCGTCTTCACCTGCAGCGACGCGCTGCTAGCGTGACCCGCCAGCTGAGAACAAACTAGCAGAGTTAGCAACCTCCTTCGGGCGCTAGGTGCCGCTAACGCGAGGCGGGTGGTTACCTTTTGCCGGAGCATCTCGTTCTCCTTCTCCAGCGCTCTCATCCTCCCCTCCACCTCCTTGATCTTGTACTCGCGGCTGGAGTCGGCGTTCCGGCTGCTGGACAGCTGGTTCTCCAGGGAACGCTGGGACGCCAGGGTTTCCTTCAGGGACGCCTGGAGAGGAGGAAACGCGAAACGTTTGGTCAGGATCGCACCCGTCGCTCGCCTCCGTCCGACCCGTCGATGGGCGTACCTGCAGCTGTCGGTTGTTCTCGCGGACCGCCTCCAGCAGACCGTCGTACTGACGGGCCTGGTCGGCCTTGAAGCTCAGGTCGCGCTCCAGCGCCTCCTTCTCGCCCTCCAGACGCTGAGACGCACCAACGAAGAAGAAGAAAGATGGACGAGACATAAATCTTCTTGTTTTTGTCATTTGGATCATTTAGGATAACTTTATCCATCACCAAGGATAACTTTATCCATCACTTAGGATAACTTTATCCATCACCAAGGATAACTTTATCCATTATTTAGGATAACTTTATCCATCACCCAGGATAACTTTATCCATCACCAAGGATAACTTTATCCATCACTTAGGATAACTTTATCCATCACTTAGGATAACTTTATCCATCACTTAGGATAACTTTATCCATCACTTAGGATAACTTTATCCATCACTTAGGATAACTTTATCCATCACTTAGGATAATTTTATCCATCACTTAGGATAACTTCACTTGGCATAACTTCACCTGTCATTTGGGATATCTTCATCGTCCTTTTCTAACAAACTTTTATGATCATTTTCGTTCTGCTGCTGTTTGACATAGGTGTACGTTAAACATGTTATTATGTATGTAGCGTGTAGCGTGTTCTAACGCTGTCACGCAAGGCTGTTTTTCAGGCTGTTCTGGATCTTTAAGGACTTGTTTAATCACCGCCTAAGGAACTGATTGAACTCGTGCACCGACACTGTGCGTCTACTTCTAATCACCGATCAATTCTTGATGAATTCTTTACTAGCTTTGCAGCATTAAAAACTTTATGTGAAGAAGTTCATTAATTTTTATAACGTTGAGTATAAACTTTTCAGCTGCAGCAGGAAAATACTGCTTAGACGTTCATGCAGCAGAACTGATCAATAAATTATTGATAAAATTATTGATTTTAAATTTTTTTTATGATCACATTTCTTTGAATAAATGATTTGGAACATTTTGCGGTACAAACTGGTTGCGTTCCGTGTTTCTCATACGTTCCTATGGAACTGGTTCAGGCAGGTGACTTCAGCTGCAACCAGCCAATCACGCGACGTCTCATCCTGTGGCCACACCCTCCTCATCTGTATAATTTATGCGGACTCACCCTCAGGTCCTCGGACATGTGGAGGAGCTCCTCCCTCAGGCTGCTGAAGGTGGACAGCAGGAGGCGCATGCTCTTATCGGCCGTCAGGCGCGTCTGAGGAGAAACCACAAGTCCAGACGTCAAGGCCACGCCCACTTCGTCAGCCATGATGCCGCCAGAGCGTCACGGGAAGACTCACCTGCAGCAGGTAGCGGATCTGCTGTTTGGTGAGTTCGGTGGCGCCTTTGGGGAGTAAAGCCTCCACTTCCTCCTTCTCCACCTGAGACGTGTTCAAAGACCAAGAAAGAAAGAAAGAAAAATGCATGAGGAATTAAAAAAAAACAATTTCGGATAACTTGATCCAGAATTTCAGAGAACTTGATTCAGAATTTTCGGATAACTTAATCCAGAATTTCGGAATAAGTTGATCCAGAATTTCAGATAACTTCATTTGGGATAACTCTTCCTCCTGGAAGAGGAAGTAAAGTGATATGTTTTTCCAACATAGTTAAAGATCAGTTACCATGGCAACATATGCTGTTAGACTAAGCATCAGGCTAATGACCAAGCTAGCCATCAGGCTGAGAGGCAGATTAAGGCAGCTGTTTGACTAGCTTAGCTTAGCGTTAGCGGTTCAACCAGTTCATTCAGTGCTGACGCGACGATTCATCGCTAACAGCTCCGATAGCTCAGGTTGTGTTTGTGGGAGTCGACCGTCAACACCAGGCCCCGCCTCCCTGAGGTGAAGCTACCAATCCAGATGTTCCACACGTGGAATCGCACGAGTGTGATGGCCGTCGCTTCTCACCTTGTAGTTGACGCTGGGATCCAGCTGGTGCTTCCTGGAAGACAGGAAGTAAGAACAATGAGGTGTGTGTGTGTGTGTGTGTGTGTGTGTGTGTGTGTGTGTGTGATCTATTGATCTGACGTCTGTAACATTTACCGATGATGCACTGCAACTAAATGTCAAGGATTTCGATCTACGTCAATCTGTTAGTCCAGGTTCACGCAGTGAAACAGTCCAGGTTATTATTTATTATTTTATTCTTCTGTAGTTTCTATGTGTGAGAACTTAGCATCTTAGCATCTGCTAGCTGACGTGTTGGACGTCTGTTCCTCGGCGGACTTACTTCCCACGTATCTTAGCGACGTGCTCGGAGATGCAGGAGTGGATGTCGCAGTTCTTCCTGTAGACGTCGGCCAGCAGCTCGCCGAAGTAGCGCGTGTCCAGCTTGGTGGGGGAGGGGACGTCCCGGAGCTCGGTCCTCACCTCCGTCCTGGAGATCCTCTCCACGGCCGGGGGGGGCTTGGCCTGGATCACGTTGACGATCTCCACCTCCTCCACCTCCACCACTTCCTCTTCCTCCTCCTCCTCTTCTTCCACTTCCTCTTCCTCCTGGGGGAGGAAGTAAAACAATTCCGTGTTTTTCCAACATAGTGTTAGATTAGTTACCGTGGCGACATATGCTGTTAAACTAAGCATCAGGCTAATGATCGAGCCAGCCGTCAGGCTAGATTGTTAAGCTAGCCGTTTGACTAGCTTAGCTTAGTGTTAGCGGTTCAACCAGTTCATTCAGTGCTGACAAAGTGATTCATCGCTAACAGCTCCTATAGCTCATGCTAACTGTAAAGAAGGCGGAGCTACGTCCTTGACTCCGCCCTCAAGAAGTGTCCACATACTTTTGGCCATGTAGTAAATTATCTGACGGCCCTAATCTCCACCCGCCTCCTCCTGCAGATCCCGTAAACCAAACGCACCCTTCAACGCCTTCATCTGCATGTAGCTGCGAGCTAAAGGCTGCGTTCACTATGCTAACTTGTGTTAACGGGAGGAAACGATGACATCATCAAAATCGCGCCAGTCTCACATTAAAGCAGGAGAACTAAACGTGGACAGGGTGACGGGACCGGTCCAACCAGGAAGCTAATGACTTGTGGTTAGCATCAATAACCAATAATCAGGGGATGTCATCATGATGTCATCACTCTACAAGTAGCATCGTCTTCAACTGTTTGGAGATTTCTTTCCCAGAATGCACCTGGAAGTCATGTCTGACAAATGTTTCATGTGAACAAAGACGTTTGCGTGTATAAATATTGATCGATTATGGATTCTTTGCGTGTGAATGGTGGGTTCTGATGGCGTGTTTGAGCGGCGAGGCGTGCTGTCATGCGTGTGAAGTGTTCAGTACATTGGGATGATGTCACGCCTTCTTGAATTTCAAACCCGCGGCAGCGAGGACCCGTCGAGCCGGATTCCTGACGGAGCCCAGCGGCGTCTCAAGCTCCAACACGAGTGTCAACAGAAGGGTTCACGCCGGATTAGACGCCAAATAAACCCCAGCTGGGCCACGCCCGGGTTTCAGAGCACACTACCTGAAGCCGACGCCCACGCCACACAGCCAATGAGAGAAAGACTGGAATATAATGGAGCCAATGTGAGGAGAAACTTCGCTTTAAAAGGAGTCCAGAGGAAGGACAACAAAGGCTAAACGGTGTGATTTGATTGGTCATTCAGGATGAACACAAAACAGGAAGTTCCTCCAAACAGGAACTGGATCAAACCAACAAACGTACAAACATCGACCCACAGCTGAAAGAAAGTGAATCCATGGCCCCTCAAGGCACCGGTTTGTCTCGATGCTACCGCTAAGGTAGCATCGCGTTGTTTATCAGAGGCCACGCCCACCAGCAGATTGGCCTTTGAGCCACAGTTTCTACGTTTCGTCGCACCGAACATGAATACAGGAACGTATTTATCCCTTTTGGAAATTAATAGGCCAATAAAGTCATGAAAGTCCTGAACTGATAACAACATAAAGTTTGGCTACTGATGTTATAATTTTCGTTAATTATTTATTGGCTTATTTGTCACCATTTTTGTGTTTATTTTTTATTAGTTTTATTATTAAGTATTAGTGTTTTGTTTTTAACAGGCAAAAAACATAAGTATTTTATGTTTTTGGCTCACTATTATTTTATTACTACTATTATTTATATAATGTATTTTTTACCAGTCCAATATCGTAATAAATTATTAAGTTATTAGCCAAAAATCAGTTCGGGACTTTAATTTGGTTATTGCTCCACTACATTTCAAAAATAATTTATTTCGTCATCATTTCGACTTCATTGGCTTTAACAGCCGGTTTCCCCGCCCAGTTTGTGGCGGTTGAGGTAGCTGATTGGACACGAGTCTGTTTGTTGTTGTCATAATAAACTGTATATTTTGAACCAAAACACAACCTAGCGCTGGAGGCTACGCTAGTTACCTGACAACCCTCCTCTACTGGGGGTCTTCTGCTCTTCCCTGCAGACGCCGTCTGTTCCCGTTTGGCGCTCCGGCCTCGCCGTCATGTGACATCGTAATCTGTCGCCAGGGTAACTTCGCGTAAAGACTTGACATTCTTCAGCGCGGCGAGAAACGCCGGAGCGGCGCTAAAGCCGCTAACGAGTTTACTCTGGGCTCCTCGTCCGTCAGCGGGCCACGCCCTTAAATCCCACCTGAGATCCCACCTGTCACCAGCTCCCCCTCCCGCCAGACGACTCCCGTCTGACCTTTGACCCTCTTCAAGAGCGAAAGCGTCGTCACGGATTTAGACGCTGGTGATGTGGCTCAAAAGCTAAAGCTAACGGTTGTTAGCCTCAGCAGAACATTTATCAGGACCTGATTTGTCCAATTACTGTAGACGCATTTGAACTCATCACCAGCCGTCGCCCTGACGACGGGTTCTAAAGGTAACAAAGGTAACAAAGGGCTCTCTGTTCACCTGAGGTTCAGGTGAATGCGTTGTTTGTTTAGCCACGCCCTCCTCATTAACCCCTCCTCCATCAGGACGGATTAACGAAACGCAACCAAACGTCAACGTTGGCATCTTTTTTAATCCCACAGGACTGAACTTGTTCCGACACCTTCAACATTTATTTTCTGCTTTTTGCGATTTAATTTGACCTTTGACCTTATGGTCGTCCTGTTTCCATGGTAACGCCTGGACAGCCTTTAACAAACTGGAACAGCGCGTATCAACGGGAGCGACATCCAAATTAAATACTGAGATAAATCGTTTCACGGCCAAGCTGAGAGACACGCCCCCTACAGGTGAGGAGGGGGCGTGTCAACTGACACAATTCCACCAATCAGATCGAGCAGAAAACACCTGCGTTCTGGAAAACCCGCCAAATGAACGCGGCGACGATCAGACGACCTTTCCGTGTTATTTCCACATCCTGCGGTTTATTTCGCCGTCCCATCGTTGGCAAAGACTTTTTAAATTCCACAGAACACCTGAGGTGGGCGGGGCCCAGGTGTTTTCTGCCCCTCCCCCTCTGATTGGAATGCAGGTGAGATTATCGCTCCCGTAAACGTGATGAATCACAACGCCTGCTTCACGTGCCAACCGTCACACACTCAACGCCGTGTGTTCAAATCTGAAAGAATGCACACGCCCAAAGCAAAGGACTCTGGGTAGCCAGCAGACACGCCCCACCCGCCCTGAGAGTTTCGACGGTTGTTTTGATTGTGGTAGAGGTGTGAATGTGGGGGCGGGGCCAGGTTGAATCCATTTCCTTATGTGAACCCAGAAGTTTTGCTTTTGTGCGTCGACAAATTCCCATGACCAGGCGTCACGCAGATGGGCGTGGCCAACAGGTGGAATCCTCCGGGTGGTTGTTGGCTCTCGTTGGGATCAGATCAGTGTGTCAGGTGAATCCAGCAGGAAAACGATGACCTCATCTTCATCTGGTCAGAGCGACACCAAACCGTCAGGGGCAAAAGTCCAGGTAAGGTAAAGTCCTGGTCGCCACGGTAACGGGATAAAACAGCAAACAGGAGGTGCTAAAGAACTCAACTCTGCAGCCAATCAGAGGCAACCAGAACAATAACAGACCAGGTTCACGTGGTGAAACAGTCCAGGTTCACACGGGGAAACAGTCCAGGTTCACGCAATGAAACAGTCCAGGTTCACACAGTGAAACAGTCCAGGTTCACACGGGGAAACAGTCCAGGTTCACGCAATGAAACAGTTCAGATTCACACAGTGAAACAGTCCAGGTTCACGCAGTGAAACAGTCCAGGTTCACACAGTGAAAAAGTCCAGGTTCACGCAGTGAAACAGTCCAGGTTCACGCAGTGAAACAGTCCAGGTTCACGCAATGAAACAGTTCAGGTTCACACAGTGAAACAGTCCAGGTTCACGCAGTGAAACAGTCCAGGTTCACACAGTGAAACAGTCCAGGTTCACGCAGTGAAACAGTCCAGGTTCACGCAGTGAAACAGTCCAGGTTCACGCAGTGAAACAGTCCAGGTTCACGCAGTGAAACAGTCCAGGTTCACACAGTGAAACAGTCCAGGTTCACGCAGTGAAACAGTCCAGGTTCACGCAGTGAAACAGTCCAGGTTCACACAGTGAAACAGTCCAGGTTCACACAATGAAACAGTCCAGGTTCACACAGTGAAACAGTTCAGGTTCACGCAGTGAAACAGTCCAGGTTCACAGTGAAACAGTCCAGGTTCACACAGTGAAACAGTCCAGGTTCACACAGTGAAACAGTCCAGGTTCACAGTGAAACAGTCCAGGTTCACACAGTGAAACAGTCCAGGTTCACACAGTGAAACAGACCAGGTTCACAGTGAAACAGTCAAGGTTCACACAGTGAAACAGTCCAGGTTCACACAGTGAAACAGTCCAGGTTCACGCAGTGAAACAGTCCAGGTTCACAGTGAAACAGTCCAGGTTCACACAGTGAAACAGTCCAGGTTCACGCAGTGAAACAGTCCAGGTTCACACAGTGAAACAGTCCAGGTTCACACAGTGAAACAGTCCAGGTTCACACAGTGAAACAGTCCAGGTTCACACAGTGAAACAGTCCAGGTTCACGCAGTGAAACAGTCCAGGTTCACACAGTGAAACAGTCCAGTTTCACAGTGAAACAGTCCAGGTTCACAGTGAAACAGTCCAGGTTCACGTGGTGAAACGATCACTTCTTGAGGCCTATAGATAGCATCAATGCTATGCTAACTATGCTGCTGACCGCACCTCAATAATATCAACTTGATGGCTGAACGTTACCATGGCGACTGTGTCACACAAACTTGGATCCAAAACAAAACCTACTGGATAGAAACATTCTTGAAGGTCGGGACGCGATCCGATCCAGGAAAACAACCCGTTAAAGTTTGTAGCGGATCCGCATGACGGAGGATCTGTTTTAACGTTAACCACTGAACCGTTAGCGACACGGCGATACGTCGGAAACGCGTTTCCATGTTGGAGGTTAGCGCTGAAGCTGAAGACTGATGTTTTCAGATCAACTTTTCATTACCTGCAACGTGTCGCGACAAGTTCTGAGCTCAATTCAACAGAAATACATTTAGTGTGTCAGACGTCTATGGGGGGGGGGGTTAGCTTCAGCTAGCATTAGCGGCGCAGATTCTTCTCCAGGACAACCACAACCAAAAACGAGGCTTCCATTGTGGGCTGGATTTACTGTGTGTGTGTGTGTGTGTGTGTGTGTGTGTGTGTGTGTGTGTGTGTGTGTGTGTGTGTGTGTGTGTACCTCCTCCACACTGGGCTCCGGGACAGGACTGGACGACTGGCTGAATACTGATGAAGAGACGCTCTGAAACGAGGACGGAGAAGAAGAAACGGGGGTCAGAGTTCACCAGAAGTTCAAACGCCAGCGCCGTGACCTCACCTCGAGGAAAACGCTTTAAGCCCCGCCCTTAAACGCAACTCAAACCAATAAAACGGTTGTTTTACTGCGGGTGAGTCAGACGGTAAACGGCGGGGTATCTTTACGGCCTGGCGGGGGTAATGGGGCGGAACAGAGGGATTGTGGGTCATTAGGCAGGTGGAGGCGGTCCCACCGCTTCCACGCTGCCCGCTCAGCGTGGTCACTTCATGGGAAGGCATTAATAACAGGTTAAAGGTCAAGGTGAAGAAGTGCTGACTGATGGGAGGGTGCCGGCCCTTTAAGAAGACGTGAGAGGAATGTGAGGGCGTGGCCAGGGCGTGGCTGGGCGTGTCACGCCTCCCAACACGCTGTGATAAGAACCAGGATGAGGGATGTTCTCAACCAGAACTAAATCAGCTGACGAGGACGTCCTGTGGCTCCGCCCTCAACAGGAAGTGTACGTCTGTTAGCTTCCAGATTAGCATTGCTAACATAGATTCTGTGTTTACAAGTTAAAACGATGGAGGCGGAGGAGAAACGGAGGGAGGGCGGGGCTATGTCGACAATTAGCTGCTCTACTGATGATGTCATCGCTGTGACGATGTCATCACTCCAGTAGACAGTCTATGAAAAGTGAAACCACTTAAAAATTACCCCAAACTTGACCTATAACGTATGTTTTATACTGATTTATTGTACAGTAACATGATATTATGTGTTTTTAATGGTTTACCAGTGATTTTTTGATTCTAATGTTTGTGTTTAAATCTGAAATAAGATTTAATTTTTCAGAAAACCCATATCTTATTGAGAATGACGTAAGTCAAAACAACACAGGCCAATTTTCTACTACAAACCGTAATTTTCTCCTAGAATTCACTCTTTTTAGAAACATTTAAACCCCATGTCTCCTCAGGCGCAGCGGTGAATTCTCACAGGAAGAATTTCAACAATCTGAATCCAACATTTGAAGGATTTGGTTTCAATTTTCTCTTTAAAGCAGCGGAGAACTCATTTAACAAACATTTAACAAACATTTAACAAACATTTAACAAACATCTAACAAACATCTAACAAACATTTAACGCCTGACGGAGAATGAATGATGGAATGAGGAGAAGAAAGTTGTTTTCTGCTCTCAGATAAATTCCTTCACACCTCCTCAGCGCTGAATCGAGAGCCTGGAGCCATTCACACCTGGGCCACACTTGGACCGGATCCAGATGTGGACCAGTTCTACCAAAGCAAACCGGTTTAGATCGACTTTAGGAAACAATTCGGAATTATTTCTCTTTTAAAATCCTAAAACTGTAAATCTCCCTGTGGTTCCCGGAGCCCGCTCACCTCCACCGCGCTCTGCGGGTACAGCAGCTCGGAGCCCTGGCTGCTGACGCTCAGATGCTGCACACCTTGCAGGTAAACCGGAGACACGAGCTGCTGCATCATTGGCTGCTGCATCAGCACGTAGGACGGCTGCTGCATGGCCTGCTGCACCGGGACCAGGTACCGGACCGTCTCGTAGCCGTTCACCGCGTACGGCCCCGGGGAGCGGGGCACCGGGCCGGCGCTGAGCACCGAGCCGGTGCTGAGCACCGTGCTGGCCGCCGGCTCCGGGGAGGCCACCCTCACCGTCCGGTAGGTCGTCGTCGTCTTCTGGCTGGTCTGGACGGACATGTCGAGGAGGAACCGGACAGGCTGTAACGGGGAAAAAAAGGGGGGCGGGGGGTTCCGGTGGTTGTTTTTCAGGCGGAGCGGGGACGGGACCGGACCCCGCGGAGGTGGCTCCTGTTCCGGGTGTAGAGGAGCTGGAGGGCCGCTGACTGGAGCTCCTTCACGCACACGGATTCCACACGACTGGGGAGGCGCCGAGATGTGCGCAAATACCGCACATCCAGCGGGAGGGGCCAGAACGGAGCGCCAGGAGCGGCTCCTGACAGGTCGGGCTGAAAAAATGGGTCAAGAGCCCAGAACTTTACCCCCCCCCCCCCCCCCCCGAGAGGCGTTCAGGGCCGTGGGACACCGGAAACGCGCCTGTACCGTCCGTGGAATCCATTCATTTTTAAGTTTACACGCAGTTAGAAACTTTAAACTGGGGCGGAAAAAAATACGTGACGTGTATCTTCAACCCCCCCCCGCAGGAATAAATGGGGTGTGTTTACGTCAGGCCGCCACCAGGTGGAGACAAACTCCCTCTACTAAAGCTGACACCTGGCTGACTCACCTGCGTGGACAGTTTTCACCCCTTCTTGTCCCCAACTTGAGCCAACAGAGTATTTAAATATAAATCTAAATATGAAATAATATAAAAAGAAATGTGATATTTCACTTTCTGACATGCGCAGACGTGAAATTCAAGTCAGACATCAGGGTTTTTTTTGCGTTTTCACACATGTAGACTTGAGATGTGATTTCTGATTTTTAAAACTACTGAAAATAAATAGATATTAATGAAATCAACGTTTCGTTTACAGAAAAAATGTTTAGGTTACAGGTAAACTGTTTAGTTTTACATAAATGGGTATCATAAAAATTGTATGCTTTAATTTTTACCTAAAGTGCTTAACATGAGAAGTGATAAAGTTATTGTGACGTCACCAAATCATTCATTTATTTTATTTTGCATATTTAATCCTGCCTATTTCAATATTAGAATTTAGTTATTAATTTCTATTTGTTTCTAGTGCTTCAGAATTGAACTCATGACGTATTTTCACGTGAGAAACGAAAGAATTTACAAATATATTAAAGAATATTGTCTTCATAATTGTTCTGTGTTAAATAATAATGATTTCAATCGTATTTTAAGGGGTTGACGGTTGTTTTTAGCCTGTCTGCTGAGGCGGCAGAGCCGCCATTGACGTTTGAATTCAAATCTCGCGAGAATCTGCGAGATGATGCAACGGGATTTGAAGGTCCCGTTACCACAGCTGCTGTTGGAGATGTCGGAAACAATAATGGCTGCTAGCGGCCGTCTCCGTGTTTTCCTGCCCGCTCCGGTCGCCAATTGAGGGTCGCGGATGTTCCAGTCGTCGTCTTGAAGCACCTGTTACTTCCGGTGAGAGAAAATAACGCAGACTTTATGACAACATCGTGTTTGTGTGTCGTTGTTTGTTGTTTATCCACCGAGCATCTCGTCCTTCAGCACCGGGCGGGTCCGGTGTCCTCACCGAACTACACTTATAAAAAAGAGAATTTAAGTACGGGACGCTTATCGGTGGAAATATTTAGTTTAAAATTCGATTTACCTCTTACCTATGTTCGATTAATGAATTCGGGATGAGTTAAATCCACCAAAAAGCATTTATTTTACTGAAATTGTGTGTTTTAAAATGAATTCCTCTGCTTCCTCCATCACTTCCCTACATTAACAAGCCTGTTGGAGGTCATTAAAAACAGACATGATTATAATTGATATTTAAACTATATTAATATGGAGTTGTTTTTATTAAAATTTTCATTTAATTCCTCTTGATTTATTTTAGTGTCACAAAAACAATTTAAAATGGTGAATTTCCAAATGGAGTTTGGTTCAGATGAGATTCGGCCTGAATCAGAGGTGATGTGGGGACATTTCGCTCCATCGGCCGTTTATTCATTAATTTTCTTATTTTTGATTGATTAATTTTATAATGCCAACAAAATAAACAATATATATAATTTTTAGGACATTTAGAAGTTTATTCAGTCATAAAATAACCCACTGATGGCAATGAATTTGTCTGTTTTCAACTGTTTATTCCTTCAAATTGTGAACTTGAATACATTTGAGCATCTTGTTCTGTAACAAACTGTTTGACGTCGTCAAAATTAATATTTTTTAGCATTTAAGTCAAATAACAGAAGGTAAACAGAATCCAGACAAATGCAAATAAAATAATGAAGCAGGTCTGGTTTTTACACACACACACACACACACACACACACACACACACACACACACACACACACACACACACACGTTTTTGTGTTATACTGACATTTTTTTAAGTAAATGCGATGAACGCAGGAAATGAATCATTCCGGGCGGACAGGAACGATGACCTCATGAAGGGAAATAATATTTATGAGATTTACAAATCCAACACAAATCATTGGAGGAAGATGAGGAGCGTCTTCCTCTTCCTCCTGTCGGTCTCCATGGCGATGAGGAGTAGGAAGAGGAGGGTCCACAGATCTGTGTTTAAATCACTTTCCTTAAAGACGTGTGTGTGTGTCTGTGTGTGTGTGTGTGTTCGTTCTCTCTGGATTTAGTTCCGCTCTGACGTGGCTGCTTACCCATAATGCATTGCCAGAGGGTGTTGTGTGTCTCGGATAAGCGGGTGTAACCTCTGCCGCCGCTGCCTGAGCCAGAGGATCGTAGCAGGAAGGTAGGACCCCCCCCCCGACCCGGTTCTGATGCCATGTTTATGAGGCGGTGGTTGACTCCGCCCATTTTGTTCTGATGCAGGAACCTCCAACGTCAGACGCGTTTCATCCGACGGCGCTGACGTGATGTCGGGTTCAGGAGAACTTCCAGGTCAGCGTTTGACCTTTGTGTGTCCGTGGGGGAGGGTGGTTTGAGGAACGACCCCCAATGTGTGTGTGTGTGTGTGTGTGTGTCCGTGTGTGTGTGTGTGTGTGTCCACAGCCCTCAAGGGACCCGGGATGGGTGGGATGAAGCTCCCCATCGGGATGACCCGGCGGGCCCTCAGCTACGACGACAACCTGGAGGCCCCCATGTCCACGCCCCCCCATGACATCAGCATCAACAACCTGTGGCGGCGCCCCGTCATCCCGGAGAGGAAGTTCACGCACCTGGCGGAGGTGAGTGTGTGTGTGTGAGGTGAGCGTCACGTCGCAGCGCCGCTGTTTGATGATGATGATGATGACGCACACTTTCCTCCAGGAGGAGGAGTCTGGCACCATGAGCCATCCGACGGCGTCGGGTGGCGCCCCCTCCAGGTCTCCAGCGGTGGTGAAGTCCAAGGCCTCGTCCGTCATCGTGAACTCCCTCATCACCAGTAGGTCACTGATGATGATGATGATGAAGAGGAGGGTGATGATGATGACCTGCTGCTCTTCCTCTCAGAGCAGACTCAAGACAGCGTGTACACGTTTCAGCAGAGGGCGGGGCTTAGCGACACCAGCTACACGCCCCACAAAGGCCTCACGGCGGAGGAGACCAGACACCACCACCGCGCCCCAGAATCCCTCATGGTACGATTCGCACAAGCGTGAGGTCGCCATGACGACGACGTGATGTCGCCATGACAACGTCATGATAAAAGTCAAAGTCAGCTTTATTGTCAAATGTACCATATGTGAACGACCCACGGTCAACAGGAAGTACAACACGGGCAGTACAACACGGGCAGTACAACACGGGCAGTACAACACGGGCAGTACAACACGGGCAGTACAACACGGGCAGTACAACACGGGCAGTACAACACGGCCAGTACAACACGGGCAGTACAACACGGGCAGTACAACACGGGCAGTACAACACGGGCAGTACAACACGGGCAGTACAACACGGGCAGTACAACACGGGCAGTACAACACGGCCAGTACAACACGGCCAGTACAACACGGCCAGTACAACACGGCCAGTACAACACGGCCAGTACAACACGGGCAGTACAACACGGGCAGTACAACACGGGCAGTACAACACGGGCAGTACAACACGGGCAGTACAACACGGGCAGTACAACACGGGCAGTACAACACGGGCAGTACAACACGGGCAGTACAACACGGCCAGTACAACACGGGCAGTACAACACAAAGTATAAAATGAAACACAAAGGGTAAACATCTCTATACGTTCTCTTTATCCAATCCTGTAGGTGAAGTGATGTGTGCGGGGGGGGTGGGGGGGTGGGTGGTATGTCAGGTGCTGGGGGGAGCAGCGCAGGTTGAGGGTAGAGTTTAAGGCAGTGATGTCACCATGGCGACATCACGATGACAACATATCACTGAAGATGTGATGTTGCCATGACGATGACATGGTGGCACCATGACATCGTGACAGTGCCATGATGACTTTGTGATGTTGCCGTGACGATGACACGTGATATCGCCATGACAACATGTCACCCTCGCCTGTTAAAGAACCAGTCCGACCAGTCTCTTTCTCCCATTTTGGACGTTACATGAATTGTGTTTCTGTAGCAACGCTTCTGATCTGTTTGTTTGTTTGTTTGTTTGTTTGTTTTTAAAATGGTTGTTTTTGGATGAAATTTTACTTAATAGATTCCTCATAGTTGGGCTGTGTGAAATCAATAATTAATAATTAATAATCATACTTGCATAAACTGTTTAACGTGATTTGCCTTCAGACTGAAGCCTGTTGTTGTTTTTTGTTGTTTATTATTGTTTGTTGTTGTTTATTGTTGTTGTTTGTTGTTGTTTAGAAGCTGCAGATCCAGAGCCTGGAGTCCAGAGAGGAGTCCACCCAGTCCTCCCCGTCCAACACGCCGCAGCCGTCCCCCAAACACCAGCGCAGGTACGCCAGCGTCCTGTCAGCCTGTGGCCCCGTCGCCACGGAAACAAACTCTGACCTCTCTGTGACCCCTCCGTGCAGGGGCTGGTTCAGCAGCGTGGGGTCGGAGGTCAGCCTCGGCTCCTCCGGCAGCAGCGTGGACGGAGGGGGCGGAGCCGTGGAGCGCTGGAGCGTGTTTGGGCCGCGGCCGTCTGTCCAGAAGTCGACCTCTGACCTCGGATCAGATCCGGCTGCAGGTAAACACCGACTGACCCACTAACTGTTGGCACGCCAGGACGAATCAGGACGAGTATTTCGGTTCAGAGACGACCTTCAGCCCGGCGGTAAACACAAACACCGGTAAACATGCCACACCCCCGTCTCTGATTGGCCGCCCTGCCCCCGCCGTTATAAAACTCGCGTCAGACGAGTCGCGGTGGGAAATCCGGATGAATCCGGATGATTCAGCGGGCGGAGACGACTCAGATCGTTCCTCCAAGATGTTTTCAGGTAGGCAGCGCTGATATTTACAGCGTGACTCTAAACGCATCTCCACCTGAAGGCCACTGATCAGAAGGTATTGATTATCTTATTTTACTATTCCTTCCACACTCGTTCCTCTTCGGAGGAAACAAATGGCAGCAAAGAGAAATTATTATTATTATTATTATTTATTTTTATTTTTTTTTTAGCTGTTTTTGACCTTGTTTAAGTTAAGAATTAAGACAAACAATAGAAAACACTCAAACATCAGAAAATCAATATAAAATCTATAGAAAACCTTATCTGGGGCGTGGCTAATGCAGTGGGCGTGTCCCATAATGTTATTTATTCAATAATATTAATATTATTATAATATCATTATTTACTGATCAATAATAAATAATCTGTGTTCCACTCGTGAATCCGACACACAATCCAACAGGATTCATCCAAAAAAATTAAACACTTTTATTTAACGTTATAATCTTTTCTTTTCCCAACAGACTTTGCGTTGCAGACGTACCTCGGCGCCCAGAAGCCGACGCCCATGGAGGTTATGAAGGCTCAGGGCGCCCGATTGGCTGACAACCTGACCACTCAGATGGTAGCCCCGCCCAAAATGGAGATCCCCACGGCGGAGGCTCGAAGGAGGGGGGGGCAGCCTCACAAGCTGAAGCCCCGAGACATCAACATCCTGACGCCCACCAGCTTCTGAGCCCCGCCCAATTCGCTCCCTCACGAGGCGGAGCCTGATGGGGGGGAGGGGTCTCCTTTAAATGCACTTTATCCCATTTGTTCCCAGACGAGCTCCATTATCTCCCCTGAGGACACATCCTCCCCTTCAGCGCGTCTCCCATCATGCATCACTCTGGTCACGCGGCGTGACATTAGCGATGCGTTTGCTTGTCCTTCCTCTGACAGTTGAAGTGGGCGTCGCAAAGCAGACGTGTCGTTTGCGTGTAAATATGTTGATGGTTCAAACCGGAACGTTCTCTGAAACCGCTGGTGGTTTGGTTCAGGGGTGTTTTAATGCTAAAAGAAAGCTAACTGCTTGCTCAATACTAGCTCGATGCTAGCTCGATGCTAGCTCAATGCTAGCAAGGTAGGGACCTCATCCTTCTAAGACTGTAAAGGAACCCTGAACGCATCAGAGCGAAACAAACACACTCGTCTTTACCTGGACAGTTGACCGTATATGTGGCCCCTGGAGGGGCGTGGCCCCCCAAGATGCACCTGAACAGGTGTGAACGATTACCTGATGGGTGTTTTGTGGGTAGTTATTGTGGTGTAAATTCTTGTTTGCTGATGCTGCGGCGCAGCGGTGAAGCCATTCCTGAGTTGTTAAATGAACGTAAATGTTTGTGCTCGTGTTTAAATTGTGACGTCGTTTCCTTGAAGTTTGTTCCTGACTTTTTTTCCTTTTAGAAAATGCTTTCAAGTTGAAAATAAATGTTTTACCTCTGATTTTAGTAGTCAAATAAATTTGTGTAGTACTTCATCACCGCCTTGAGAGGGCGCCAACTCACTGCCAGATTCCTCATCCAGCAGTTCCTCTTTCCAATGAATGAGGTCATGTGATTAAAGTGATCAAAGAGGAGATGACTTCAACGCTTTTATCGTTCAGGTTGAGTAGAAAGTGCTTTATTTAAAAACTGTTTCCATGCACATTTTGGAAAAACATTCGGTTTAATTCCTGGGAAATTCCTGCATCCAAGAAGGTGAACCGGACAGATCCGATTGTGTTTAAATCCCCGTGGGTCTGTCTTGTATTCACAGCAAAGGCGGTTCTTATTTTTGGGTTAATTAATGCATAAAATGTCAAAGGTTTCCAGAGTCTGTTGTGTGATTCAGATCTCCAGAATTGAGTCAAATGGAAGTTTTGGGATCCAGAGGAACTGATTCCCAGCTGGAATTCTAGTATCAGGTTCCCTGGTTGATGTTCTCTCCAGTTATGAGCTATTTAAGTTCATCAAAGTTCTGGACGTTTGTAGTAGAACATTCAAAACATTTGGTGCAACCAGGAAGTCTGACTTCAGGTTTGATTGATCCTGAAGTCAGACTTCCTGGAACCAGTTTGCATAAATATCCATGTCTGCTGTCTATTCTCAAAGACTTCCTCCTCCTCTTCCTCCTGCTCGTCTCCTGAACTCGCCGTACATCTGGAAGAACAGCTCCATCTCCTTCTGCAGCGTGGTGTTCCTCAGGTCGGCGTCGGCTTTGGCGCGCTCCATGTGGCGGATCTTGATCTCGGCGACGCTTTGGCTCCGCCTCTGCTGCTCCAGACTGATGCGTAGGACCACGACCTGCCGCTTCAGGACGTCGTTACAACGCTCCAACCTGCAGCACACACGTATTGTCCGTCACGTAACACTACTATTCACTTCAACAGTTATTGACTGGACTTTATTGATCCTGTGCTTCAGCCAAGTTACTCCAATCAGTTTTTGTTTTCTAGATTTAACAAAAGGAACCCTGAAAAATATGTTCAGATTGCATCTTGTTTGGTTCAATTGTTCGTTTTCTTAACTTTTTCACTTTTTACTTCTTGTTTCTACAGAAACAATCCGAACACATTTATTGTGCTTTTCTTGGATTGTTACTCCATTGCCCCTGTGAAAACCAATAACCCAATAACAGCTGATAACGTAATAAATTTGCTCATTTTAGAAATGTAAAAGGCCAAAAACTTAATAAAAGTCCTGAACCACTAAAATAATAACTTTTTGCTAATAATGTAGTAATTTATTGCTAATTTATTAATTCTCCCGCCTAACTCCTAATTTTTACATTAGCCAAAATGTTTAGAACTTTTAATAGGCATATCAAAAACGGGTAAATTTCTTACTTTATCGATTATTACACCATTAGCCATAAAAGTTATTACGTTAAAGGTTCAGGACTTTTATCATATTATTGGCTGTTATTACATTATTTGTTCAACTCTCAACCTCCTCTGGTTGAAGACATGGCCGATAACACATGGAGTTAACACAATTCTACGTTAGGCTACATTTAAATGAGCCTCGACAGAAGTTCAGCTAAATGAAATGCTAAAGGATGTTGATTTGATGCTTTTGAACAGTAACAACCCTCCAATTCTGGCTTTTTTAACCACAATAAGGTGCAATAAAGGTGCACCAGTTGTTGAAAAGGGACACAGCAAACCCTGTAACTACCAGTCCCATGTTAAATAAGTCGGACAAGATTTGACACCCTGAAGTCCAGAATAATGATGGTGCATGTTGGCGTCCCACCTCTGTATCCTGGCCTGGTACTCTGCCCTCTGCTGGCTCATCTGCTGCTGCAGCTCGGCCACGAGGGAGTGAGCATCTCTGGGTTGTGGTTGGGGCTCGGGTCCCTGGACCGCCGGCGGACTGCAGGGCAGAAACACGTCTGAGCTCCCTGTACTTAAAGGACTGTCACTAGGGTCAGAACAGGATTCTGGAGAGTTAGGATGTTGGATGTCATTATCTTCATCCTCTTCATCTTTGTCTTCATGTCGGTCACCGTTTTCCTCCTCCAATGCATGACCAGAAGATAATTCCTCACATCTCTTTGGCACCATGTCAGGATGAACAGCAGCCATGACGTTGTCACTCTCATCCAATGGTAGAACCTCGCAAGAAGACCATGAAGACGAGTCTCTAGTCTGCCCTGCCTCCTCCAGCTTCAGCTCCTCTTCCTCAGCTCCACTATTACCTCCTGACTCATTGGTTTCAACATGTTCTGTATCGACATCGTCCATCTTTTGACGATAAGTTGTGATATGTAGGTTATCGTAGGCAGAGAGAGTGCTGTCCTCTTGGGCCTCGCTGCTGTCCCCGCTCAAAACTTCTGGCACCGCATCCTGTTTCCTTTCACTGCCAGAGCCCCAAAACCCAAGACCCGCCTCTTCAGAACCAGACCAGGCCTTTTCCCAGCCCATGAGCATTGACCTAGGCTTTGAACCGTCTGGTCGTGGGTCTTGTAAGAGGAGGCTAGTTGTAGAGACTTGACCATTCACAGTGGATTGGCCAGTGGGTTGCTGATGATAGTCTATGTTGGCTTGAATGGGCTGACTGGATGAGGGCAGGGGGTAAAAACAGTTCTCAGGGTGGGAGGAGGTGTAACGATGACCCAGATGTTTCTTCGGACCAGAGGACACATCTGATTTGGCAGCAGTGGAGTAGACAGAGCTAGAACATTGAGAATGGTTGGAGGAAAGGGATGAAAGTAGGGAGAAAAGATTGATATTAGTACGTCTGGGACGGATCTTTGTGCGAATGTTGACTTTGAGTTATTGACACTGGCATGTCCTGAGGTACACCTGATCTGGCGTGTCGTACCTGGAGTTCTCTGCATCTATGGCGGACTGCCCGGCCTCTCTGGAGCTTTCAGTGATGAGGGGGAGGGAAAGCTGGCGAAGGCAGGGTGGCGGGTGGAGATGAGGTTGCCTCAGGGCACCCGGTGATGCGTGCAGACCCCCGGGTTGTTGGGCGAAGGTGGACGAGGGGATTTTAATGAATAGAGACTCGTGTTCCCTGATCAGCTCCAACATCAGTACCTGGACCAGTGTCGCACCTATAGACAAATTGTTCTTTAGGAAACCCCTTTTGGTTCTGTCAGCAGATGCAAGATCAATACTTCTTGTCCATGTACCTCCCATGATGCTTTGTGGATCTTCAGCTTTGGCTCGGAGTATGTTTGGCCCAAACACAGTAGCCAAGTTCTGGCCGGTCATCTTATTACTGCTGGAGTGATTCTGGACCTCGTTTAGGAACCTGAACACAAGCAAAGAACTTGCAGACCTCTTGGAACGTTTGGAACCAACCAGGTATTCCAAAAAAGTTCTATTCTGTAGTAAGTTAACAGTACAGATACAATATGGCCGGGTAGTAGGACTTACTGGCAGATAAACTTGAGAAGGTTGAAGTTTGTAACCGGCAACTCACAAAGATGAGTCCTTAACTCACCCAGACCCTGAAATAGGAAGAAGAAGATGATGAGGAAAGAAGGAAGAAGGGTTTTGTCTCCCTTTAACGTGTTAATATCAGGACAGAAGTTCAGGTACCAGCGTGCGATCACTCAACAGCTTCCGACCACACAGCAGGAATTCCTGGTACCGACCGTAAGGCACCAGAGGCTCCGGAAGCTGTCGGAGGTAAAGCTTCAGCAGTGACGCCACTGTGTGGACATCTGTGCCGCTGCAGCCAGAACGAACCCACAGAACTTGGTTCTCAAACGGTGAAAGAATCAGGATCTGGAAACATTGCCAACGGAAAGAATGGTACCTGTTGAAGGACGGTCTCTCGCCTGCATCAAAAGCCTCCTGCAACTCTTTGACCAAACTGGCTTGTCCCGGCTGGCGAAACAAGCCCACCTCATGCAGGCCATGTTCCCGGATGAAGGTCGCACACTGTTCCACCACTAGAGGAACCAAACGCACCCCGTAACGTCGCTCATACAACACGGTCTCCTCCAGACTCTGACCGAAGACCCCTGCAAGCAAAGAAGAAACCGCCAAAACCAGGTATAATGTCATACTCTTATGCCTCATGTCGTCACAAGTGTGACAGTTTCGTGGTTGTTTTCTGGTTGTGCACCTGTGAACTGGATCCAGATGCCCTTGTTGAGACTCTTCAGCCACTCGTCGCCCTGACCGGCACTGTTGGACAGGAAGAAGTACGAGCCAGGGCTTGCCAGCACATCCCTGTTACCTGCAACAAAACGCCGAGATGCTAAGCTACCACTCCAACCATGACTCAATGCTGTTGTAGTCCACTTCAGGAGCATTCAAGGTGACTGACCACACCTTTCATCAGCTCCTTCCACAGCCGACTCAAGTGATGTCAGCCTAAGGCCATTTAGCGACTTTAGATTCAGAGTAAAACATAGGTTCAAAATTAATTTAAGTTTTCGAAAGTAGTCATCTCAACCTGATTGTGTCTTCAACCCTTCCACCCACAAACACATTTTTTGGCCCCCACCTCGGCAGTGAATCCGGCGCCCTTGCATTCCCACACAAAGTCACTTCAGATGGAATCCAAAATATACTGAGTCAGCTTTTCACTGTTTCACTTAAAGGCAACGCTCAGGTAAAGCTCTGGAGGGATTAACAGGTAATACGATGAAGATGATGATGATGATGGTATGTGCGTCTCACCTTTGTGGCCAGTACGGTCCTGTTTCCAGGACTTGAAGCAGCTGAGACCCATTCTGAGATCCCTCACTGGGTGAAAACTCAACGTGTGGGAGATGCTCAGTGCAAACTTAGGATAATATCAGCGTTCTGGTCAGATTGCATCAATTCTCATAGTTTCTTCGGTCATTGATTGGTTACAGCGCCACCCAGAGTCTTTGGTTTGCTAGACCCAGTCCAGAAAGTCCTTGGTCTTTTGTATTCTGGTAGATTTATGTTCACAAAGACTTGCTTGATGCGGGGAAATGTCCTTGGAGGATGTGGATGTATGGATCCAGGTTCAACAAAAGAACGTAGAGTCTTAAAGTGGTCCAGGTCGGCCTTGTGGGGATTTTGGAGGTTGGACACCCTAAAAAGGGGATGAGGGGTGTGAATGTCTTACCTGGCAGGTATTTAACATACAAATCCCCCAGAGAAGAATTTTCCAGAACTTCCTTGTATTGATGCTAACCTCAAGTTAGCACAGATGGATGTAAAGGCTTGGAGACAAGGTTCAGCATTAAAATAGGCACCTCAAAGAGTTTCCTGGCGGATATAGACTCATAAATACTAATTCCTGGTTATTTCACCAATTACACTTTACAGGAAGTAAAGTGGAAGTTTTTACCTGAAGTTCTCAGTGAATATTGTCTCATAAGATGTTAGAAAAGTGGTTAAAGGTGAATGTAGTTCCTTAACAAGACTTCTAGTTCTGGGTAATGTGGACTTCTACAGTTCCTGGTGTGTACTTCCAATAAAAAAAGTCTCATAGGTTCTTGTTCTGCATTATAATAAAGGTTTAAACACTATGGAGGTTTCAGGAGGAGACTTTACCTGGAGAACAGTTGATGTAACCTTAAGTTAGACTCACCTGAGGGGTACCTGATCTGACATTCAGGAGTGTTTCCTGGTGGACATACTGTCTTGTGAAACAAAAAGGAAGTACACCTTGAAGAGAACTTCTTGTCTTGCCATTGGAGGTAGTTCCAGGTTGTAGGAACTTTGTGAAACTGAAATCAGGCTCAGTTTTCCTTGGTTGTTTCCACTTCCTGTGGATGCAAAGAAAATTCTGGTCGTTCACTAATGAGACAAACTCCGTCCAAGTTTCTCTAGAAAACATCCGTCTGGTTCCTGAATCTTCCCTGAGTTCAAACCACCGGGGAAAAGATCTCAAACTCAAGGCTCGAAAAGCCGGTTCATCTTCCCTTCCAGATCCAGAACCTCAGCCGGTCCTCCTTCATCCGGTCGCCTGACGCACCAGGACTCAGACGTCTGCCTTCGCTCCTCGTCTCCGGATGACTTCATCATGTCTCCATGTTTCTACTCCATTGTCCTCGGGGGGGAAAAACCGACGCTCCCCTCGGGATTCTTTGTCCCTGTCTGTCCTCTGGGTTACGCCTGACCGTCCGGACCAACGTCCATGCGTCTGAACGTCCTCCTCATCCCTCCTCTTCCTCTCCTCATCCCTCTTCTTCCTTGGTGTCCGTCTCTCTGTCCCTTTGTCTCCGTCCCCCTTCGTCTTCCTCTACCTCCTCTCACCCTCTCTCTCTCCATTTCCCATCAGTGTGTGTGCCCCCTTGTTGCCCCCCTCCCCATTTACCCCATCAATAACTCAGAGTGTGTGTGTGTGTGTGTGTGTGTGTGTGCTGTGCATTAGGAAAATTGGTTCTCTGCGACGCAGCACTGTTTTACTAAAGTAATCACAGCTGATGGTGAGAGAGAGAGAGAGAGACGTGCAATGGCTTTATTCTGCTGCAGCACACACACACACACACACACACACACACACACACACACACACACACACACTGTCACCATGATTCAAGTGGACATAAAGCGAGAGGCCGGTCGGCCCAGTCAACTTTTGAACTCAATTAAAGTACGAGCTCTCTCTCTCTCTCTCTCTATTATACAGTATATTTATTACAATTTGTTAGTAATCAATACAAACAATCACACTTTCATTCCTCCTGCCGGCTGAAATACACACCAGACGTCCAGAAGTATTTGGACACCTCATTGCCTGTTTATTATTGTCGTATTTTTTTGTAGTTTATTGCTTATTTTGCATAAATTTATGACATGAGGTCACTCGGCTGTGACATCACCACAGGTTTGCTGCGACATCAGCCAATCAGAATGTTCTCCACCTGTTTCTTCCCAATCGATCACCGGCCCCGCCCTGATGAGCTGCACCTGTGCTTCCTTTTCCTCCAGTTTCTTTCCTGTGGGAAGAGGAAACGGTTGGTTTTTCATTTTTGGGGGCGTCCGTCTTCTTCTAATCGCCGCTGAGAGCTTTCCCTCCATCCGTCGATACGTCCGACCGTCACGCTCTTCATCACCAACGTCTTCGTGGCTCTCCGCTAAATTAAACGCCTTCTCCTCCCCCGGTGTTCTGAACCCACCGGAGGCAGGAAGAAAAACGACCCCGGCTGACAGGAAGTGGGTAAAACTGGGAGAAGATTGAGTCACATCCTAGACATGTCCCTATCTGACATCACCACAGGAACTTTGACCTTTGGCGCCCGGGGGGGGGGGGGCGGTTCATCCACGAAGGGATGTCGTTCAGCTACTTTGTTTTGATGCTACTTTTAGCAGCGACGGATTTAGCAAAGCTACAAGCAGTTTGAATTTTTATTGTAAACTTGACCTTCAAATGTCAAAGGTACAGGAAGTTACAGGCGGGTCAGCTGACTCCATCAGGACCCACCCACATCTTCCTCAGGGGGGGAACTCGATCCGGTCCTGAAGGCACAGGATGAGTTTTAATGGGGATTCTTAGCGATTAGCAGTTAGCAGCTAACAAATTAGGAGATAATGTCTTCAGAGGTGAGCTAACGCTAGCTAGAATCATCAAATCAGAATCTGGGACTCCTGGCACCAGCGATGCGTTCAAAGACCTCCAGGAATCCAGGATGAATGTCTGCTATGTGTCTCCACGGCGACGTGACGTCACATGACGTCCTGCATCATCAGGTCAGAACACTCTGTCTCCCCATGTGGGATGAAAGAAGAGCCCGTCCTGGGTCGGGTGGGTCTGATTGGGTTGGGGTGGGGGAAGTCCTGGGGGGTCGAGGCTGGAGCTCCATTTTCACTGCAGCCAAATGGTTTTTATGGTTTTATAGGAGAACATCTTGGTTGTCTGAGGAACAGGTTTTATAGCAGTCGGATGAAATTTCTGTCGCTGCTGATGAGAGAAGTGACCTCAGCAAGGAGACGAGGAGACAAGGAGGTGAGGAAACAAGGAGACGAGGAGATGTTGCAACACAGGTGAGCAGACAAATCAAAAATCTCTTTAAAAACCGAGGAGAGCAGAAATTCCCTGAAAATGACGATTTTACGAAAACAGGCACAAAAGATGTTTTAATATGTTTCTGATGTTATGGACGTTTTTTAATGTTGAGTATTTATTCATCTAGAGAAGATCCAGAACATCTTCACCATTGTGAAATGAAAAGTTGTTTTTTTATTTTAGTTCAGAATTAATTTGGATTGTATTTAGTTACTTTCGAAAGGTAACAACTGCAGGAACAGAACATCTTTTTAAAAAAGTAATTGTTCTTTATGCGCAAATGGACAAAAGTATTGGGACATCTGGTCCTTACACCCACAAAAATGTAATTTTAAATGAGTACATTATTCAGGATTTTCTTCTTACAGCTTTCACTCCTGTCTGAAGGTTTTCTACCACATTTTGCCCCAAATGTTCTTGGGTTTTGTTCTGAGTCCGTGAAGTCAGGTCAAGTTCACCTTCACCATCATCTTCATCACCAAATGCCCCAAACTGGGTCTTCATGGTCCTGCTTGGTGCAGATTGGAAGCATAGATGGTCCAAAACATCTGATGAGACGTTAAGAGTTCCCTTCACTGGAAACTGGAGGCCCGTAGGTTAGTGTCCACATACTTTTGGACTAAACAGTACCTTTAAGAAACGCTGGTCCATGACGTACGTCGGCTTGGTCCAGCATCCTGCTGTAGGCCTTACCAGCGGTCATGGTGGGTCTAGTGGTGGGTTTAATTGTCTAGCGGTGGGTCCTAGTGGTGGTGGTGGGTCTGGTGGATCTAATGGTGGGTCTAATGGTGGGTCTAATGGTGGGTCTAGTGTTGGGTCCGGTGGTGGTTTTGGTGGTGAGTGCTGGAGGCCCTTAAATGAGTGACAACAGTCCTGCAGCTTGTCAGCAGCAGCGATTCCTCCTCAGAACAGATTTACAGCTGATCGGCGACAGCTGGGTCGGTCGGCATGTAGCTGCATTCCTGAGGGGACACCTCCTCCATAACCGCTGACACCCCCTCACATTGTCGCCTATAGAAGGCAAACCTCCTTTCAAGGGTCAACCGACACCTTAAAAAATACCTTCTGGGATTAAAATGTGAGTTTTATTGGGAATGCAATGTTCGGTATTTTAGTTCTTCTAACTGAACAACACGGAATGGAAAAACGGGAGTATTCTAACCGTCTTCAGGTCGTGGGCGGTGCCGATCATTCGATACCCTGGAGGAGAAGAGTAGGTGACGAAAAGATGAATTAGAAATATCGCAGTTAAAGTCAGAAGCCCCTGCTGTGAATGTATGACTGCTATTTGTGGCAGGAGGTGTTTCCATTGCTGTGGATTTGTTGCCACGCTCCAAACTTACGATCATCCGCGGAATGTTCTCTGGTGGTATTAAAGGGGCCAAATGAAAGATTCTTCATCGGGAAAGATTCATACATGCAAAATCCCTAAAATGCATCAAAAATAATTCCCTCCACCAGGGGGCGAGGGGAGGGTTTGTCAGCATTTGTTGTTCTTTCTGTTAGCAAGTTTCAAGTAATTCCAAAGAATCCCACCAAGTTCCATGGACTTCCGGCGCCGGAGGTTGGACAGACATCGGTGGATTGGTCGACCTTGGTCGGGTCTAACGCCAACTTCGGCTCGTACCCCTGCCAAGGTCAACCAATCCTATACGTGTCAGGCTGTTTCTGTATAGAGGCTAAATAAAGGTCCTCCTGAAATACATATGTTGGTCCAGGATGTCTGAGTCAGTATCTGGAACATTTTTTGATTACTTGATTATGATTTATGGATTATTTCCCCAGGAATCTGGGATTACTTCCTATCTCTTGTTCCATTTTTCCCCTACGTTTCGTGGAAATAGGTTCGGTAGTTCTGGGGGAAAACATCCCGCCGTGAAGATAAGGTGGAATAACGTTCCTGATCCATTTATCCAGACAGGAATCCAAAATCTAGCAGAACCTCTGGTAGGGTTTGGGTCAATCCATAACTTCTGGATCAGGCAGGTCTGACCTCCCTCAAACCTCTTAGGTGTATTTCTACCTTTTCTTTTTTATTCAGTGGTGTTTATTTCTTATCCCATAACTGCTCCACAAACCCAATTTCTCCAGAGGGATCGTTATGGTTTCATAATATCTCTTCGCCCCTATGGAAATTGCCCTTCTGGCTGGGGGGTCGTAACTTAGCCAACTCCTGGGTAAGCCCTGGAGATAGAGACACCAATGGGTGTGCAGGTTCGGAGGGATGTAACACTATGTTTAGCTTTGAAAAAAGAGCCGAGGGAAGCAGGAGGAGGAGGAGATGGTAAAAGGAAGGAGGCTTCGAATGCCAGCCGGAGAAGACGACCAGAGCTCCAGGACTTTACAGCCAAACGTGACTGGACTGTTTTCATCCAGAGGCAACCGTGTGGCAGGAAAGAGGAAGACCCCGAAGAGCTTCATTCAGGTGCAGCAACAGTTCTGGTGAGTTACCGTAATCTCTATCAAGTCAGGAAGTCGTTGGATTGATTTCCATGAATCTTTGGTAGATGAATGTTTGTAATCTTGTTGGGGATGCAGGAATATTTTTGCTCTTTTGTTAAGAACACTGTTTAAATCAGGGACAAATCTGAGTCTTCAGAACCTCTGGGATCCAGATGGATCTATGTCCATCTGGTTCTGTTTGTCCTGTTGAGTAAAGATTAACATTCCTCCAATGTAGACTTGAGCAACAACGGTCATTGTAGCTCCAACCACTGAGGGATTTCTTGTAAAATAGTTGGACATGTTTCAATATTAAACATTTATTTCTTTAAAATTGTCCTTTTTCTGTAAGAAAAATGTCAGTAAGTTCATCAAAATGGTATTTTTACAAGTAGATCAAACGATGCCCTGAAGCTTGATTTGATTTCTTGTCGCTCCAAGCACCCAGCATCATGAATCGTAAAGGACAAAACAACAGTCAAGTCCGGCTTTAGAGACTTAAACTCTTCTGTCCACTACAGTCAACAGCAGACCAGTAAATTCTGGAGCAGCAGAATCGGGATCAACCCGGTGTGAACAGCTGCACGATGGGCATGAAGGATGGCCGTGGTGCCTGGAGAGGTAACCCAATCTCCATGTTTGCTATTGTCCTGCAGGCTAAAGCTATGTTTGTTCATTTTAACTGATGAACATTGGGGACATTTTAGTCGGACATGTCTTACAGCCGTTGTATGAATGTGGACATATAAAAGCATGAAGGCGTTGAGGTAGAAACTGTACCTTTTTAAGGTTCTTCAGCACAAAACAAAAATCAGCCGTTTCTGTCTTTATGTCCGTTGATAGACAACGGGTCCAAAGCTGACTCCTGCGCCGACAGAAGCTACAACGGACACTCTTCCTGCTCCTCCCAACCAATCAGTAACGCGGTAAGACTTGGGTTTATGACCCGGGGAAAGACGTCTCCTTAACCTTTACGACCTTCATAACCTCAAACACGACTTCATCTTCCTTCCAGCCGTCTCGGCCTGACGACAACTCGCCGCCGCCCTCGTGCGTGTTCATTGGTGACAATGCTGTCAACGCTGATGATGATGGAGTAAAGTGGAGTCAGGAGGACCGAAGCTGCGACAGCGATGACAAGAACCACCTGGATTGTCACATCGGACTCGTGATGAAAGAACGATGTACTCGACGCCAACAGTTTGTCTTCTCTGTCCTTGTCGTAGCTCACGTTGCTATCAGTTGTTCCTTTCATTGCACTCCTGACCAAAATAAACGCTTGTCTTACACAGATGAGGTAGTTTCTATTCTGGGAGAAGGAGCTTACGGAAAAGTGGTGGAATGCATCGACAGGGAAAAGTAAGCAACCGTTCCGATCCAATCAGATTTAAGAACTCTTTTTTTATCACTGCAGTTCCATAAAGTTCTGCTTGTCAGCAGAAACAGACGTGTCGCCGTGAAGATTGCCATGAACACCGACTGCTTCCGCGAGGTGGCAAGGTCAGAGATCAAGGTGCTGGAGGAGATCGACCGCCTGGACGATGACAACATATTGTGAGGGTAGCCGCCGCAGACGTACGCGGGCTAACGTTGGGTCGGATTTGGAAACTGGGTTCAGTGGCTCACGTGACCCGCCTCGTGTTTCTCGCCTGTCAGTGCCTGCGTGAGGATGCTGGATTGGTTCGAGTACCGGGGTCACGTCTGCATCGT
Source organism: Antennarius maculatus (assembly GCA_013358685.1). Taxonomy (NCBI): domain Eukaryota; kingdom Metazoa; phylum Chordata; class Actinopteri; order Lophiiformes; family Antennariidae; genus Antennarius; species Antennarius maculatus. The sequence continues at coordinate 1,065,367 of CM023617.1, forward strand.
GCTGGAGCTGCTCGGCATCAGCACCTTCGAGTTCCTCCAACGCAACGAGTCCCTGACCTTCAGTGTGGATCAGATCCGAAACATGGCCTTCCAGATCTTCAAGGCCGTCTGCTGTGAGTGAAGTGTGAATGCTGGTGTGTGTTGCTGTCACCGGCCGTGTGACCTCTGACCTGTTGGTCTCAGGAGTCCTTGATAGATGTGGGAAAACAATGAGAAGAGTTTACCGTCTGTCAGCTTTCGAGTCTGTAGAGTATCTACTGCTGACGGAATTTTGGAAGGGTCTTCTGGGAAGGTTTGTATGGATACAACATCAGTGAGACCGGATCTCGTTCTTTACCACGTGTTGGTGGATGGATACAACATCAGTGAGACCGGATCTCGTTCTTTACCACGTGTTGGTGGATGGATACAACATCAGTGAGACCGGATCTCGTTCTTTACCACGTGGTGGTGGATGGATACAACATCAGTGAGACCGGATCTCGTTCTTTACCACGTGTTGGCGGATGGATACGACATCAGTGAGACTGGATCTCGTTCTTTACCACGTGTTGGCGGATGGATACGACATCAGTGAGACCGTATCTCGTTCTTTACCACGTGTTGGTGGATGGATACAACATCAGTGAGACCGTATCTCGTTCTTTACCACGTGTTGGTGGATGGATACGACATCAGTGAGACCGCATCTCGTTCTTTACCACGTGTTGGCGGATGGATACGACATCAGTGAGACCGGATCTCGTTCTTTACCACGTGTTGGTGGATGGATACAACATCAGTGAGACCGGATCTCGTTCTTTACCACGTGTTGGTGGATGGATACAACATCAGTGAGACCGGATCTCGTTCTTTACCACGTGTTGGCGGATGGATACGACATCAGTGAGACCGGATCTCGTTCTTTACCACGTGTTGGCGGATGGATACAACATCAGTGAGACCGGATCTCGTTCTTTACCACGTGTTGGCGGATGGATACGACATCAGTGAGACCGGATCTCGTTCTTTTCTCTTTCTTCCTATGACTTTACATTCTTGTCCTTTATTTTATTGCGCCTTAATGAATGACACTATTTCCTGTTGTGTTTCTTACAGTTTTGCATCGTAACAACCTGACGCACACAGACCTGAAGCCGGAGAACATCCTGTTTGTGGGCTCCACCTACGACCTGGTGTGTGACGACAAAATGGTAAAGAGTTGAAAAAAAACAAGCTAAAAACTGTGTTTTAATTTCACTCTGTGTGTGTGTGTGTGTGTGTGTGTGTGTGTGTGTGTGTGTGTGTGTGTGTGTGTGTGTCAGCAGTGTGACGTGAAGGTGGTGGATTTTGGCACCGCCACATTCGACCACCAAGACCATCAATCGTTGGTGTCGACGCGCCACTACCGCGCTCCGGAGATCATTCTGGGTACACACACACACACACACACACACACACACTCGATGCCTACGCTTGTTTAGCTTTGTGTTTTAGCGTTAGCCGTGGGTGTTTCTCAGATCTGGGCTGGAGCCATTCGTGTGACGTTTGGAGTCTGGGCTGTGTCCTCATGGAGTTCTACTTGGGGCGCATCCTGTTCATGGTATGTTTGTTATTTCCATCAGAGGTAGAGGAGAGGACGAAACGGTCCGTCTGAGTTTGTCTTGTTGTTCCAGACCCACGACAGTAAAGAACATCTGGCCATGATGGAGAAAGTCCTGGGGCCGATTCCCCCCCATCTGCTGAGGCAGACCAGGTAAGACTTAACGCAGACCCCGTTAGCTAGACTAGCTCACTGGTTGCCTACTCCTTCAGCAGTGTAGGTGCGACTAATCCCCTGTAGGTGGCAGTAGAGCCAGTGGCAGTAATCCTTTGACTTCCTGCGCGGATCCAAGCTACCAACGCTTTAAATGAGCGCTAACGCCGAGGACGTCACCTGAAACCACCAACCCTACTTTCCTGTGCTGAATCTGTCCAGAAAGAAGCATTACGTCCACAACGAACGTCTGGACTGGGACGAGCGGAGCCCCGCAGCCGAGCGCATCGGGAAGCACTGCCAACCGCTGAAGGTAGATGGCGCTCAGATCTACCAATCAGCCATGGCTGCGAGGCGGCGGCAGGAAGTGACTAACGGTGTGTCTTTCAGCAGTACATGCTGAGGCGGACGGAGGACGAGCGGCAGCTGTTCGACCTGCTTGGATGCATGTTGGAGTTCGACGTGTGCAGACGGATCACCCTGGAGGAGGCGCTGTGGCACCCGTTCTTCAGCCCACTGAGGACGCAGAAGAAGCAGCAGCATCGAAGCTAGCATAGCCGCACGCCGCCAAGAAGCATCGCTATAGCATTCCTGTCTACGTCGAGGATTTTTTTTCAACATCACAAACCAACAAACGAAAAAAAAAGAAAAGTCAAAAGTGACGTTCTGTGTTTTCCGGTAGCGATTCGTTTTTTTCAGCTGTTGGTCAATAAATGTTTTGAATTTTAGTGTCTTCTTTAGAGTTTCATTTGAGCAAACCGATTTGTCTGAGTCTGATGATAATTGTGGCAGTAAAATCCATTATTTTGACGCTAAACCATGAAATAACCCTTACCTTAACCCGCACCCCAACTTTAACCTTTGTCCTAACTCTAACCCTATACTGTAACCCTTAGCTTAACCTTAACCCTAAACTTTAACATTAACCCTAATCTTGACCCTAGCCCAAACTTTAATCCTAAAGCAAACCCTAACCTTAATCCGGACCCTATCTCTAATCATAATCCTAAACTTAGCCCTAACCCTAGCCTTAACCCTAACTTTTACCCTAACCCTAAACTGAGTGGGTTTTTTTTAACCCAGGCCTGAAAGGAACAGTTCACCCAGACATGAAAACGTGTTGACCATCTGCTCAACTCCATCCTGATGAAGATGAAGGTTACCTTTTAGCTTTGAATCTTCAGGTGTCTTCAGGTGTTCCGGAGAACTGGTGAAGAAACTTCCCATCAGTAGTAGAAGATTCGTTCTCAGTAGGTGAACTCTTTCTTCCCATCCTAACATTTACTCTGTTAGTAGGGTAGACATTAGCCAAACTTGCCAATGAAAAGCTAACATCATGCTCTCCAGCCCCAGTGCTGCAGATGTGACGATCAAAACCACTAAAAACACGATAGGGGAATATTCTACCCCTGACATTTAGTTGAGAACACAAAACACTGCTGAAAGCCAGGATTAGACAAATGAGTAAAGAACCAAAGGTAGATTAGCTTAAAGCTCAGCCAATCAGGTTTCAGGTGGATGCTGCAATCTGTCAGTCTAAAGTAAATGTGTTGATTCAGACTCATTTATCAACATTAAAGCAGATGAGGACGTGTCCACATGACTGAATGTTCCCCCAGCTATAAAATACGATATTACGCGGCCCCTCAGATAAAGAACCGGCCGGCTGCTATCTGAGAACCATCACGCTAAAGCTGCTCAACCAACCGGACGTAATAAAACAACATAAAACACCGTCCAGCGGCCGAGGCCAAGCGGTCATATATGATGGTATGGGTTCCAGACTGTCTCATGACATGTTATCTGTCATCTGTGCTGCCTGAGCAGACAGAACACACAACAAACACACCACAGACCACACAACAGACACACAACAGACCCACAATGGACCCACAACAGCTGGTTTATTGTGACATCACGAGAGGGACACTTTAAACAGATTCAACTAGAACTCAAGGCCAGCCCATAACTGCCTTCAGACAGAAACAGGCACCCCCTTTGGTGAGATTTAGTCCAAAATTAAACTTCTGTTTTCAGATTTTATGGAAAGTTTCATGGAAACCTGTCAAGTAGCAAAGAAAGAGACAATTGGTCCAATAAGGTTTTGGGGTTCCACAACTTCCTGGGAATGGCAGACTCCTTGGAATCCCAACAGACGCTGGACTTGACAAAGGTGCACTTGTAGACTTCACGTTCAGGTACTCTCACAAAGACCGTTTCCTTTCCAAAGTCTCGTGTTCCTCCTTGCATAAGTCCATTTATGTTTAAACATACTTTTAATTATCTTTTACTACATACAGGTAAGCCTCGGGTTAAGTTATTAACTGATTCCAGGAGACGCAACGAAAGTTGAAAAATGATGTAAGTTTCTACGAGCTAATAATCTGATATATTTTTATTCTGATTTACTGTAACATGATGCTATGTGCTTTTAACGGTTTACTAGTAATTTTATGATTCCAATATTTGTGGCAGACACATGTTAAGTGACTTTCTGAAATTGATGTATATTCGAGAACGACTTACCTCCAAATGACGAAAACAGAGGTTTACCTATAATGTTTTCAGGTCTATGTTTTGATAAATTTTGACCCGCATGTAAAGCACTACGATTCCAAGTTAAACCTGAACAAGTTAATAGTCTCTTTTTTTGACAATCAGGAACATCTCATCGATAGAACTTCGTGTCGGCCCCAGTTGTCCCCCATTTCCTTCACAAGTTAGTCGTGGAGCGTAGTGCCGCACCGCTAGCCTTGTCCTGGAAGACTATCGGCCGCAGCAGTGACGGGTTGAAGATATCTCCATTGGCGACGCCAGGTTGAGTCGGAGCGTTTGGCGTGTCGTTTTGCTCGTTGATACTCGGTGGTCCAGCAGCCAATAGCCTTCCTGAAGAGAAGGAAAACATGGCTGCCAACTGCAGCCGCACCTCCTTTTGCCAAAAGGCGTAAACCAAAGGGTTGATCAGAGAGTTGGAGAGTCCTAAGAGCCACAGGTGGTTCTCCAACAAGCTGGTGAGTTGACACGTTTCGCACAAGAGTTGTACGATACAAACCACAAAGAAGGGGCACCAGAGCACCAGGAAGCAGCCCACGAGCACCGCCACCGTCCTCAGGGCCTTGACGTGGCTCCAGTTGAAGGCCCTCAGGTGCTGATGATGCTGGTGGTCCTGATGCTCGCTGGTCCTGGAGCCGGCTTGCCTCACCTGGCAGATCTGCCTCTGGTGGGTGCAGGCGATCTTCAGGATGTCCAGGTAGATGTAGACAAAGACGCAGAGCACCGGGAAGAAGCAAACGCTGAAAAGGACGACCATACCCACATGATGAATGACGGAGAAGAACGCGCAGAAACCGTCGTAGCCGTCGGTCTGCAGCTGCCGGACCACGACTGGAGGACAGAGGACACGGGTTCAAGACAAGTTTTTCAAGGCACGAATTGTCCCAATTCATACCAAACTTGTTGAATTTGGGATTCAAAATTAGTACGATGATGCCCGAAGTCTCTTAGCCAATGAGAGACTTCCGAAGCAGCCGATGGTCAGCATAACCTTCTAAAGTAGCGTTAGCTTTAGCAATCAGAACCAATCAGTCGGTTTTGAATCTCACCTGGTAGGAATCCCATCGTGAGGGAGCTGATCCAGAGCGCCATCAGGAACCCGACCGCCGTCCCCTTCCCAGACAGCTGGGAGTACCTCAGGGGCATCTTGATGGCGGCGTAACGGTCGAGCGAGATCAGGAACATGGACATGATGGACGCTGTGCAGGGCGACATCACGAACGCCATCCGCATCAGGCACCGGGTCTTTCCTTGAGCGGTCGGCGTGGAGTTCGTAGGAGCGCCGATGCCGCCAAATTGGTTCCCGTCTGTGTTGAAGTCCTCAGTGGCCAGACCAGTGATGGCCACGCCCACCAGGGCATCGGCCAGGGCCAGGTTGAGGACAAAGCACCAGCTCTGGCTCCTCCTCCTGAGGAGGAGCTTGAGCAGAGCGGCGGCCACCAGCAGGTTGGTGAACATGATGAGGCACGAGGCGATGCTCAGGATGACGCCCATCACCCGAGGCCGCACCTCGCCGTGGATCATCGGTCTATCATGGTCCACGCAGTCCGGCGTGGGACCGCCGGCGCTGTCCTGTCCACACAGGTGCGACATGTTGATGACCTGAAGGTGGAATTCACAAAGCATATGGAAGAATGGCGTCGACCCCGGTTGGATGAGGCGTTGTCACGGCGATCCGGAGACGGGAAACGTTTCCTCTGCAGCTCAAAGGGAAAGTAACTGACCTTCATCCGATGTCTCGCTTCTCATCCTCCTTTAAAATCCCTTCAACGAATGCAGATGGGTAGAAAACACTCGGCTTTATCTGCAGGTCTGCCATGTCCCCGCCCCCTTACACACACACACACAAACGCACACGCACACACACACACACACACATCTCTAGGGTTGACCCTTGTCCTGCCCGCCTGTTCTCTATCTTTATTATTCCCATGGACAATGTGAGGAGGGATGAAGGAATGGGATCCGTCCGAAAACATCAGATTCTCCTGAACGAAGAAGACGAAGAAGAAGAAGACGAAGAAGAAGAGGAAGGAAGAGAAAGTTTTCAAGGTTGCTTGGAATTTAAATACAATGGCTCTAAATTTTAATTTTGTTCAACATTTGTTGAATACTGCTCCGTCTTATTGAGTTGAAAGCAAGTGAAGAAGACATTCCAGATACAGAACATTTCAAGGTTCTATTCCGGCTCGGGAACCATCCTGTCGACAAGTTTCACATAAATCCGTCAGGTATTTTTTGTGTGAACGAGCAGCAAACGTCCAGATGTGGAGTTAAACGGACCGATCAGTGTAGTGGATCTGGCATCGGCTGGCTGGCCTGGACGGGTCTGGTTAAACTCTAACCCGGCCGTCCGACCCGGTTCCCAGGGGAGACATCTGGCTCCCGGGACGATTTTCCACTGAGATTCACACACAAATAGATTTTACTAATGATGCTTTCTGGCTGCAGACACTCAGAGCGGCGCCTGGCATCCAACGCATCCAACCTGGAGGAGGACTTCAGCTCCTCCTCTTCATCACCACCAGGCTGAAGGCTCATGGGAAGATTTCAGCGAGCTCCAAGATTGGGATTGGATCGTCAAAATAAGAAAAGCAAAGTTTTTTGAATAAATTGTCCTGAAAATTTTTGTGAATTTAGAGAATTGAAGACTTGAGACCTGTTTACACCAGAACCAACCGGATCAGACCTGGTGGGCGGAGCTAACTCCATCAACACTCCATCACCTCCAGTCCATATCTGAATCTGGATTGACACCAAAATATAACAGTTCTTTTCGAAACCCGATTCGAACCCCCACCTTAAACCCCCCCCCTCCCAAAAACTGGAACCTAAAACCAACTCATGGGGAGGAAACAAGACAAAGGTCATGTGATTAATTGTGTATTATTAACTCTGGTTCCATCCCAGTCGTCCCAGTGCAGCCGTTTCACAGGGTTCAACACGAGTCCAGCGCACGCCCCCCCCAGATTGTAGGAATGCCATTCACCCCTGCTAGACCTTTCAGGACCTTTCAAAACAAAGCACAGTCAGCAGTATTTGTGCCCGATCCCCAGTAGCACCCGGGGAGCCCGGACCCTGTTTACGCCTCCGCCGTCCTCCAACCGGACCCCTGAGAGTCCACCTGGGACAGGTATCTGAGCCCCCCGGGGTTTTAATCTGAAGGTCGACCCGACAGGAAGGAGTTCTTCTGGACGGACTGAGGAGGTGATGTTGGTGTTGTTGGTTGTGTTGTTTGTCTGTGGTGATGTCACACAACAACCGGGTGTCCAGCAGAAGCGTTCAGGTCTTATTCCGTTAACCTGAAGGTCTAAATGTGTTTTTGATGCTTCAGTTTTCTCCTGGTCGCACAGAAAATGCTAAAATTGTGTCTTTAACCCTTTAAATTCAAACGTAGCACATTTGATTCATAAAATTTTGATCCTTCTACGTCATAAATTTCACTTTTTTTTTTCAAAAAATCTGATCTGTACCCTTAGACACACACATCTGCATTTCAAAAAATAGCCCAAATTATACAAATTAAGGATCAGTTATACAAATTTCAGTAATGTATTTTTTGACAAATTTGTCAGAAGGTTTGCTTAAGACCAAAAATTAGATTTTTTTCAAAGGGTTAAAGATTTATTTTACCAACTCGTACAGTTGGGTTCTATCAAAGTAGAACAATTTATTAAAAGGATTCCAATATCCACCAGTAGGAGGCAGTAATACGTCAGTGTCGTGCCTGACCTACTTTATCCAAAGAAAAGGAAGATGCTAATCACCCCATGGTGATGTCATGATGATGTCATTAGGTTAATTAGGTCGATGCTTGGTTGCATTGTTCATAGGGGGTTCAAGTCTTCATTTTGGGAGTCCATTTGAAATTTAACGCCAAAAGTAAAATAAAACAAATATTCTAAAAGTTACTGCAAGAAAGGAAGGTTTCAGAATATTTATACTAATAATGACGTTAGGGACCGATGAGGCGATGGTGTTTGGGTATCGATCCGGTACCATCGTGTTTGTGGTGTGAACGTGTTTCCGTTTCTGCCCCCCCCCCCCCAAAACCAGACTGAAGATGTCGTTGAAGAAGCGGCTGCTGTCCATGCTGCTGTGCTGCGTTTACTGCCTGGCCTCGCTCTTCTGCCTCCACCCCAACCGCAACAACTGCTTCTCCACCGGCGCTCGGTGAGTTGGGTCGAGTCTCACCGCCGATGACAACGATTTGGGTCGAGTCTCAGTTTCCTGTCCTCGTAGGAACCTGGTGTCGGTCGCCCAGCAGCTCTACCAACGCATCATCCGGCTGCTGCGCACCACCCTCTGACCCCACGCCAGCCGGACCACGAAGATGCTCTCCATCGGTTGGGAAGAGGGACAGGAAGAGGGACAGGAAGAGGAACAGGAAGTGGAGGGGTGTGGCTGACCTCTTCAGATTAATATTGTGGGGTTAAGATTCGAGTGACGTGAAAAGACGTTTAAGGGATTGGATGGAAGAATGAGGCTCCAGGAGGTGCTTGGTTTGAATATCCTCCATCTGATAGGTACAGAAGAGACGTTTTCATGAAGCAAACAACTTCAATGGCCATTCTTCTCTGATGTAAGATGGTAGTTGCCGTGGTGATGTCACCTCCATTGACAAATTCTTGTTCCCTGCCTTGGAGGTATGAACACGATAAAAAAAAAAAATTAAGGTTCGGTAATGATTTAACTGGAGGGAAAGAGGAAGAACAAAGAGAAGGTGGATGGCTGGAGTGAGGAAGACCGTTGGTGAAGAAGAATTTAAGTTTGTGTTTCTCCCTGCAGCCAGAAAATGTGTGGGAATATCTGCAGTTACGAAATATGATTATTTAAAATTTAATGGACAAATAATCGCTAAAAAGTACTTCAATAAAGCAAAACAATTTCATAAAAAATGCATATTTATTTGGCTATCTCTGTTTTTACATATTTCATAAGTGTTTTATATAATTAGGTGTATAATTAAGTGTTTTATATAATTATAGTGTATAAAGTGTAATTCCAGATATGACCAGCAGGTGGCAGCAGTGCCGCTGGGCGCTCTCTGTAGAGCTCATCATGGAGAGAAGAAGAAGACTCGGGCGCGGGGCGCCGGTGGTTTACAACATGACGAAGAAGAGCTTCTCCTTCTGACATTAACCCGTGAGAGATGCTAACAGCAGGCGAGAAGTTTTCCGCCGCTCCCCGGTGATGCTGACCGGCGGACATGTTGGAAGTCACGGAAAGCGAAGTGAAACGGAAGGTCGCTGATTTTTAGCGACACCACAGGTACGTTTGTCCCCGACCGGAAGCGGCAGGAACTGTTTGATATCTGTTAAAGCTCGCGCTAAATTCCCACAAGTGTTAGCGGAGTAGCCTCCCAGCTAGCAGCGGCTAACCGCGGAGAGACAGCCGGGGACGGTCATCTCTGGAGCAAAATTAACTTTTTTGATTTATTAAAAATGTACATCCGTGTTTTAAAAACATTAACGACTTTTAATCAAATCACACTCGCGTGTGAACGTCATTAAACTTAATTTACTTCTCGTGACACTCGCTGTCTCCCGAGCTGTCACTCATCTGTGGTTCGGCCTCCTCGGGCTCACCAGCCAATAGGAGCGAGCCGGGTTGATTGACTGCCTTCTCAGCCAATAGGAACGTCGGAACGGGAGAGGCGATGGCTCCAGCTCCGCTTGGGACACAGCGGGCGTCTCTTTCCGGCGCAGTACACGGGGATGCTGATGCTGAGCCGCCGGATTGACGCGTAGCATCCTCCGAGCTAATGTTCCCCGACATGTCGTGTCACCCCAGGCTCCAGCACTGCGTGGACCTGTGTGTCGCCGGGCTGCTGCTGCTCCTGGCCGGGCTGCAGCACGCGGAAGCCGCCGCCGCCGCGGAGATGGCCAGCCTGAACTGGAAGCCGTTCATCTACGGAGGGATGGCCTCGATTGTCGCAGAATTCGGTGGGTTTGCAGAGCCGAAGCTCCCGTGTTTTCCTTTAAAAACGCTTTAATATGCATGGATTTTCTATTTTTCCACCGGTTTCAGGAAGGAAACGATGCCTCTAGTTGAATTTGTGAAGCTTTTTTGGTGCTTTTTAACATGTGTGTGTTGTCCTGCAACAGGATTTACACAATACACACATTTAGACTGAGATTAGGTTGGTGGGATGTTAATTTTTAATTAATTTTGATGCTTTTCTATTCTCCATATTTTTTCACATTTTGCTTTTTGTGCATTTCTTCTGAGGTTTGTAGTTTTTTTTCAGTCAAACAAAAGCTCATGCATCCATAAAACACTTCACTCTTTGTTTCAGGTTTTTTTTTAGGGTTTAGACCAGGTTAGATGTGTTGTTATGGACAGATCTGACTCCATTACATAGTACAGTGAGTGTTGTAATCAGTCATTGGTTTTATAAAAGTGTTCAACATTCTTATAAAGTTTGGAACTGCTTAAAAAATCCTGGAAAAATAAAATAGTTTGGATCCAATGTCATTCATTTATGCTCTCATTTTCCGTACTGCGTCTTCCACGTTCGTGGGTCACGTTGGTTGCTGGAGTATCACGGATTTTCTTTTTTACCACCCAAATCAACTTTGTTCTAATCACGTTTTCCTCCAACAGGGACGTTCCCCATTGACCTGACAAAGACCCGGCTGCAGGTCCAGGGTCAGTCCCAGTACACGGAGGTGCGCTACCGGGGGATGTTCCACGCCCTGTTCCGGATCGGGAAGGAGGAGGGCATCCGGGCGCTCTACTCAGGGTAGGAAGTCTGTCACAGCGTCCACACATTTGTTCCTTAACGGAGTCCAGACCGGAGATGCAGAGAAATGAGCGTCCAGACGCCGTCATGTGACCTCCAGGGGGTCTGAGACCAGTTTGTGCTCGTCGTCACTCAGCCGGAGAACGTTGACCGTAAAGTAAACGTGTGTGTTTGTCTTCTGAACGTTCAGGTTTCTGCTGCGAGGCTCAAACACTCGTCTCGTCTCACAACAATTATTTATATTCTGATCCCCGTCGGGTAAATTATTTAATAATTTAAAAATAATAATCTAATTAATTAAATAATTATTTATTACACGTACTGCACACACACACACACACACACACACGCGCAGAGGCCCTGTAAGCATGCAGATGATTGTAGAGTGGCGGGCAGCCACATGGGGGCATTGGTGCCACCAGTCAGGGGTCAGGGGTCAAGGGCAGCGATCCAGCAACCGGTTCACACTCCGTACTTTTTGAGATCCACTGGACTGAGGTGCTGCTGACCCGTTTTGAAAACTTTCAAGCTGGTTTTTGAGCTGGTTATAAACTGGTTCAGATTGCTGTTGTCATGTGACTCGTTTGTGTTCATGTAAACTGAACATGCAGGGAGGCGGAGCCTGAGGGCTTCACAGAAGAGCAAAACGTTTCAGCGTCTCTTTCAGGACTTCCTGAAACTTTTAACTCATTGTCTGCCGGTGTTTCGTAAACATTGATCTCTTTCTGTGGACTCCCTCCTCCCCCCAGGATCTCTCCTGCGCTGCTCCGACAGGCGTCTTACGGGACGATCAAGATCGGGACGTACAACTCTCTGAAGAGGCTGTTTGTGAGTCGTCCAGAAGGTGAGCTAACGCTAATGCTAACACTTCCTGTTCTGTTCTCCACCTGAAGCCAAACGTGTGAATCTCATAATCGTTCCTCCAGTTTGCCTGAATTTATCTTTAAACCTGATGTCATTGCGTTTCGTAGCGTAGCCACATTAGCATGCGCTGAGGGCTTCCTGTAGGGGCGGGGCTTGTTGGCCTTGGATGATGTGTTCCTCTCCTCTCCCTCCAGACGAGACGATGGTCATCAACGTCTTCTGCGGCGTCGTGTCCGGCGTGTTCTCCTCCTCGCTGGCGAACCCCACCGACGTCCTCAAGGTGATTCCTAATAAGGTCGAGCATCTGATGGAGCCCCGCCCCTCAACGCTAGCACGCTGGCGCTAGCGTCGCAGTTAGCCTTTTGTTTCAGAGGAAGCGTTTGATTTCCTAGAAGCTAATCAGAGCCAAGAATGGAGGACCCCGGATTCAAACCGGTTCGGGGCCCCGGGGCTCGGTGTTGCGTTCAAGTGCGATCCGTGTGTTTTTGTTGCAGATCCGGATGCAGGCGCAGGGGAGTCTCCTGCAGGGCAGCATGATGTCCAACTTCATCAACATCTACCAGACGGAGGGCACCAGAGGGCTGTGGAGGGTCAGTCCCCCCCGCTGTGTGTTCTCGCCCATGCTAATGACGTGTTAGCATAGCTTAATGCAAAGCTAGGGAGACGCTAGCGTGGCTAATGCTAAAGGAAGACGAGATGTTTGATGTTCATAGTGGATAATGGGATTTTGTCTCTGTTTTCCTCTGCAGGGGGTTATTCCCACGGCGCAGCGCGCCGCCATCGTGGTGGGGGTGGAGCTTCCTGTCTATGACATCACCAAGAAGCACCTCCTGCGCTCGGGGCTGATGGGAGACACCATCCTGACGCATTTCATGTGAGTTTTAATCACCTCCGCGTGTGAACGTCACGCTTTAAAACCCCTCCTGACGCCGTCTGTTCACGCAGCTCCAGCTTCACGTGCGGCCTGGCGGGGGCGCTGGCGTCCAACCCGGTGGACGTGGTGCGAACGCGCATGATGAACCAGCGCGTCCTGTCGGGGGGGCCCATGTACAAGGGGACGCTGGACGGCGTGATGCAGACGTGGAGGAACGAGGGCTTCTTCGCCCTCTACAAGGGCTTCTGGCCCAACTGGCTGCGGCTCGGCCCCTGGAACATCATCGTATCCTTCCACTTCCTGTTAGCATGTAGCTCATGTAGCATCCTGTGCTAAACGTGTCTTTCTTTAACGCTGCTCTCAGTTCTTCATCACCTTCGAGCAGCTGAAGAAGCTCCCGTTTTAACGCCGGTGCGTCGGACGGCGTGTTGGTTAGCGGAGCAGTCAATCCACGCTCCCCCCTCCCCCCCTCAGAGTCACTCCAGTGGTACGATCCGGTATCGTCTCCCCATCCAATCGTTTCTCTTATTGGTTTGATTTATCCTCGGTTTTTTTGGTGCTGTTTTAAAGACTAATAATCGTGACCTTTGACACTCCAGGCAGCTAAATGTTCAGTTGTAGCTAAAAACAAAAAAATGTGAACGAAAGAGGGGCGGAGCTTCTCACCAGAGGTTAAAGGGGCGGAGTCTTTCAGGATGTGAACTAACCGGGGGACGTGAGGGTAACGTGAAGTTGTAGTGTGTTCTAAATGCCGCATGACAACGCTACATGTGAAAGAAGCGTCGACGAGGGAACATCTGGACGTCACGGGAAACTTTCAAACGTTGTTCTACAAGAAAAAAAATTTTCTGGGTTTTTTAAAGCAGATCGACTCCTCCTCCTCTTCCTCCCCCTCCTCATGCTCCTCTTCCTCTTACTCATGAAGGCATTTCTTTTTATTTCCCTCGTGTCCGGTTTTGCTTTAGCGATCCTCGCCGCTGCCAACGACCCGTGTCGTACTTCTTTAGCGTTCACGTGACGGCGTTCTGCTCTGCCGCGGGAGTTCGTGCCAACAACCTAAAATTTATTTTTACATTGATCTGAAAGTTTCGTTTGTAGGGAAACTTTTCGGCGCTCTGAAATCCGAAGGTCCCAAAAAACCAAACCAAAGCCGTTTACCAACGGCTAACGTTTAGTGCTAATGCTACATTTCAGGTTGTCAGAATTTTGAAAACTTTTGGGTGAAATATTATTGTTGGAAAGGGGTACTGATAGTCCTTTAGCCTCATTAGCCTGGTTAGTCTGGTTAGCATGCGTATAGCAAGTGTAGCCATTCACACATTTTCCGTCCTGCACGTTTTACACATGATGGATGTGAGACGCCAATCAGCTGACGATAAAGATGATGATGATGCGTGGTTGAAGATGAGACAATCCTGTGACATCATCCCCATGGAAAAGATCAATTTGTTTAAATGTAGGGATCATAAAGGTTTGGTTTCTCAGTGAAACAGCATTAGCTTTAGCATTAGCATAGAGGGAGGTGACTGATCTATAAAAACGTATAAAGTGACTCCACACACTTATTTATATAGAATTATTGGGGGAGGGGTGTGCATGAACTACTGTTGTTTTGTTTGTTTTTTCTTTCCTGAGCCATTTCATCCACCAGTTAGCAGGTTAGCATTAGCATCACACACCAGTCAGAGCAGATCTCTGCAGCTCTCAATCTAATCTGATCAAATGTTAAAATCTTCTGCGGAGACGTTCAGGTGACTAACAGACCGGGAACTGAAGTCTCCAACGGACCCTGAAGGCATCTCCACAGTGCATTAGCGGGTCATAGGAGTTTTTCACGCTGAATTTTTTTGTGTTTTTGCACATAGTGAGGGGGCGGGGCTTGTTTACCTCTAGTCGTATCTCTGGAGACGTTTCATCGACGACTGATTTCAGGTCAATTTGAGTCACATGACCCTTAGATCGTTGAATTTCAGCAAAAAGATTTAATGTTTTATCTGCTTTGATTGAAGGATTATTTATTTCTAAATCTTTTCAACCTTTCCTGCTCTGGTTTGTCATATTTTTATCTTTCAACCTGAACTGTTACACGATCTGAATTTGTCAAAGAAAATTTACCAAAATTTTTTTTACATGTTTTTAAGCAGAGTGTGAATTTAAAAAAAAAAAATAGAAGAGGCTATAATTTTTTTTCGTCCGATAAGTCTTGCTTAGGTTGTTAGCTCTTCACGCATAAAGCAGCGGCCTGTTTAGGCTAGGCTAAGCTAGGCTAGGCTAATAAAGTGAAATTGCAATAGAAGTGTTGAATGTCTTTGTTACTGCAAGTAAAAAGATGACAACGATAAACGATTGCGATCAGAGACTTACTGGCGTTTTTCAGTAAAGACGGGACTCTGCAGACGGAATTGGAACGCACCCCGATGCGGAAGACGACAGCCAGCCCCAACTTGGACCATCGTTCCTTTAGGGAACGGGTCTACAGAATTAACCTGTCATTAAAACACAAATATTTCAGTCAGAATGATTCTAAATATTTTTGTAAACTTTCACTTTTGTCTGTTTCCGTTTGCACTTTGGTGTCGCTGCTGTTTGTGACTTTTATGCTCGTTGGCTTTCTGGTTTCCTGTGGTGGAAGTTTTCTTTTTTCTGCGTTTGGCTTTATTTGAATTCACTCACATAAACTATTATGCTGTGATTTATTCTGTATCACGTTTTATTATTCAGTGTAATTTCAAAATAAAACCACAGAATGTTTGCAGCTTCTCCAGGTTTTGGAATTAAAGCTGTTGTTTCACCTGTTCTGAGTCAGTTATATATTCTTTAAAATAAATCTGACGGAGGCATAAAAGTAAATTATGTTAACTGTCAATAAAATATCAATAAATACTTTAAAAGTGGAGCGGTTTTATTTGTCTGTTTTGTGTATTTGTGGCTACAAATCGAATATTTTAGACCACTAGAAATGAACGGGTCAGTGTTGCGTTCAAGGATCATAAAAAAAATCGGATTTAAATTTCAACCTGGGAAAGTGAAGATGACGTTCACCGGGAGGGGGCAAGGGGGGGGGTTAATTGACGAATCATGTTCAGGTGTGACACACCTGCACACACCTTCATCTAACGGGCGTGTTCTTGAGCGCGCGGCTGCTCCGTGTCCACAATCAGATCTCTATCGATCAGTTTGATCACTTATTGGTGCGGTCGCGTCACTGCGTGGAGCACCAGCAGCAAATATGTTTGCTTAAGTTTCCCGTCACGTTAGTTTTATGTCCTTTTCCCTTCACGTAGGATCATCCTACACGTGTTTTATTCTCCGTGGACGTTTTTAACCGAGCATCTTGGAGTCCGTCCCGCCATGAAGGAGGAGATCGCCGCCGCCGTGTTCTTCGTGGCCCGGTTGGTGAAGAGGTACGGCTGCCTGGACAACGAGGGTCGGGACCGCTTCGCCGCCGCGCTCACCTCCGTCTTGTTCGAGAGCTACAAAAACCACTGGCACCCGAACGCACCATCCAAAGGGCAGGCCTACAGGTGAGCGCGCTCCGGTTTGTCCGCTCCGGGCTGCCGTAGAAACCAGCTGCACCTGTTAGAAATAGATTCTGTTCAATAAACTCAACAGTAGTTTAAAATTAATAAACTGCAAATACGGAATTATTATAAATTTAATTTTAAAACGCAAAGTTAAAACATTTTATTTTCTTGAGTCAACTTTGAATTGGATTGAAACATTGAATTGCAAAACGCATGTGTTTCAGTTTGGTTAGTTTAAAGCCGGTTAACTAAATTTATAGTAAAAAAATTGGAAAAGACGACAAAAGACATATTTTCTCTTGCTTTACTTTAAATATTAAACGTCTCATTCATACCAAAAAAGCAGTAGCTACATCCCATCCCTCCAGCGTACACATTACCATGGAAACAAGGAAAGCCCTTCACAGAAATTGTTCAAACGTGCAGTAAATGATCTCAATTAGATGTGTAAACAAATCAACAATCACCAACCAATCAGAACCAGGACTGTCTACATTTACAAACCAAATTAAAGAAAAAACGCACAGCTAATGCTAACTTTAGCACGTTAGCAGGGCGCTAACTCCAGACTCCAGGTTAGCATTGTGCTATCAGGCCCGTCGCTGACGCTGTCTGGTTCCAGGTGTCTCCGTATGAACCGCGTGCGGCTCCAGGACCCGGTTCTCCAGCAGGCCTGTGAACGCAGCACGGTCCGGTACGAGGACCTGGGCCTCCCCCAGGAGCTGACGGTGTGGGTGGACCCGGGGGACGTGTCCTGCAGGTCAGGAGGTCACAGTCGGCCCTTCTACGCGTTAACCCTGAAAGCGGTGCTGAACTTCCTGTGCCCCTCCTCCTCCATCACCTGTGCAGGTACGGCGAACACAGCAGCCCGTTCTGCGTCTCGGCGGTGGGCGGCTGTCGCCGTGGAGACGGGGAGTTTTCCCGCCGCGTCCACGACGCCGTGGAGCGCGCCAGCCTCGACATCCCATCGGGAAGCTCTTCGGATGAGGATGAGGAGGGCGGGAGCCACAACAGCTCTACGAGCTCCACCCTCTCCATGCTCTGCCCCGGTCAGGCCCCGCCCCCCAACCCGGAACCCAAAACCATCCCGACCGTCAGCAACCCCAACAGCGTCTACCGGGTAGGTCGAAGTCGTCATCCTGTATCTTTTTGAATGCGTTGGATGCTCCATGCTAAAGCGCAGCGCCACCTGCTGGAGCGGAGGTCGTTCCGTAACGTTCTCCTCCTCTTCCTCCTCAGTTCAGCGAGTTTTCTCCCGGCGCTCCTCAGACCTGGCTGAGGGAGAAGAGGAAGGCCTTCGGCGGGGATTCGTTCCCGCCTCACGTCCCCCCGGCTGCAGGCCCGCCCCCCCAGTTCACAGTCCAGAAGGGGTTCAAGTCCTACCGACCCTCGTTCACCTTCGCCGGGCCGCGCGTCGACAAATATCACTGGGTCAGCAAGTCCAGATCCTAGCGGTCCATCGACGCGGAACCAGTTGGGACGACGGCCTTGATTCTACCTCAGTGTGTGTGTGTGTGTGTGTGTGTGTGTGATGTCTTTAAAGGATTAGTTTATTATTCAGAGATGATTTAAAGGAATGCTGTTTAAGTATGTTTTATGAAATATTGAAGTATTTTACAGTAAGTCTCCCTTCTAAATGTTTTTAGATTAAAGTTAAGTGTGAATAAAGTAACGTTGAACAGTCGTTGAAAAGAAATAAATGCATCCATTTCAGCTCTGCTGGTTCATTTCCTTGTTTCTCAAACGAGCCGGGACCCTGTTGTCTTTGTGAGTGACCAAAACAAGGCTGAGTCTGGTGTAAAACGGGCTGAATGTCTGCGGGTGGTGGTGGTTCTGCTGGTGGTGTCGTTAGTGATTGGTTTGGAGACAATCGGCTGACAGCACTGCCTGTACAGCCGCCCCATACGCTGTCATAGTGGGGCATTAAATTGTATTATGGGACGCTATCTGGTCATAGTGAATCAATATGATGACAAAAAAGATCCTGTAAGCTGATTGGATGGTGACTTTTTAATGACGTCAACAATGGAAAGGAGCTGCAGGGGCGGTTGCTTTGAAATCCTCTGGGGGGCGCTGTGGACAGATTTAGCTTTATTCACAATGAAACTGGTTTAAGGTTTAAATCATGTAAACAAAACTCATTGAATCGTGTTCCTGAATGCGGAAGAATAACTTCTCTAAAATAAACATAGTGCAGCAGCTACAACCAATAAAGACTGACCAGCAAATATTGATTACATAGCGTAAGTCAGTCATTAAAAACATCCTTTTTTTTCGGGTGGGATTTAAAAATATCTGAACAAACAGATCTGAGACCTGATCCTACCTGTAGCTGCACCGTTCTGTTTCCAAGAGTCCAACACAACAGAAACACAACTGTGTGTGTGTGTGTGTGTGTGTGTGTTGGCCTCAAATCATGTCTTGATTCGCCCCTGTCCAGCTAGAATTATTGTTGTCGTGGTAACGGCAATGTGTCATGACACGCATACCGGAGCCACTATTATTGGATTGATGAAGTCAATGCTGTTACAACAAACAACAAAAAAAGAAGGCTCTGCAGTGACGTCATCACCCTGTCATCCACCTGAACCAATGATTGCCTCTGATTCAGACACTCCACTCTCATCAATATCTGACGTCACCTCTAATGGCGCCTCAAGAGGACGATTATTTTACTACATAAAAAAGTAAACTTCAACTATTATTTTATTGCTTTATAGTTTCATTATTTTGATTTAAACTGTTGCACAGACAGGCGAAAAATAAAAACTGAAATAAAAGTACGTTTAGATTCTACATTACTATTGTAAAATGTTCTCTTCTGTTTAAATAAAGTTTACAGATTCAGAATGCTTCCGTTTTTCCTGATAATGCAGATAAAACTCTCAAAATCAAAACATTACACCCCCAAAAAGTTTCCAGTTGTCTTATGACAAAACGCTACAAAAATACAAAAAAGATCAACGAAGAAGAATCTGCTTCCCCACTGCGGACGTACGTCTAAACTATAATTATTGTTAAATTTAACATGAAAATAAACACATATATCAGCAAAGTTATGATTTGTCATTTTGATAATGGATAAACAATTATTTTATTTTATTCACAACACATTTGTTGTCGTCAGAGGACGGAAACCGGAAGAGCGTGTGCGTGTCGTATTTCTAGGCCGCAGTTGCGCCAACCGATTAACCAATCAGCTCTCAGCTACATTCGGTTTTGTGAGCCTCCTATCCAATCACAGCCCGTTTTATTCAGACGTGTCGGTCACATCCGGTCGTATATAGCTTGCCACGAGTTAGCGGCGAATTTGGAGAGTGTCCATTTTGAGCAGAGAGTCTGCGCCTGAATTAATTATTCCGCTGAAAGTAAGAGTTCTGTTTGTTAAAGAAATCACGTTAACATTAAAATATTAAATTAACACCGCGATAGTTTCCACGGTAACGTTCCCCGAGGCGCGAGCCTTTGTCGTAGGTTTTGTTTTCGTGTTAGCAGGATGTTCGGTTAGCTTCCCGCTAGCCGCAGCGCCGCTAAACACTTTAATGTCGTTACGGCGCTAAACGAACGGACTGAACGTCGGCGGTGGTTTCGGTTGAGTCGTTTAACATCCGGAAGTTTGTTGTTTATTTCCTTTTTAGCGCCAACTTTGATCTTAAAGGGTATTTAGTTCAACCTAAGCTAGCTAGCTGGCTAGCCGGGCCTTTTCTCTTTAACAAGCGGCAACGAATCAACGCGCGGTCCGCTTAAACACCGATCACCGGGCGGTTCTGCGGCGTTTGTTGAATCTTTGTGTCGTTTTAACAAAGGTTTTGACACAAACATGATGATAAATGTGTGACTGCAGAAATGTAAAGTATGAAGGGATAAATCTGCTAACATTAGCTTGCCGCGGTGTAGGAAAGTCGCCGTGCGGCGTTCAGGAACACCCGGTAAATATGATAATCACAACGCGCCGGTTTCTTGTTTTTAAAGAGATGTTGGTTGGAGATCCAGTTGTTTCCGTTTCAGCTTCTACCGGAACCGCGATCCGGATAAATGGGGCTCCGAACCAGCAGCTTGTTGTTAAAGCTCCATGTTTATTGTGTTCCTGCTGGTTTCTGGCGGGTTTTTCAAGCAGTGTTGACATAATAGTCGGCTTTACCCGGTTTCCTCTCCTGGCTTTAATAACTTTTTTCATACCTGCTATACTTGGTTTGTTTACAAATAAACATATGATATGTATATTAATGTATATATAATCTGTCTCAGTCTCTTAGAGCCCACTCCCACGATGGCAGACGCCGAGACTCTCTTCATGGAGACATCCGACCAGAATGGCGACGAGGACCAGAACGGGGCCGAGCAGGAGCTGATGGTGGGGGAGGACAGTCAGGACAACGGCACAGATGGAGGCAAGATTGATGCCAGCAAAGGAGAGGAGGATGCTGGGTGAGTGGATGAACCGCTGGTGATGGAGCTTCAAACGCGGATCACAGCGAGGACGGACGAGATGAGGACAATAGCTCTGGAACTGGATTTTGTTCCTCGAGATATTTACACAGAAAAATTTTAACATTCTTGATTACTGCTTTTGTCTGAGCAGTGCCTGTTAAATAACGCTACTGTCGCCATCGATTTGTTGAAGTCAAGCTAACGTGCAGCAGTTCTGTTTTCTACTCCGACAACCAGATTGATTGTTAACTTAAAGACTCAATCATGTGGCTGTCTGCGTGTGTTTTCCGTCATCTGGGCTACGACTGCCACAAACCATTATTCTGATATCGACTCATCACCAGATATGTGTTTGATTAGTCGTCTTTTTGGATCAAACGTAAACTGAATATCAAACATCCACTTTCTGGCTCCAGCATGAAGCTGCCTTTAGAAAACTTTTATTATTTTCAGCTTGAAGTGTTTCAGGTATGTGCTCACTAAAATAAAGAAGGTTAAGATTAGAGTTCATTTAAACTTAAATGAATTGCTCTTAGCAACAAACTGTTGTTTACCTTTGTAGCATAAAAAGCTAACAGCTGAGTAAAGTAAGAAAAGGGCACAAAAATAAAAACCTCATGTTTATTTTTTAGGTTTTTCTTACATGAAAGTTGAAACCTGTAACTAAGGAATTACTATTATTAACGTGACTGAAAACACGTGAATCAAATCGTCAGTAAGTAGTAGTAAGTTAGCTCTGTTTAAGTTAATATTAGCAGTTAAATAGCCAGTTAGCTTACAAGACAATGATTTTATTTATCGAGGCAGCCCAACTAAGACATCTGTACAAAACAGACGGCTTAGGGGGGCATTTTAGAGTCTTCCTCGGCGCGTCATTTGTTCCCCCGTCTGTCTCGACTTACAGTCCATAATTTCTGCTACGTGTTCTGTTTCTGGAAGCTTTTATTTCTAAAGGTTTCTTTCTTCGTTTGCAGGAAGATGTTTGTGGGGGGTCTCAGCTGGGACACGAGTAAAAAAGACCTGAAGGACTACTTCACCAAATTTGGCGAGGTGTCAGACTGCACCATCAAGATGGATTCCAACACGGGCCGGTCCCGAGGCTTCGGCTTCGTCCTCTTCAAAGACTCGAGCAGCGTGGATAAGGTGCGTCTTGACGCTCTTCATCATCGGGGGGTCCCGTCCCCCAACAGGCTAACCGTGAGCCGCGTGTCCTCAGGTGCTGCAGCAGAAGGAACACAGACTGGACGGACGCCCGATCGACCCCAAGAGGGCGATGGCGATGAAGAAGGAGCCCGTCAAGAAGATCTTCGTCGGGGGGCTGAACCCCGACGCCACAGAGGACGCCATCAGGGAATATTTCGGGACCTTCGGAGAGGTGAGCGGCGCTCGGGTTTAAACCCGGTTCAGTGGGTGTGAACCTGGTTCAGCTCAGACGCGTGAAGGAACTTCCTGTTTCCTCCTCCTCCCCCAGATCGAAACCATCGAGCTTCCCATCGACCCGAAGTCGAAAAAGAGGAGGGGCTTCATCTTCATCACGTACAAAGACGAAGCCTGCGTCAAGAAATGTCTGGAGAAGAAATACCACAACATCGAGGGCGGCCGGGTACGCTGGCTTTTAATTTGGGGGTTTCTGGTCCGGCTGCTGTGACCTTTGACCCCCTGTGAACCCTAAACCTGTGTGTGTGTCCCCCCCCCCCAGTGCGAGCTGAAGATCGCCCAGCCAAAGGAGGTGTACCAGCAGCAGCAGCAGCAGTACGGCGGCCGCAGCGGCGGCGGCGGCTACGGCGGGCGAGGAAGCCGGGGGCGTGGCGGTAAGGAGGCATTTGCATATGAAGTGGTTTGTATAATCGAAACCCCACCCTCCTCCCCTGACACGTGGGCTCTGATTGGTCGTCGCAGGTCAGGGCCAGAGCTGGAACCAGGGCTACGGGGGCCACTGGAACCAGGGATACGGCAGCCAGGGGGGCTACGGATACGGAGGATACGGCGGCTACAGCGGATACGGGGGCTACGACTACGCTTCTAGTTACTACGGTTACGGCCCCGGCTATGATTACAGTAAGTCGATTTGGTGACGACATCGTAGGCGATCCACGTTTAATGTGGCGTCAAACCGGCAACCTGTCCTTCCTCTCCGCCCCACAGACCAGGGCAACGCCAACTACGGGAAGACCCCGAGACGGGGGGCCCACCAGGCCAACTACAAGCCCTACTGATCACCTGGCGGTTACAGGTAAGCCATGATACGTTCAGGGTCGCGGCGAACCGGAGTCGGCGTGAACTAAACGTGACGCCCGTCGCCCCCCCCCCACTCCTCCCCCCCACAGGACTCCAGCGATCCAGCGAGACGCCGGCCGGACGGACCCCGACGACTCCACCTCTTTTACGACAGAAGACCATTTGTACAGAAAACAACGGAAATGTAACTTCCTTTTTTTTTTTTTTTTATCCTTTCATTTTTAGGTTTTATTTCCCCTTCGGTGTTTGTTTTTTGTTTTTTCTTTCCCTCCACATTTCCACCAACGGAAGTGTAATTTTTACTGTACTTTTTGGTACCTGTTTTGATTCTATTGTATTGTAAGGCTTGTATTTTACATGTGTGCTGGCTTTACAGGTTGAAAATCTTGGCGCTGTAAAGAAGCTTTTTTGACAAATAAAAACTGTTTTCAGTAACTTTTTTCGTTCTGTTGTTTCCAGTCGGGGGGTCGAAAAGGTTTGAGTTTTTCAAATTTCGTTTCAAAATATTTTCTTTTTTTAAGTTGTACAAATGGAAATGTAAAATTTCAAGCTGAGACCTTTTTTTTTTAATTTCACCTGTTTGTTTTTGACGTGTGGGATGTGACGGGGGGGAATGAATCCCGCCTCAAACAAATGAAATTCTGCCAATTCTACTTTTTAAAAATTACATTTGGATGTTTGTGGAGTTTTGGTTTTAGAAAGATAAATGTAAATTTTTTTCAGCTAGTGTCTGGAAGCAAAGTAGTAATAAACATTCTCATTGGTAATCTGTGTATTTCTAATATTTAATGTTTTAATGATGGAGAACGACGATTTTTGTTGTTATTTCTAAAAAAGTGAAAATCATTGTAACATCTGCCAGACCCAAGGTTCTTTTGCAGAAATTCACCCACAGCATCAACCTGCCTCCTTCCCACAGTGCATCGCGGTCACACGTGTTGCCCAGGTGAGCGATGCACGTGGACGTCCACGTGATGCAACAGAAAAACGACTCTTCCTATCCAATTCTGAGACTCAAACGGTTTTGCTCCTTCAGGTGGAGTCACATCAGTTCTGCCCACTTAATGATTAATGATCCTGCTTCTGAAAGTTGTTAAATATCTAAAACCCGTTTATTTGCTTTTTTTTTGAAAATCAAATATTTACAGAAGATGCATCATAAACGTGATTTCTATAATCGGTGTTTCAGTAGCAGCTACATATAGCAAGTCTCACCCTTACCGGAGACCGTTTCCGTAGTGTAGTGGTTATCACGTTCGCCTCACACGCGAAAGGTCCCCGGTTCGAAACCGGGCGGAAACATTATGACGTTTCAGACACGAAACATTAATATTTATCTTATTTACATTTAACAAAACAATACTAATAACCAATAATTCAGAGAAACGCTGATGAGCGGAAACCACGTTTCTGACAGCGATTGTAACCAGTAGCAGCGCTACCGGCACGTTTCCGTAGTGTAGTGGTTATCACGTTCGCCTCACACGCGAAAGGTCCCCGGTTCGAAACCGGGCGGAAACATTGTGGTGTTAAAAACATGAAACTTAATTTTGTGTAGAGTTTAGAAACCAAAACTATCGTACAAAAACGACGTCCTCTAAAATTAACGGATGCTACATAACAACTATCTATATGAGCTTTTATAATCAGGAGCAGCCTTCTTAACTGTCACCAGGTTTCCGTAGTGTAGTGGTTATCACGTTCGCCTAACACGCGAAAGGTCCCCGGTTCGAAACCGGGCGGAAACATAATGACTTTTTAGACATAAACTCTTAATTTTTTTTATAGAAACCAAAAATTATTATCCTATACATAAATTATATAAATTATTTATCCTATACATGGATAAATAATAACTTGATTGTTAGAGGTGAATCGATACACATTTATTTATCTATAGACTCAGTATGGCCGTGATGGGCTTCGTGAACCACCAGAGGGCGCACTAGGGTAACCAACAGGCTAATAGGCAGACATTTCATCACGTCCACAATTGGACAAGGAAACTTGATGTATTGATCAGTGGTTGATGAAAGGATGCTGAAATCAGACCGTGACGTCTTCTTGTTGGGTTTTGATCTATTGGTTGTCAGAAGGTAAAATTATTGGATTGATGGTTTGCCAAAGACACTTAGGTTGGAGATTTGATCGGGAAGGAACGAGTTTCCACTGTTGACTGCTTTGGTATTGTTCCACTGACCTGGAGTATCAGCTGATAGCTCCACCCACTTCATCAGCTGATTCCAATCTCCTGCCAATTCAAACGCTGCTCATCAGCAGTCAAACCAAGTCTTTGCTGTATTGTTCTTCCCTCGTCAATACCAGACTTTCCAGCATTCACCTCTGTTGACTGATCTGTTGTCGTCTTCTCCTGATCCTGACCTTCCTTACCTGCCCGTTCCTGTTCCCCTGAAGGACTAGAGAAGTCTTTACCAGTGGTTCCATTTGGATCCCACCATCCCGTTACAGTATGTGCACACGTACTTGGACAACAAGCTGACTGGAAATGAAGTTATAGAGAGTGTGTTCTTGTTCCAGGTTGGTGGTCTGACCATGTGTCTGTCGGCTGTTATGTGGAGGGTTGTAACTTTGGTTGCCTTGGTTACCCTCATCATGACCGGTGGTAAGTCCAAGAGTTGATCAGCCAGTGTTCAAACAGCTGTTAAACATGATTAATTTCTGATTTTTCTGTGTCTCTTCAGTCCAAAGCCAACTCCCTCCCCATGCGTAAGTATTTTACTGTCAGAATAAATGTCGGGGTTGAGGAGACCAAAACTCTCCGGTCCTCAGATACCAGAGAGAATCTGAGAATAAATGTGTTCATTTGTTCTAGAAACAGAACAAGACAAAGACGTCAGATTTCAGGAAATAACAAGGTTTCTTGATCAGAGAGAATGAAATGAATCCTAAACTCTGCATTCAGGGTTCATTCATTCGGATCAGATCTGAGCAACAGGAAGTCCAATCATTGGAGAACAAATAGTCTAATCTACTTTAAGAACTTCTAGTCTTTCTTGACATTCCAGAATACATTTAATCACTCTCACCTTGAGTGAATGAGGAACAGAACATTCAGTGTTAAACACATGAGGAAATTTCGAACATAAGTTTCAGGTTATGTCCACAGATAAACGCACCACGTTGACAACATGCTGACAAACATGTGTGACACCTGAATATTTGTTCTTCTGTTTTTTTCCTTATTGGAGTCATAAACACATGTCCTCAGTCAGGGGTCATCAACCCATGGCTCTGGAGCCACATGTGGCTCCTTGAAATCTTGTAAATTTGGGTTTGTTCATTTTCTATTGTAATTTTAAATGGGAAAATTATTGTGATCATAAAACATTAAAATAAAATTAGATTTTTTTTTTTCATTGCTCAAAATATGCATCGCATTTGCTGAAAACCAGTAGGAGTAGAATTCCCATGAACCAGGTAAAATAAACGTGTATGCAGATGATTTTTAAATATTTATTTTCATTGTTCAGTGAAATAGAGCTTTGTTTTCTATTAATTTTTGAAATAAATTGAAATAAAGTGACCTGAATTTTTTAAATTAAGGTCACTCCAAAAACTCAAAGGTGTGTGTGTGTGTGTGTGTGTGTGTGTGTGTGTGTGTGTGTGTGTGTGTGTGTGTGTGTGTGTGTGTGTGTGTATATATATATATATATATATAGGATGACAGTTCACAGTATGTTTTGTTTTCTACGTGGATAATTTATGTTCATCTTTTCAATTCATTTGACTTCAACTTAGCACGTTTGCAATTATTATGTTGAAAATATGAACATCAAAATGTGTTCATTACAGACATAAGTTTTAATTTTCCCAGTAGCACTTCATGGATTTCATCAGCAACACACGTTAGATCTTTACACCAGGTGTAAAAGTAAAAACAATATACACAGTGTTATCTGTCACAGCTCCAGTTTCCCCACCTCCCTCAGTGTTTTTGCTCTCCACCCCCCCATCAGCCCAACTCCGTTCACCTGTCTCCACAGCTGCAGCTCATCCTAATCAGACCTACATATCAGCCCCCCCTGCAGGCTCAGCCTTTGTCACGATGTTGGAGACTCGTCCTCCTCTCCACTTCCTGTTCTTGGTTTATTTCTCTGGTGTCCAAAACACACAGTTCTGTTCATTTTAGATTTCAAAAACTTTCCCAGTGTTTTCTTTTCTGATCCAAATGGCTCTTTGAGTTTTAATGGTTGCCTCATCCCTGATTTAAGTGTTCTGACTCCAGAACAGAAAAATCACATTTCAGACTGAAGCATTTTATTCTTAAAACTGATTTCAAAGACAAGAACGTAATAATTAGAAACTGATCACTAAATGAAACTGATGTCATCAGTTTTTACATCTTATAAGTCGTGTAACGAAGTTGAAGCAGTTTCTATTTCTGAAATGTGTTGAAGAAATTATGTTACAATTATTAAACTTCAAATAAAACATCAGTGAAGACAGAAAATGAACAAAAAGGACTTGTGAAACAGCAGAAGTAGAACTGAGGAAATACGAAGCAGAGCGAGTTTCAGACACTAAGTTCATGTTTACTCTGATCTAAACAAATTGTTTGAAAATTTTAAGTTCTGATTGAAATACATTACTGAGGAATTCATGAAGGGCTTGTAAAATGTAAAAATAATACATCCAAGCGTCTTTTAAAATGTATTTTTTAAATTTGAATTAAATAGATGGAAATCTTCCACCAGTATTGGCTACTACGGAGGCTTCTTGAAAGGTTTTGGTCGAGGTCAGAGTGGAGACTTAGATGGAGGTGGCACTGGAAGCAAACGTGGAGGTGGAGGAGGAGGTGGTGGGGGTGGAGGCAGGTCCTGAGACCTCTGAGCTGCTGGTTGGTCCGACAGGAGGTGACGGAGTCATGGAGACATTTTTCACCATCATGACACCTTGTTGTTCTTTGTTCTTCAAACTTCCTCTCAGACTGCTCTGGTGCTCTGTTTTGTAGTTTCTCTTGGTAGAAGATGAATAAATCGCATACAAAAGACCGTTGGACTCTTGTCATCCATTAAATACCAATAGACCGTTTCCTTTATTAAATCTCCATCACATGAAGAACTGGAATAACAACAAAGAGTCCATGAAAATGATCTCTAAAGAACTCTGAGAGGTTCTGGACTTCATCTCTGAAGACGCATCATCTCACAGGCTTCATTAAGCTACCAAAAACACATCATCATCTCCCAGCAGAGCCTCCAAAGCCAGCAAACTCCAGCTGTAACCACTGAATGGGCGACTTTGGCTCAACCAAAGATCCAGTGGCAACAGCAGAGAGAGCTGAATGGAGTCAGTTTGATAAGGATGTAGACCAGATCCTGGAAGTGATAGCCAAGGACTACTCTCATCGTAAACATCATGGCTGATCGATGTGGAACTGAGGCGCACAAGGCCATTAGCTTTTGACCCAAACCACAGAGCAGCGGTTTTAACCGTATTTCCCTGGATGCAACATGGAAGCCTGTCACCATGTTCTCATGCTAAATAATAGGAAAATCATTTAGCAGCAGGTCTCACCTGAAGACACCTCAGAAGGATTCCTCACTCCATGCTGATTATACAGACTTCTCCAATGACCTGGTTGTCAAAGACTATGGTGAAAGGGTGTCTGAAGTGGATTTGGAAGGTAGTGAGTCAGGATCTGGTACCTCCCAAACCATGTTGTTTACCATCCTATAAAAGGAAAGATTCAAGTTTTTGACTGTGGAGCGGTGATTCATTGGGTTTACATCAAGACCTTATTACCTTCAGGTTGATGGTGCATCTCGTTGGGGCAACATCGTCTTCCAGCTTTTCCAGACTTGCCCTCTGGAACAGGAGATGTGCAGAGGGTAACAACCATCAGTTCAGTCAAGCAGCGGTAGATGAGATCCTGCATTACTTTTATCTGAATATCAGCATGAACAACAGGGTGTGATGTTTGGCTGCAACACCAGGGGAGCAGATAGTCAAGGACCTGCAAAGGACAGACATGGACCTGGATTTTCTTCCTGTCAGACAGAGTTCTTGGTGTTGAACGGTGCAGTCTGATATCTTTTATTTCTAAGATGGTCATCAAGGACAGAACTTTCACCAGTAGAGGAACTCTATCTCGGGTTGGTTCCAAGTGATCCTCTTGGTATCATGAGTCCTATCATCTTGTCTGCAAAGAAGTTCTTTCGGAGTCTGGGCAGGAGAACATTTGGTTGTAATGTTAGTAGAACTGAGACTGTGGCTCAGGACTGGACAAGTTGAATGGATGGACTTTTCCATTTGGACAAATTTAATGTCATGAGCTGTTTGAAACCACTGAAGTTTGGAGAGGTGACCACTACAGTTTAAATTTCTCTAACTCATGCAAAGATGGTTCTGGAGTCATGATTTACCTGGTGTTACAACATGTGAACTCAAACATTGATTATTAGAAAGGAATTTATTCACAGACTTATTATGGACCTCATCTGGTGGACTGTCCTCGACCCACAACAGGGTGAACTTGGACAACAATTTCACAACCAAACCTGTGGTCTTGTTCAATCAATGACTGATGAAACACTTCAGTATTTTTCCACTCACCTCCTCATTCATCTAATCGCTCCACCCACTACATCATCTGATTCCAATCACCTGCCAACTCAAACGCCTCATCAGCAGTTAAACCACCCATCAATACCAGACTTTCCAGCATTCACCTCCAGACTGATCTGTTGTCGTCTTCTCCTGATCCTGACCTTCCTTACCTGCTCGTTCCTGTTCCCCTGAAGGACTAGAGAAGTCTTTACCAGTTGTTCCATTTGGATCCCACCATCCCGTTACAGTATGTGCACACATACTTGGACAACAAGCTGACTGGAAATGAAGTTATAGAGAGTGTGTTCTTGTTCCAGGTCGGTGGTCTCACCATGCTCCTGTCAGCTGTTTTTTGGAGGGTGGTAACTTTGGTTGCCTTGGTTACCCTCATCATGACCAGCGGTAAGTCCGAGAGTTGATCAACCAATGTTCAAACAGCTGTGTGTGGAATCAGACATGAAGTGTAAGTTGAGTATAAGTGTAATCTTTCTTACTGTTTTTTATTTTCCTGTGTCTCCTCAGTCCAAAGCCTGCACCCTCACCATGAGTGAGTATTTACTGTTAACACAACTGTCATAAATGTCCTCAGATACCCAGACAGTCTGTTCAACTATTGTAGAAACAGAAAAAGACGAAGACGTCAGATTTCACAGAATCACAAGGAACATTCAGAGTTAAACACGTGAGAAAATTCAGAACCATAAAGTCCAGTCAGGGGTCGGCGATCTGTGGCACCGGAGCCATAAAATGTAAATATCCACTTGAAGTGTTTTTTTAGTTGTGTTTGTTCATTTTTCTAATTGTAATTATAAATTGTGACATTATTGTGATCTCAAAACATGAGCATAATTTCTGGACTATTGAGCGCAAATAGAAGCGGCAGGCGTCGAGGTGACGTAACCACTGCAGGATTTTTAAACAATTTGGCACCATTTTTTTCCCAGACAGTGTCAGTAACACGGTGATACCAACCTTATGTGCAGCAACTTTCCCACTTTAACAACCAGATCGATTCTCTTTAACCTAAAAGCAGCATCATGTCTCTTTCTTCACATTTTCCATCATAAGGGGTGTGAATGACGTCCAAAATATGTTCAGAACACAATCAACCTATAGAAGGGTCTTCCTCTTTATCCGTCTGTCTCACACTTGTGTAGCAAAAAACTAACAGCTTATAGTCTGGAAAATACAGTAATATAAATTTTATTACTCTTTGTGGATCAAACGATGCGTCACACTCACTGAAAACCAGTAGGAGCAGAATTCCCTTTAACCATCAAAATAAACATGTATGAAGATAATTTTCAAATATTTATTCTTCATTGTTCACTAAAATAGTGCTTTGTTTTCAATTATTTTGTTCAATTCAGATCAAGGTTCTCCCACACGCTCCAAAAGCCCAAAGGTTATATGAGGATGACGACTCGCTGTGTTTTTTGTTTGCTCCGTGAATAATTTAAGTTCATCTTTTTAATTCATTTGAATCTTCAACACAATGTGTTTCACAATGTGTTTGATTAAGTTTGGAGATTTAATCCAAATTTCTTATAAAATCATGAAGGGTGTATATATGGTAAAAGTAGAAATCCAACTGCCTTTTTAAAATGTATTCTCTTTGTTTCTAAAGAGGGATCTCTTCCATCGGTGGCAGACGTCGCATTGGTAGAGCCTCTGACGGAGACGTCGGTCGACGCGACAGTGGAGACTGTGGAGGTGCTGATTGTCTTTGGGGTACACTCTACGGCTCCATAAGAAGTGTTGATGGAGATGACAGTGGAGACTGTGGAGGTGCTGATTGTCTTTGGGGTAAACTCTACAGCTCCATAAGAAGTGTTGGTGGAGATGACAGTGGAGACTGTGGAGGTGCTGATTGTCTTTGGGGTAAACTCTACAGCTCCATAAGAAGTGTTGGTGGAGATGACAGTGGAGACTGTAATGGAGGTGAAGATTGTGGTGGATTTCTCAGCTACCTTAGACTTAGAGGTGGACGCTAATGCTATCATAGAAGTGGAGGTGGAAGCAGCTTCTGAGACCGATGGTTCAGTCGACACCATCATTACACTTTGTTGGTCTTTGTTCTCACAACTTCCTCTCAGACTGCTCTGGTGTTCTGATTTGTGCTTCCCCTTGGTGAAAGATGAATAAATAACATACAAAAGACCGTTGGACTCTTGTCATCCATTAACTACCAATAGATTGTTTCTTCTATTAAATTTCCATTAGAAGAAGAACTGGAACAACAACAAAGAACAAATGTCCAAGAGTCCATGAAATGATCTCTAGAGAACTCTGAGAGGTTCTGGACTTCATCTCTGATGACGCTGCTCTGGGTAGAGTTTTCTCCACAGAAGGAAGCAGCACATTGATCCCATTGGGTCAAAGATTCATCATCCCATATAATACAGTTTATTCGCGCTTCAAAATGCACGGCTTCACTACATCACAAATTTTTAGTTGGTCGTCATGTGATAGCGTTCTCACATGCTATTGGTTGATAGCATCCGGAAGTGGGTTGCGTTCCGAGACTCACTGAAGGCAACGCACTTCCGTGTATTAAAGAAACACTTAAAAGTGTTTTAAACAGTTGATCAGAGTTACCAAAAAAGTAACACAGATAGAAGGTGGTTTAATATCAGTATGGGGAGGGTTCAGAAATGTTTAAATTACCCAAAATAATAAAATAAATAGTTTGTTGCTATATTTCATTTTTGCAGGTAGTCCCAGAACACATTAACCACTAATGAGGGATTACTGTATACTACACTAGTCTAAAGAAAGATTCAACCAAGGAGAACGGTTCAAACAACGAGAAAGTACAAAGGGTATAATAGAACAGACAGCAGGAGGCCCATTTGGGGGACAACTCCCAGGTACTGGTAGTTTCCCACCACCTCCTTCACCCAGTTCAGCAGCACAGGCCCAAAGGAGTCTGGGGGAAACCTGCTCCGGTCCAGTCACCTTCTGAGAACAAAGTGTTGACATCACCTGGTCTCCAGTGAAGATGGTGTTGGTGGAGGTGGTAGCAGGTGGTTCTGGTGGAGCAGTGAAGTAGAAGGGGGAACACCACCCGGGTCTGCCAATCCAGAGGTACTGTCCCTGACTGCCATGAGATGTTACAGAGACGTGTCAAACAATAAAACACCTTCATTTGCCTTAGGCCTTGGAACAATGACCAGTCATTCACAATGTTGACCTGTTGCGATCAGGATAATGCTGTGATGGAACATGAATTACCAACTGGAAGGAGACGGTGGAGACACAGTGGATTATGGGCAGACTTATCCATCAATTGTCAGTTGTGGATTTCCCAAACTTTGACAGCAGCAGTTTCAATCACATTTCCCTGAATCGAACATGGAAGCCTGTCCCCATGTTACCATGCCAATTAAAAGAAAATCCGTTGAACAGCAGGTCACACCTGAAGAAGACACGTCAGAGGGATTCCTCATCTCATGCTGTCTCTACGGACTTCTCCAATGATCTAATTGTCAAAGGCTTTGTTGAAAGGGTGCATTGTACCTCCTGAACCCCAGGTTAAATCTGATCCACCCCTGGTGTTCTGCCACTGAGGAACTTGGTAAACACCTTGGTGACTTCTGCTCGGGTGATGGACAAGTCCACCTCAGCCTCTGCTTCGGCCATGGAGAGCATTATAGTGGGAAGTATTCCTTCCACCACCCAATAAAATCCTCAGTCAAGCTCAGCAACACGAGTTCCTGCCTCCATGACCACTTGTGCTGTGGTACACCTGGCCTGCATGTACCTGCCAGATTCCTCTGGAGTCCAAAGATTTAACAAGACTCAACAAGACTCTTTCTTTTTTCTTCTTTTCAGCTGGAAAGCATCCCTTACTTCCAGTGCCCACCACCAGGATGGGGATTGTTGAAAAACTTCAGTACTTTTCCACTCATGTCGTCACTCACCTGTTCGCTCCACCCACTTCATCATCTGATTCCAATCACCTGACAACTTAAACGCTGCTCATCAGCAGTTAAACCACCCTTCACTACCACACTTTCCAGCATTCACCTCCAGACTGATCTGTTGTCGTCTTCTCCTGATCCTGACCTTCCTTACCTGCTCATTCCTGTTCCCCTGAAGGACTAGAGAAGTCTTTACCAGTTGTTCCATTTGGATCCCACCATCCCGTTACAGTATGTGCACACGTACTTGGACAACAAGCTGACTGGGATTCTAGAGAAGGGTTTTTGTTGAGCAGCATGAAGTCTGTTTACTCTGGAGGATCATTTATTATCTGGATATCATTTGATTTCCTGCTGTCTCTTTCCTGTCAGTCTTCTATATAGAAAGTCATCTTTCCTCAGACTTCCAGATGAAATGAAGTTACAGAGAGTGTGTTCTTGTTCCAGGTTGGTGGTCTGACCATGCTCTTGTCAGCTGTTTTGTGGAGGGTGGTAACTTTAGTTGCCTTGGTTACCCTCATCATGACCAGTGGTAAGTCCAGGAGTTGATCAACCAGTGTTCAAACAGCTGTGTGTGGAATCAGACATGAAGTATAAGTTGACCTGTCTTACTGTTTTGTCTTATTTCTTTCTCTCTCTTCAGTCCAAAGCCACTTCCACCATCACCATTCGTGAGTATTTTACTCGACCAGAACTCTCCGGTCCTCAGATACCCAGACACTGTGTTCATTTATTTCTAGAAACAGAACAAGACAAAGATGTCAGATTTCAGGAAATAACAAGGTTTATTGATCAGACAGAAAGAAATGAATCGTAAACTCTGCAGAGGTTTCATTCCTTAGGATCAGATCTGACCAACAGGAAGTCTGATCGTTGGAGAACAAAGAGTCTAAACTACTCTAAGAACTTCTAGTCTTTATGGGAGGATCTTATCTCCTAAACATTTCCTCCTCCAGACATTACAGAATGATCCTGAAATGTTTGAATATTTATTTGAAGGTTTTTTCTATCTGGTCACCCAGACCTTGAGTGAATGAGGATCAGAACATTCAAAGTTAAACATATAAGAAAATGAGGAACCATAAAGTTCAGTCAGGGGTCGGCGTCCCGCGGCTCTGGAGCTATTTGAGGACTATCATCTTTAATCTGTGTGTGGCTTGGGGTAAAAAATGTAAATACCCACTTGAAGTATTTTTTTAGTTGTGTTTGTTCATTTTTCTAATTGTAATTGTAAATTGTAACATTATTGTGATGGTAAAACGTTTACATAATTTCCAGACTATTGACTACACCTACAAGCTGCAGGCATTGAGGTGTCGTAACATGAGATATTGACACAGAACATTTTAGTAGCACTTTTTTCCCAACAGTGTCTGTAACACAGTCATACTAACCTGATGTGCAACAACTTTTCTACTTTAACAACCAGATCGATTGTCTTAACTCATGTCTCTTTCTTCACGTTTTCCATCATAAGGGGTGTGAATGATGTCCAAAATATCTGTTCAGAACACAATCAACCTACAGTGGGGTCTTCCTCTTCATTCGTCTGTCTCACACATGTGTGAAAAAATTAGCAGCTGATATACCAGAAAATACATTAATATAAAATTAAATTTTATGATGATTTGTAGCTAACAATGTGCATCACACTCACTGAAAACCAGCAGGAGCAGAATTCCCATTAACCAGCAAAATAAACATGTATGCAGATAATTTTCCAATATTTATTTATCATTGTTCACTGAAATATTGATTTGTTTTCAATTATTTTTTCAAGATAAGGTCAAGGTTGTCCCACACGCTCCAAAAGCCCAAAGGTTATATAAGGATGATGGCCCCATGGATAATTTAAGTTCATCTTTTTAAGTCATTTGAACCTTCAACACAATGTTTCATTATTATGAAAACCAGGTCCAAACGGCTCTGAGTGTTAATGGTTGTCGACCCCTGATTTAAGTGTTCTGACATGATTTAAGTTTTCAGAATCAATTAGCTTCTAATGACCAGAACAGAAAAGTCAAATTTCAGACTGAAGCATTTTAACTTCTATTACTGATTTCATGTCCCCACAAAAGCTACAAATATGATTATTTAATGACAAGAATGTAATAATTAGAAATTGATCAGTGTGTGGAGAAAAATCAATCCATGAAATTGAAATAATCAGTTTTTTTATTCCTTAATGGAGTTGTAGCAGTTTCTATTTCTAAAATGTGTTGAAGAAATTTTGTTGAAGTCGTTAAACTTTAAATAGAACATTGAGGACAAATGAACAAAAACAACTTGTGAAATAACAGAAGCAGAACTGAGTAAATATGGAGCAGAACAAGTTTCAGACACTAAGTTCATGTTAAATTTAATGTAAAGAAGAAATGCTTCAAAGATTTTATGTTTTGAGATTTATTCCATTTTTCTTTCTTATAAAATCATGAAGGGTTTTTAAATGGTAAAGATGTAAATCTAACTGCCTTTTAAAATGTAATTATTTTTATTTTATTTCCAAAGATGGATCTCTTCCATCAGTAGCAAATACCATGTCGGTAGAGCCTCTGACGGAGACGTCGGTCGACGTGACAGTGGAGACTGTGGAGGTGGAGATTGTAGATACGGAGGCTACCTTAGACGTGGACGCTAAGGCTACAATAGAGGTGGAGGTGGAAGCAGCTCCTGAGACCGATGAGCTACTGGTTCAATCAACACCATCATTCAAACTTCATGTCAGACTGCTCTGGTGCTCTGATTTGTAGTTCCTCTTGGTTCAAGATGAATAAATAGCATACAAAAGACCGTTGGACTCTTGTCATCCATTAACTACCAATAGATTGTTTCCTGTATTAAATTTCCATCACAAGAATTAGTGGAATAAAAACAAAGAACAGACATCAAAAAGTTCATGAAAATGATCTCTAGAGAACTCTGAGAGGTCCTGGACTTCATCTCTGATGACGCTGCTCTGGATGGAGTTTTCTCCACAGAAGCAAGCAGCACATTGATCCCATTGGGTCAAAGATTTATCCTCTCATATCATTATATTCCACAAAAGTCCAAACTCTGTGGAGCAAATAAGTGATAGAATATGGAAACCTTTACGTCCATAGCAGATTAAAGACAGAGTGATCTGTCATTCAAGTACAAACAAACACACTGATGAGTCGTGACATCTTAGCCTCCTGCCTCATACTGTATGTAGGAAACATGAAGAACAATGAACTTGTTGGGGACATTTGTCTGATTGAGGGTTGGTCATTCTGAGATGATATCTTTACAGGAAGTTTAGGAGAAATGGATTTCCTGTGTAAAATGTCTTAAAAACATCCAACAAGACGTCTCATTTGTCCAAAACAAAAGCACATAAATCATGAACCGAGCTGAAAGAAAATCGGAGAAGTCATTGGACAGTACTCTGATATCAAGTGGTCGTTCTGGGGCTGGTGGATGGATAGATAGGTAAATAGATAGATACTTTATTAATCTTGGAGGAAATTTCGTATATCCACTGGTCACAGACATAAATGCACATAGATAAATTTCTAAAGAAAAAAATACACAAGAGAAAAACACTGACAATACAGGACAGGACATAAACTACACAACAAGACTAAAGAAAGATTCAACTAAGGAGAATGGTTCAAACAAACAACTAAAAAGTACAAATAACAGACAGCAGGAGGCCCATTGGGGGGACAACTCCCAGGTACTGGTAGTGTCCTACCACCTTCTTCACCCAGTTCAGCAGCACAGGCCCAAAGGAGCCTGGGGGAAACCTGCTCCGGTCCAGTCACCTTCTTAGAAGGAAGTGTTGACGTCACCTGGTCTGGAGTGAAGATGGTGTTGGTGGAGGTGGTAGAAGGTGGTCCTGGTGGAGCAGTGAAATAGAAGGGGGAACACCACCCCAGCCTGCCAATGCAGAGGCGCTGTCCCTGACTGCTATGAGATGTTACAGAGACGTGTCAAACAATAAAACACCTTCATTTGCTTTAGGCCTTGGAACAATGACCAGTCATTCATAAAAGTTGAAGACTATGCAATCAGGATAATGCTGTGTTGGAATATGAATGAGCCACTGGAAGGAGACGGTGGGAACATGGTGGAATGTGGGCAGACTGAGTTATGTATGAATTAAGTGTGAGTTGTGGATTTCCCAAACTTTGACAGCAGCAGTTTCAATCACATTTCCCTGAATCGAACATGGAAACCTGTCATCATGTCACCTGGTTAATTGAAAGGAAACCCGTTGAACAGCAGGTCTTGCCTGAAGAAGACACATCAGAGGGATTCCTTATCTCATGCTGTCTCTACAGACTTCTCCAATGAGCTAATTGTCAAAGGCCTTGTTGAAAGGGTGCATTGTACCTCCTGAACCCCAGGTTTGATTTTCTGTCTAATGCTCTTCTCCACTACCCTAGGATAGACTTTCCCCTGAGGAGTGTGATCCCTCAGTAGTTGTAGCACACCCTCCGGTCTCCTTTGTTGGGAAGGGGAAACACCACCCCAGTCTGCCAATCCAGAGGTACTGTCCTTGACTGCCATGAGATGTTACAGAGACGCATCAACCAAGACAATCCCTGCACTTCCAGAGACTTGAGGTACTCAGGTCAAATCTAATCCACCCCACTGAGGAACTTGGTAAACACCTTGGTGACTTCTGCTCGGGTGATGGACAAGTCCACCTCAGCCTCAGCTTCGGCCATGGAGAGCATTATAGTGGGATGGAGGAGAACCTCAAAGAATTCCTTCCACCACCCAATAAAATCCTCAGTACAGCTCAGCAACACAAATTCCTGCCTCCATGACCACTTGTGCCGCGGTACGCCTGGCTTGCATGTACCTGCCAGATGCCTCTGGAGTCCAAAGATTCAACAAGACTCAATAAGACTGTTTTTTTCAGCTGGAAAGCATCCCTTACTTCCAGTGCCCACCACCAGGATGGGGATTGTTGAAAAACTTCAGTACTTTTCCACTCATGTCGTCACTCACCTGATCGCTCCACCCACTTCATCATCTGATTCCAATCACCTGACAACTTAAACGCTGCTCATCAGCAGTTAAACCACCCATCAATACCAGACTTTCCAGCATTCACCTCCAGACTGATCTGTTGTCGTCTTCTCCTGATCCTGACCTTCCTTACCTGCACGTTCCTGTTCCCCTGAAGGACTAGAGAAGACTTTACCAGTTGTTCCATTTGGATCCCACCATCCTGTTACAGTATGTGCACACATACTTGGACATCAAGTTGACTGGGATTCTAGACAAGGGTTTTTGTTGAGCAGCATGAAGTCTGTTTACTCTGGAGGATCATTTATTATCTGGATATCATTTGATTTCCTGCTGTCTCTTTCCTGTCAGTCTTCTATATAGAAAGTCATCTTTCCTCAGACTTCCAGATGAAATGAAGTTATAGAGAGTGTGTTCTTGTTCCAGGTTGGTGGTCTGACCATGCTCTTGTCAGCTATTTGGTGGAGGGTGGTAACTTTAGTTGCCTTGGTTACCCTCATCATGACCAGTGGTAAGTCCAGGAGTTGATCAACCAGTGTTCAAACAGCTGTGTGTGGAATCAGACATGAAGTATAAGTTGACCTGTCTTACTGTTTTGTTTTCTTATTTTTTCTCTCTTCAGTCCAAAGCCACCACCACCATCACCATTTGTGAGTATTTTACTCGACCAGAACACTCTGGTCCTCAGATACCCAGACAGTGTGTTCATTTATTTCTAGAAACAGAACACGACAAAGATGTCAGATTTCAGGAAATAACAAGGTTTATTGATCAGACAGAAAGAAATGAATCATAAACTCTGCAGAGGTTTCATTCCTTAGGATTAGGTCTGACCAACAGGAAGTCCGATCGTTGGAGAACAAAGAGTCTAAACTACTCTAAGAACTTCTAGTCTTTATGGGAGGATCTTATCTCCTAAACATTTCCTCCTCCAGACATTACAGAATGATCCTGAAATGTTTGAAGGCTTTTTCTATCTGGTCACCCAGACCTTGAGTGAATGAGGATCAGAACATTCAAAGTTAAACATATAAGAAAATGAGGAACCATAAAGTTCAGTCAGGGATCGGCGTCCCGCAGCTCTGGAGCTATTTGAGGACTTTCATCTTTAATCTGTGTGTGGCTTGGGGTAAAAAATGTAAATACCCACTTGAAGTGTTTTTTTTAGTTGTGTTTGTTCATTTTTCTAATTGTAATTGTAAATTGTAACATTATTGTGATGGTAAAACGTTAAAAATATCTGTTCAGAACACAATCAAACTACAGTGGGGTCTTCCTCTTCATTTGTCTGTCTCACACATGTGTGAAAAAATTAGCAGCTTATAGCCCGAAAAATACATTAATATAAAAATAAATTTTATTATTCTTTGTGGATCAAACTATGCATCACACTCACTGAAAACCAGTAGGAGCAGAATTCCCATTAACCAGCAAAATAAACATGTATGCTGATAATTTTCAAATATTTAATCTTCATTGATCAGTAAAATAGTGCTTTGTTTCCAATAATTTTCTTAAATTCAGGTTAAGGTTCCCCCACACGCTCCAAAAGCCCAGAAGTTACATAAGGACAACGACTCGCTGTGTTGTTTTTTTGTGCTTCATGGATGATTTAAGTTCATCATTTTAATTCATTTGAATCAACACAATGTGTTTATTACTTTAAATGTTCAAAATAAGAACAGGGCGGCACGGTGGTGCAGTGGGTAGCGCTGTCACTGGAAACCAGGTCCAAACGGCTCTTTGAGTGTTAATGGTTGTCCCCCCCTGATTTAAGTGTTCTAACAGGATTTATCTTGTCTTTTCAGAGTCAATTAGCTTCTAATGATCAGAACAGAAAAGTCACAATTCAGACTGAAGCCTTTTAACTCTTATAACTGATTTCACGTCCCCACAAAAGTGAAAAATACCTTAATGACAAGAATGTAATAATTAGAAAATGATCAGTGTGTGGAGAAAAATCAAGACATGAAATTGAAATAATCAGTTAACATATTATTAAATGGAATTGCAGCCGTTTCTATTTCTAAAATGTGTTTGAGAAATTATGCTAGAGTCATTAAACTTTAAATAGAACATCATTAAAGACAAATGAACAAAAACAACTTATGAAATAACAGAAGCCGAATTGAGTAAATATGGAACAGAACAAGTTTCAGACACTGAGTTCATGTTTACTTTCATCTAAAGAAACATTGCTTCAAAGATTTTGTTATGAGATTTATTCCATATTTTCTCTTACAAAATCATGAAGGGTTTTTAAATGGTAAAGATGGAAATCTAAGTGCCTTTAAAAATGTAATTCTTTTTATTTTATTTCTAAAGAGGGAGAGTACGTAGAGGCTCCGACAGTGGCGTCAATCGACGTGACAGTGGAGACTGTGGAGGTGGAGATTGTCGTCGGAGTATACCCCACCGCTCCAAAAGAAGTTTGGATGGAGGTGACAGTGGAGACTGTGGAGGTGGAGATTGTAGATACGGAGGCTACCTTAGACGTGGACGCTAAGGCTATAACAAAAGTGGAGGTGGAAGCAGCTCCTGAGACCAATGAGCTGCTGGTTCAATCAACACCATCATTCAAACTTCATGTCAGACTGCTCTGGTGCTCTGATTTGTAGGTCCTCTTGGTTCAAGATGAATAAATAGCATTCAAAAGACTGTTGGACTCTTGTCATCCATTAACTA
The DNA here is from genome assembly GCA_013358685.1 of Antennarius maculatus. Taxonomy (NCBI): domain Eukaryota; kingdom Metazoa; phylum Chordata; class Actinopteri; order Lophiiformes; family Antennariidae; genus Antennarius; species Antennarius maculatus. The sequence goes on from CM023617.1 coordinate 1,106,510, forward strand.
CCAATAGATTGTTTCCTCTATTAATTTCCACCATATGAAAAACTTGAACAACAAATAACAGACATCAAGGGGTTCATGAAAATGATCTCTAGAGAACTCTGAGAGCTTCTGGACTTCATCTCTGATGATGCTGCTCTGGATGGAGTTTTCTCCACAGAAGGAAGCAGCACATTGATCTCATTGGGTCAAAGATTCATCATCTTATATCATTATATCCCCCAAAGTCCCATCTCTATCTTTAAACTGTTATGGACCAAAAGGTCCATAACAGGTCCAATCACTATTTTGCTCCACAGAGTGATCTCTGTCATTCAAGTACAAACAAACACACTGAAGAGTTGCGACGTCATGGCCTCCTGCCTCATATTGTATGTAGGAAATATGAAGAACAATGGAGTGGTAGGGGACACTTGTCTGACTGAGGGTTGGTCATTCTGAGATGATATCTTCACAGGAAGTTTAGAGGAAATGGATTTCCTGTTTAAAATGTCTCACAAACGTATTTGTCCAAAAGAAAAGGACAGAAATCATGAACCAAGCTGAGAGAAAATCAGAGAAGTAATTGCAGAGATAGATAGGTACTTTATTAATCCTGGAGGAAATTTTGTATATCCTCTGCTCACAGACATAAATACACAGATAAATACTAGATAAAAAAATACAAAAGAGGAAAACACTGACAGTACAGGACAGGACATATACTACACAACAAGACTAAAGAAAGATTCAACTAAGGAGAACGGTTCCAACAGATAACTAAAAAGTACAAAGGGTATAATAGAACAGACAGCAGGAGGCCCATTTGAGGGACAACTCCCAAGTACTTGAGGTTTCCCACCACCTTCTTCACCCAGTTCAGCAGCACAGGCCCAAAGGATTCTGGGGGAAACCTGCTCCGGTCCAGCCACCTTCTTACAAGGAAGCATTGACGTCACCTGGTCTCCAGTGAAGATGGTGTTGGTGGAGGTGGTAGCAGGTGGTTCTGGTGTAGCAGTGAAGTAGAAGGGGGAACACCACCCCGGTCTGCCAATGCAGAGGTGCTATGAGATGTTACAGAGATGTGTCAAACAATAAAACACCTTTATTTGCCTTAGGCCTCGAGGGCAGAGGATTGTGATCCCTCAGTAGTTGGAGCACACCCTCCTGTCCCCTTAATTGACAAGGGTAAACACCATCCCAGTCTGCCAATCCAGACGCACTGTCCCTGACTACCATGAGATGTTACAGAGACGCTTCAACCGTGGCAACCCCTGCACTACCAGAGACTTGAGGTACTTGGGGCAAATCTCATTCACTCCTGGAGTTCTGCCACGAAGGAACTTGGTAAACACCTTGGTGACTTCTGCTCGGGTGATGGACAAGTCCACCTCAGCCTCTGCTTTGGCCATGGAAGACATGATGATGGGATGGAGGAAATCCTCAATGTATTCCTTCCACTACCCAACAATATCCTCAGTCGTGGTCAGCAACACGGGTTTCTGCCTCCATGACCACTCGTGCCTCCATACCTGTGAGCTGCCTCCGGAGTCCCAAAATACCACAAGACTGAGCAAGATTGTTTTTTCAGCTTAAGGTCATCCCTTACTTCCAGTGCCCACCAACAGGATGGGAATTGTTGAAAAACTTCAGTACTTTTCCACTCATGTCGCCACTCACCTGATCGCTCCACCCACTTTGTCATCTGATTCCAATCACCTGCCAACTTAAACGCTGCTCATCAGCAGTTAAACCACCCATCAATACCAGACTTTCCAGCATTCACCTCCAGACTGATCTGTTGTCGTCTTCTCCTGATCCTGACCTTCCTTACCTGCACGTTCCTGTTCCCCTGAAGGACTAGAGAAGTCTTTACCAGTTGTTCCATTTGGATCCCACCATCCTGTTACAGTATGTGCACACATACTTGGACAACAAGCTGACTGGGATTCTAGAGAAGGGTTTTTGTTGAGCAGCATGAAGTCTGTTTACTCTGGAGGATCATTTATTATCTGGATATCATTTGATTTCCTGCTGTCTCTTTCCTATCAGTCTTCTATATAGAAAGTCATCTTTCCTCAGACTTCCAGATGAAATGAAGTTATAGAGAGTGTGTTCTTGTTCCAGATTGGTGGTCTGACCATGCTCTTGTCAGCTGTTTTGTGGAGGGTGGTAACTTTAGTTGCCTTGGTTACCCTCATCATGACCAGTGGTAAGTCCAGGAGTTGATCAACCAGTGTTCAAACAGCTGTGTGTGGAATCAGACATGAAGTATAAGTTGACCTGTCTTACTGTTTTGTCTTATTTCTTTCTCTCTCTTCAGTCCAAAGCCACTTCCACCATCACCATTTGTGAGTATTTTACCCGACCAGAACTCTCTGGTCCTCAGATACCCAGACAGTGTGTTCATTTATTTCTAGAAACAGAACAAGACAAAGATGTCAGATTTCAGGAAATAACAAGGTTTATTGATCAGACAGAAAGAAATGAATCATAAACTCTGCAGAGGTTTCATTCCTTAGGATTAGGTCTGACCAACAGGAAGTCCGATCGTTGGAGAACAAAGAGTCTAAACTACTCTAAGAACTTCTAGTCTTTATGGGAGGATCTTATCTCTTAAACATTTCCTCCTCCAGACATTACAGAATGATCCTGAAATGTTTGAATATTTATTTGAAGGCTTTTTCTATCTGGTCACCCAGACCTTGAGTGAATGAGGATCAGAACATTCAAAGTTAAACATATAAGAAAATGAGGAACCATAAAGTTCAGTCAGGGGTTGGCGTCCCGCAGCTCTGGAGCTATTTGAGGACTTTCATCTTTAATCTGTGTGTGGCTTGGGGTAAAAAATACCCACTTGAAGTGTTTTTTTTAGTTGTGTTTGTTCATTTTTCTAACTGTAAATGTAAATTGTAACATTATTGTGATGGTAAAATGTTGACATAATTTACAGGACCTACAAGCTGCAGGCATTGAGGTGTCGTAACATGAGATATTGACACAGAAAGATTTTTGAACATTTTAGTAGCACTTTTTTCCCAACAGTGTCTGTAACACAGTCATACTAACCTGACGTGCAACAACTTTTCTACTTTAACAACCAGATCGATTGTCTTAACTCATGTCTCTTTCTTCACGTTTTCCATCATAAGGGGTGTGAATGATGTCCAAAGTATCTGTTCAGAACACAATCAAACTACAGTGGGGTCTTCCTCTTCATTCGTCTGTCTCACACATGTGTGAAAAAATTAGCAGCTGATATACCAGAAAATACATTAATATAAAAATAAATTTTATCATTCTTTGTGGATCAAACTATGCATCACACTCACTGAAAACCAGTAGGAGCAGAATTCCCATTAACCAGCAAAATAAACAGAAGAGGAATTGAGTTAATACGGCGCAGAACAAGTTTCAGACACTGAGTTCATGTTTACTTTCATCTCAGGAAACATTGCTTCAAAGATTTTATGTTTTGAGATTTATTCCATATTTTCTCTTACAAAATCATGAAGGGTTTTTAAATGGTAAAGATGGAAATCTAAGTGCCTTTAAAAATGTAATTCTTTTTATTTTATTTCTAAAGAGGGAGAGTACGTAGAGGTTCCGACAGTGGCGTCAATCGAGGTGACAGTGGAGACTGTCTAGGTGGAGATTGCCGTCGGAGTATACTCGGTGGCTTCAGACGAATTACTGATGGAGGTGACAGTGGAGACTGTGGAGGTGGAGATTGTCGTTGGCGTTTACTCGGTGGCGCCAGACGAATTTCTGATGGAGGTGACAGTGGAGACTGTGGAGGTGGAGATTGTAGATACGGAGGCTACCTGAGACGTGGACGCTAAGGCTACAATAGAAGTGGAGGTGGAAGCAGCTCTTGAGACCGATGAGCTGCTGGTTCGTGCAACACCATCACTCAAACTTCCTGATCAGACTGCTCTGGTGCTCTGATTTGTAGTTCCTCTTGGTTCAAGATGAATAAATAGCATTCAAAAGACTGTTGGACTCTTGTCATCTATTAACTACCAATAGATTGTTTCCTTTATTAAATTTCCATCACAGGAAGAAGAGGAATAACAACAACGATTAGTCATCAAAGAGTCCAAGAAAATGATCTCTAAAGAACTCTTAAGAGGTTCTGGATTTCATCTATGATGATGCTGCTCTGGATGGAGTTTTCTCCACAGAAGGAAGCAGTACATTGATCCCATTTGGTCAAAGATTCATCATCTTATATTATTATATTCCACAAAAGTCCAAACTCTGTCTTTAATCTGTTATGGATGTAAAGGTTTCCATATTCTGGTACTTATTTGCTCCATGGAATGATCTCTTTCATTAAAGTACAAACAAAAACACTGATCAGTCGTGACATCGTGGCCTCCTGCCTCATGTTGTGTGTAAGAACCATGAAGAGCCATAAACTGGTTATTTAATTGTTATTTACTCTTCCAGTTGTGTATTAATGGAAGGAATAAAGCTGTCATAATATTTACTGCTTTTCCGTTGGGGACACTTGTCTGATTGAGAGTTGGTCATCCTAAGTTGAGATCTTTACAGGACTTTTAAAGGAAACGGATTTCCTGTGTAAAATGTCTAAAAACATCCAACTACATGTCACATTTCTCTAAAATAAAAGGACAGAAATAATGAACCATCTGAGAGGTAATCAGAGGTTTCATTGGACAGTACTCTGATGTCTATGAGTCTTTCTGGGGCTTTCTTTTAGATGGATCGGTACATTATTAATCCTGGAGGAAATTTTGTTTATCCACTGCTCACAGACATAAATGCACATAGATAAATACTACATAAAAAATACACAAGAGAAAAACACTGACAGTACAGGACAGGAAATAAACTTCACAACAAGTCTAAAGAAAAATTCAACTAAGGAGAACGGTTCAAACAGATAACTAAAAAGTACAAAGGGTATAATAGAACAGACAGCAGGAGGCCCACTTGGTGGACAACTCCCAGGTACTGGTAGTTTCCCACCAACTCCTTCACCCAGTTCAGCAGCACAGGCCCAAAGGAGTCTGGGGAAAACCTGCTCTGGTCCAGTCACCTTCTGAGAACAAAGTGTTGACGTCACCTGGTCTCCAGTGAAGATGGTATTGGTCAATGTGGAAGCAGCACATTGATCTCATTGGGTCAAACATTCATCATGTTATGTTATTATAATCCACAAAAGTCCCATCTGTCTTTAATCTCTTAGCACTTCTGTCAGCTTCCCAAGGCTTACTTGTAAGTATGGCGGGAGGCAGAACTGGACTTGTTCGATCACCAGCGACACGATATGATTCGGCCAGTGGGAAGGAGAGGCAGAGGATGGTGCAGGAGGAACTTCAGTTGAGGAAGAGCGACTAGCAGAGTAGTGTCCATGCAGCACCAGGGCCACTGGATGAGGGTCTATGGATGGGTCTATGGAGGCATGACCTGGTCCTCAAATCAATTGCTGAAGTAATCAGCAAGGGGATTAATGGCAGTCGATGGACCCAAGCTACACAGCTAAGGCAATTGGTCAAGCAAGGACAAGGGCCATAAAGAACAACAAAGAAATGCTCTGCTGGTTTGTTTTCCACCCAGCAGTGGGTGATGACTGTTGACCTTGAAAGACATCTGAAAATTCTAGCACACCTCACCCAGACCAGATTAAGACCTGATATCATCTTGGTCCCAGAGGCCTCAAAACAACTCGTGTTCTTGGAACTGACGTTCCCTTGGAGGAAAGAATGGAGGAGGCTCAAGAAAGAAAGAGGGAGAAGAACCAGAGCTGATGGAGGATTGTCGGAGGAGTGGATAGAAGACAGGTTTATGTCAGTAGAGGTGGGCAGCTGGGATCAGGAAAATGTTGTGTTGGATTGTGAATGGGCCACTGAAAAGAGACGGTGGGGACATTGGACTGTGGACAGCCTGATTTATCAATGAATTAAGTGTCAGTTGTGGATTTGCCCAACTTTGGCTGCAGCAGTTCCAACCATATTTCCCTGAATGCAACATGGAGCAGCAGGTCTCACCTGAAGAAGACACTTCCTTTCATTTCATACTGACAATACAGACTTGACCTTTTTGTCAAGACTATGGTAAAAGGGTGCCTGAAGTTGATGTAGAAGGTAATGATATCACATACTGCAACCTCCCAAACTATGTTGATTGCCATCTTGCAATAAGACAGATCCCAGTTATTTCAGGAAACATTGCCAAATAATTAGCTCTTACAGGTTCCAGATCTTGAGAGTTCACTTATTGAAGTGGTGAGCAGATTCATGGGTATTTACATCAAGACCTTATTGACTTCAGGACGATGGTGCATCTTGCTTGGGCAACATCGTCTTCCAGCTGTTCCAGATTTGCACTCAGGAGATGTGCAGAGGGCAACAACCATCAGTTCAGTCAATAAGCAGTAGATGAGATCCTTTTACTTTTATCTGAATGACAGCTTGAAGCAACAGGTGTGATGTTTGGTTATAACACCAGAGGAGCAGAAAGTCAAGAACCTGTGAAGGACAGACCTGGACCTTGCATTGCTGCCTGTTGGAGAAAGTTCTTACTGTGTAATGGTACATCCAGTTGGATACCTTTTATTTCTAAGATGGTTATCAAGGACAGAACATTCACCAGTAGAAGAACTCTTTCTAGGGTTGGTTCCATGTGTGACCTTCTTGATATCTTGAGTCCCTGATATCTTGTCTGCAAAGATGATCTTCAGGAGTCTGGGCAGGAGAACATTTGGTTGCGATGGTAATAGAGCTGAGACTGTGGCTCAGGATTGGACGGATGGACTTTTCTATTTGGATAAATTTTATGTCATGAGATGTTTAAAACCACTGAAATTGGGAAGAGCGACCACAACAGTTTACATTTCTGTGATTCATGCAAAGATGGTTCTGGAGTCATGACTTACCCGCTGTCACAACATGTGCATTCGCACATTGATTACTAGAAAGGAATTTATTCACAGACTTAGTATGGACCTCATCTGGTGGACTGTTCATGACCCACAACAGGGTGAACTTGGATAATAATTTGACAAACATACTTGTGGTTTTGTTCAATCAATGACTGATGAAACACTTCAGTACTTTTCCACTCACCTACTCACACATCTGATCACTCCACCCACTACATCATCTGATTCCAATCGCCTGCCAATTCAAACACCTCATCAACAGTTAAACAACCCGTCAAGACCAGGCTTTCCAGCATTCACCTCCAGACTGATCTGTGGTCGTCTTCTCCTGATCCTGACCTTCCTTACCTGCCCGTTCCTGTTCCCCTGAAGGACTAGAGAAGTCTTTACCAGTTGTTCCATTTGGATCCCACCATCCCGTTACAGTATGTGCACACATACTTGGACAACAAGCTGACTGGGATTCTAGAGAAGGGTTTTTGTTGAGCAGCATGAAGTCTGTTTACTCTGGAGGATCATTTATTATCTGGATATCATTTGATTTCCTGCTGTCTCTTTCCTATCAGTCTTCTATATAGAAAGTCATCTTTCCTCAGACTTCCAGATGAAATGAAGTTATAGAGAGTGTGTTCTTGTTCCAGGTTGGTGGTCTGACCATGCGTCTGTTTGCTGTTATGTGGAGGGTGGTAACTTTGGTTGTCTTGGTTACCCTCATCATGACCAGTGGTAAGTCTAAGAGTTGATCAACCAGTGTTCCAACATGAATTTAACATGATTAATTTTAGATTTTTCTGTGTCTCTTTAGTCCAAAGCCTGCCCTCTCGCCGTCCGTGAGTATTTTACTGTCAGAATAACTGTCAATGTTCAGGAGACCAGAACTCTCCGGTCCTCAGATACCCAGACAATGTGTTCATTTATTCTAGAAACAAAACAAGACAAAGACATCAGATTTCAGGAAATCACAAAGTTTATTGACAAAAGATGATGAAATGAATCATAAACTCTGGAGAGGGTTCATTCAGTGGGATCAGATCTGACCAAGAGGAAGTCCAATCATTGGAGAACAAAGGGTCTAAACTACTCCAAGAACTTCTAGTCTTTCTGGGAGGGTCTTTTCTCCTAAATGTTTTCCACTTCCAGACATTATAGAATGATCCTGACATGTTTGACTATCTGTTAGATGGTTTCTGCTATCTGGTCTGAACACTCTCACATTCCAGACTTCAATTTTATTATCCAGACCTTAAGTGAATGAGGATCAGAACATTCAGTGTTAAACATATGAGAAAATGCGGAACGAAGAGGTTCAGTCAGGGGTCGGCAACCCGCGGCTCTGGAGCCACATTTCCATCCTTATGCCGAGGCTTGGGAAAACAAAGTGTGAATATCCACTTGAAGTACTTTTATTTTCATTGTGTTTGTTCATTTTTCTAATTGTAATTGTGAATTGTAACATTACTGTGATGGTAAAACTTTAGCATAACTTCCATACTATTGAGTCGAGGTGTTATAATAAGAGATATTTACACAGCAAGATTTTTAAACATTTTGGTCTCACTTTTTTCCAACTTTTTGTCACTTTTTGTCAGTAACACATTGTCCACACTGTCTCAGTATCAATTAATTGACGACAAACTCTGTTTCCTACTTTAACAGGAAAAGTAAAACTTTAGATGGATTATTTTTAGCTTAAAAGCAGCATCATGTCCCTTTATTCACGTTTTCATCATAAAGGGTGTTCATTTTGTCCAAAATATCTGTTCAAACCCAATCAAACTACAATAGTTTCTTCCTCCTCACCTGTCTGTCTCACACTTGTGTGAAAAAACTAGCAGCTTATAGCCCGGAAAATACATTAAAATAAACTCATTCACTCATTCATTTTCTCAATCCGCTTCATCCGCTTGCGCAGGTCGCGGGATTAATGTAAAATTCAATTTTATTACTTTTCATGGTTGAAAATATGCATCGCATTTGCTGAAAACCAGTAGAAGCAGAATTCCCATTAACCAGCAAAATAAACATGTATGCAGATAATTTTCTAATATTTATTTATCAATGTTCACGAAAATAGTGCTTTGTTTTCAATAATTTTCTTAAATTCAGGTAAATGTTCCCCCACACGCCCCAAAAGCCCAAAGGTTACATAAGGATGATGACTCACAGTGTTTTATTTTGCTCAATGGATAATTTAAGGTCATCTTTTAATTCACTTGAATCTTCAACACAATGTGTTTCATTATTATTTTAAATGTTCAAAATAAGAACACATTTCCACCCCCCCATCAGCCCAACTCTGTTCACCTGTTTCTACCTGCACAGTTCTGTTCACTTTAGATTTCAGTGTTTTCTTTACTGTAGAAATCAGGTCCAAACGGCTCTTTGAGTGTTAATGGTTGTCGACCCCTGATTTAATTGTTTTGACATGATTTAACGAATCAATTAGCTTCTAATGACCAGAACAGAAACGTCACAATTCAGACTGAAGCATTTTAACTCTTTTAACTGATTTCATGTCCCCACAAAAGCGACAAATATAATCACTTTAATGACAAAAATGTAATAATTAGAAACTGATCAGTGTGTGGAAAAAAAATCAAATGAAATTGAAATAATCTGTTTTTACATTCTTGAATAAAGTTGCAGCAGTTTCCATTCCTAAAATGTGCTGATGAAATTATGTTAGTAATTAAACTTTGAATAGAACATCAGTAAAGACAAGTGAACAAAAAGAACTTGTGAAATAACAGTGGAATTGAGTAAATATGGAGCAGAACAAGTTTTAGACACTGAGTTCATGTCAAATTTGTTGTGAAGAAAAATTGCTTCAAAGATTTTATGTTTTGAGATCTATTCCATATTTCTTTCTTATAAAATCATGAAGGGTTTTTAAATGGTAAAGATGGAAATCTAAGTGCCTTTAAAAATGTAATTCTTTTTATTTTATTTCTAAAGAGGAAGCTCTTCCACCGGTAGCACATACCGCGTTCGTAGAGGCTCCGATGGAGACATCGGTCGACGTGACAGTGGAGACTGTGGAGGTGGAGATTGTCGTCGGCGTATACTGGACGGCCACAAAAGAATTGGACGCTAAGCATATAATAGAAGTGGAGGTGGAAGCAGCTCCTGAGACCGATGAGCTGCTGGTTCATTCAACACCATCATTCAAACTTCATGTCAGACTGCTCTGGTGCTCTGATTTGTAGTTCCTCTTGGTTCAAGATGAATAAATAGCATTCAAAAGAACGTTGGACTCTTGTCATCTATTAACTACCAATAGATTGTTTCCTTTATTAAATTTTCTTCTCAAGAAGAATTGTAACAACAAAAAAGAGGCGTCAAAGAGTCCATGAAATGATCTCTAAAGAACTCAGAGGTTCTGGACTTCATCTCTGATGACTCTACTCTGGCTGGAGTTTTCTCCACATTGATCCCATTGGGTCAAAGATTCATCTCCCCACTTACATATTTGAATAAGCTCGTTTGAAAGTCTCACATTGTCACCAACTCCACCTACTACTTGTCAATCAAGTGCCCAACCCATCACAGTGCCCAACCAATCACGGCGTATCTGCCAGAAGGAATCACGTGAACAATATGGCGTAAGACATCTGCTATGTTAGGAGAAGAAATAACTGTAAATGGACTTCCCAGTTAACATCAGAGTGTCATCACTGTTCAACAATTTCCATGTTTTTGAGCAGAGAGTCCAAACAGCAGGAACGACACAGAAAACAACCATTTGTGAGTGAAACTCCACCTTGCGTACTTCAACGAGGAACTTGGTAAACACCTAGAGGACTTCCGCTTGGGTGATGGACAAGTTCAACTCAGCCTCTGCTTCTGCCATGGAAGACATGATAGTGGGATGGAGGAGATCCTCAAACCATTACCCAACAATATCCACCATTCAACAATATCCTCAGTCCAGGTCAGCAACACAAGTTCCTCCATCCATGACCACTCCCGCTGCGAAAAGCCTGGAGTCTTGTTGTGTCCTGGAGTCCCAAGACACAACAAGACTCAATAAGACTGTTTTTGCAGCTTAAAGGCATCCCTTACTTCCGGCACCCACCACAGGGCTGGGCATTGTTGAAAAATTTCAGTATTTTTCCACTCATCTCCTCACTCATCTGATCGCTCCACCCACTTCATCATCTGATTCCAATCACCTGCCAACTCAAACGCTGCTCATCAGCAGTCAAACCACCCATCAATACCAGACTTTCCAGCATTCACCTCCAGACTGATCTGTTGTCGTCTTCTCCTGATCCTGACCTTCCTTACCTGCTCGTTCCTGTTCCCCTGAAGGACTAGAGAAGTCTTTACCAGTTGTTCCATTTGGATCCCACCATCCTGTTACAGTATGTGCACACGTACTTGGACAACAAGTTGACTGGGATTCTAGAGAAGGGTTTTTGTTGAGCAGCATGAAGTCTGTTTACTCTGGAGGATCATCTATTATCTGGATATCATTTGATTTCCTGCTGTCTCTTTCCTATCAGTCTTCTATATAGAAAGTCATCTTTCCTCAGACTTCCAGATGAAATGAAGTTACAGAGAGTGTGTTCTTGTTCCAGGTTGGTGGTCTGACCATGCTCCTGTCAGCTGTTATGTGGAGGGTGGTAACTTTGGTTGCCTTGGTTACCCTCATCATGACCAGTGGTAAGTTCAAGAGTTGATCAACCAGTGTTCAAACACACACTTTTCTGTGTGTGTAATCAGACATGAAGTGTAAGTTGTGTATAAGTTTAATCTGTCTTACTGCTTTTTATTTTTCTGTGTCTCTTCAGTCCAAAGCCTGCACCCTCACCATGCGTGAGTATTTCCTGTGAATGTAAATGTCCTCAGATACCCAGACAGTGTGTTCCACTTGAAGTGTTTTTAGTTATTTAGTTATGAAACATTATTGTGATGGTAAAACCTTCACATAATTTACACACCTACAAGCTGCAGGCGTTCAGGAGTCGTAACATGAGATATTTACACAAAGATTTTTAAACATTTTAATACCATTTTTTTCCCAGACAGTGTCAGTAACACGGTGATACCAACCTTATGTGCAACAACTTTTCTACTTTAACAACCAGATCGATTGTCTTAACTCATGTCTCTTTCTTCACATTTTCCATCATAAGGGGTGTGAATGACGTCCAAAATATGTTCAGAACACAATCAGACTACAGTAGTGTCTTCATCTTCATCCATCTGTCTCACACTTGTGTAGAAAAACTAGCAGCTTATAGTCTGGAAAATACAGTAATATAAAATTAAATTTTATTACTCTTTGTGGATCAAACTATGCGTCACACTCACTGAAAACCAGTAGGAGCAGAATTCCCTTTAACCAGCAAAATAAATATGTATGCAGATAATTTTCAAATATTTATTCTTCATTGTTCACTGAAATAGTGATTTGTTTTCAATTATTTTTTCAAGTTAAGGTCAAGGTTCTCCCACACGCTCCAAAAGCCCAAAGGTTATATAAGGATGACGACTCCGTGGATAATTCAAGTTCATCTTTTTAAGTCATTTGAACCTTCAACACAATGTTTCATTATTATTTTAAATGTTCAAAACCCGTTCATATTTCCCACCTCCCTCAGTGTTTTTGCTCTCCACCCCCCCATCAGCCCAACTCCGTTCACCTGTCTCCACAGCTGCAGCTCATCCTAATCAGACCTACATATCAGCCCCCCCTGCAGGCTCAGCCTTTGTCACGATGTTGGAGACTCGTCCTCCTCTCCACTTTCTGTTCTTGGTTTATTTCTCTGGTGTCCAAAACACACATTTTACATTTCAGAAAGTTTCCTAGTGTTTTCTTTACTGTGGACACTTTTCTGATCCAAACGGCTCTTTGAGTGTTAGTTGTTGTCGACCCCCGATTTAAATGTTCTGACATGATTTAACTTATCTTTTCAAAATCAATTGGCTTCTAATGATCAGAACAGAAAAGTCACAATTCAGACTGAAGCATTTTACCTCCTATAACTGATTTCATGTCCCCACAAAAGTGACAAATACCTCAATGACAAAAATGTAATAATGTGAAAATGATCAGTGTGTGGAGAAAAATCAAGACATGAAATTGAAATAATCATGAATATATTCTTTAATGGAGTTGCAGCAGTTTTTATTTCTAGAATGTGTTGAAAAAATTATGTTAGTCATTAAACTTTAAATAAAACATGAGTGAAGACAAAAGAAGCAGATAGAACTTGTGAAATAACAGGAGCAGAGTTGAGTAAATATGCAGCTTCAGTTTCAGACACTGAGTTAATGTTTCATTCAATCTAAGCAGAAATTGTTTCAACGATTTTATTATGTTCTGAGATTTAATCCAAATTTATTACTTATAAAATTATGAAGGGTTTTTAAATGGTAAAACCAGAAATCTAAGTGTCTTTTAAAATGTAACTTATTTTATTTGATTTACAAAGACGGAGATCTTCTTCTGGTAGCAGATACCGCAGAGATCAAAGCTTTCGCTTCAGCTTCACCACATTCCGTGGAGGTGACAGTGGATGTGATGGAGGTGGAGATTGTCGTCCAAATGGAATTTTTGATGCAGCTGAAAGTAGAGACTGTGAAAGTGGAGATTGTAAAGGATATACAGGCTACCTTAGAGGTGGACGCTAAGGCTAAATAGTAGTGGAGGTGGAAGCGGCTCCTGAGACCGATGAGCTGCTGGTTCAGTCGACACCATCATTACACCTCGTTGGTCTTTGTTCTCACAACTTCCTCTCAGACTGCTCTGGTGTTCTGATTGGTACTTCCCCTTGGTGTAAATGAATAAATAACATACAAAAGACCGTTGGACTCTTGTCATCCATTAACTACCAATAGATTGTTTCCCTTATTAAATTTCCATCACAAGAAAAACAAAAAACATCAAAGAGACATCAGAGTCCATGAAATGATCTCTAGAGAACTCTGAGAGGTTCTGGACTTCATCTCTGATGACGCTGCTCTGGGTGGAGTTTTCTCCACAGAAGGAAGCAGCACATTGATCCCATTGGGTCAGAGATTCATCATCTTGTGTCAGTAATCCCTCACGTTTTCGCGCTTCAAGATGCACTGCTTCACTACATCACTGATTTTTAGTAGGTAGTCACGTGATGCGGTATGTGCATGCTATTGGCTGAGAGCATATGGAAATGCATTGCGTTCTGAGACTCACGGAACGCATTGCATTTCCATGTATCCAATACAAAAGTGCTCTACACAGTCTGTCAGATTGTGGGAAAAGGTAATACAGATAGAAGGTGGCTTAATATTAGTATGGGGAGGGTTTAGTAACGTTGAAATTACCGTAAATAATGAAATAAATAGTTTGTCGCTAAATTGTGAAATTTCGTTTTTTGCAGATGGTCCTGGAACACTTGTGCCACGGTACGCCTGGCCTGTCTGTACCTGTCAGCTTCCTCTGGAGTCCAAACATGAAACAAGACTCAATAAGACTCTTTTTTCAGCTTAAAGTGATCCCTGACTTCCAGTGCCCACCACCAGGTTGGGGATTGTTGAAAAACTTCAGTACTTTTCTATTCCATGTCGTCACTCACCTGGTCGCTCCACCCACTTCATCATCTGTTTCCAATTATCTGTCAAACTTAAACGCTGCTCATCAGCAGTCAAACCACCCATCAAGACCAGGCTTTCCAGCATTCACCTCCAGACTGATCTGTTGTCGTCTTCTCCTGATCCTGACCTTCCTTACCTGCACGTTCCTGTTCCCCTGAAGGACTAGAGAAGTCTTTACCAGTTGTTCCATTTGGATCCCACCATCCCGTTACAGTATGTGCACACGTACTTGGACAACAAGTTGACTGGGATTCTAGAGAAGGGTTTTTGTTGAGCAGCATGAAGTCTGTTTACTCTGGAGGATCTGGATCTTATTGGTTAACCAACATTTTTCATCCAGTCTGTAACCCAGAAATGTGAGTTCTTTATACGCTTTTTTAAAGGCAGATAGAGTCCCTATGTATGTCTGTCTGTTTACTGCTGAGGTAGGTTAATAAGGTTAATAGCTTCATGTGATCATAACATTCTTGTCCAGACACCCTCAGAACACTGACAAGGCCAACTTCTTGTTTTGACAACCTATGATATCAAAAAGTCTTGCTGTTCCTAGGAAGAATGTAAATACGGCTTTGGTCCAGGTTATATCTTGGACGAAGGCTGATATCTGGAATCAGGGGAGACACTACATGATGGCAAACAAATACATTAATAAAAGTTACTTATGAAGTCATGACTTGCTCGTTATTACAAAATGTGCACTCGCATATCCAGATGAGTAGTGAAACAACCAACAACTGAAAAACATGAAATTTAGCATTTGTATTAGTGTGGTCATTAATTGATTATTAGAGAAGACTAGACATATCTATATATATCTCCATAGACTGACTATGGACCTCAGCTTTAGCTGTGATGGACTGTTTTTGACCCACTATAGGGTGGACTTGGGTAACCCATGGAGGCCATTTGGAGGCAATTTCATCATCTCCATAATTGAACAATTCCACAGGTTTGGTTGTCTAATCTATGGTTGTTGAAAGACTTCAGTACTTTTCCACTCATCTGATGGCTCCACCCACTTCATCAGCTGATTACAATCAGCTGCCAACTCAAACGTAGCTCATCAGCAGTTAAACAAGAAATTCTCAACAATCGTTACCAGAACTTCACCGCAGGCTGTCCAGCAAGTTATAGAGAGTGTGTTCTTGTTCCAGGTTGGTGGTCTGACCATGCTTCTGTTGGATCTTTTGTGGAGGGTGGTAACTTTGGTTGCCTTGGTTACCCTCATCATGAGCGGTGGTAAGTCTGAGAGTTGATCAACCAGTGTTCAAACAGCTGTGGTAATTTGCTAACACCCACAACATAGAGAGTTCAGCACGGTAAATGACGGACTACTACCTCACAGCCAGTTGATCAGTCGGTCACGATGGAGACAGACGAAGTGTTGACAGATGGGAAACACCAACACTGTACCGTCCCACTGTTATTAGACATGGATTTAGTCCACAATAGTTAGTCTACGTCTTTTAGTTTGATGAGATTTTTAAGTGAGAATCAGACATGAAGTTTAAGTTGTCTTACTGTTTTTATTTGTTTTTCTGTGTCTCTTTAGTTCAAAGCCGGAACTCTGACCAAACGTGAGTATTGAACTGTCAGGATTGAGGAGACCAGAACTCTCCGGTCCTCAGATACCCAATGTGTTCATTTATTCTAGAAAAAGAACAAGACAAAGATGTCAGACTTCAGGAAAGCACAAAGTTTATTGACCAGAAAGAGAGAAATGAATCCTAAACTCTGCAGAGGGTTCATTCAGTGGGATCAGATCTGACCAACAAGAAGTCCAATCATTGGAGAACAAAGAGTCTAAACTACTCCTAAACATTTTCTCCACCAGACATTACAGAATGATCTTGACATGTTTGACTATCTGTTGGATGGTTTCTGGTTTGAACACTCTCACATTCCAGACATACATTTTATCACCCAGATCTTGAATAAATGAGGAACAGAACATTCCGTGTTAAACACATGAGAACATTACCAACCCGACTTAAAATTATGGTTCTGAATCTGCAGCTCTGGAGCCACATGAGGTTCTTTCATCTTATGCTGTGGCTTTGGAAAATAAAATGTAATTATCTAATTGAAGCGTTTTTATTTATTTTTGTTCGTTTTTTTAATTGTAATTTTAAATGGGAAGATTATTTGGATCGTGAAACATTGTGATGTTAAGCGCACCTGTCTACAAGCCGCAGGCGTTGAGGTGTTGTAACATAATATTTACACAGAAAGATTTTTGAATATTTTAATTACTGCTGTGTTCCAGTGGCCTTTAACTTAAAAACTGCATCACGTCTCTTTATACGTTTTCTATCATAAGGAATGTGAATGATATCCAAAATATGTTCAAAACACAATTAAACCACAGTGTTATCTCTTCCATCTGTCTGTCTTGTGCTGTATGAAAAAAGTAGCAGCTTAGTCTGAAAAAACATCCATCCATCTTCCACCGCTTATCCGGAATTGAATTTTTACGTTCTCCATTTGCAATGAAGTTGCAACTGTTTCTTTTTTTAAAAAGAGTTTATTTGACATAATTATTAAACCATTAAAAATACCTGTGAAGACAAATGAACAAAAAATAACTAACTTTGATCTAAACACTAATTGCTTCAAAGGTTTTGTTGACTTTTTGAGGCCTGATCAAAATCGTTTCGTTACATAATCATGAAGGGCTTGTAAATTGTAAAAATATAAATCTAAGTGTCTTTTAAAATGTAACTTTTGATTTGATCTTCACCCAGTAGCAAAAACCGTGGAGGTCGAGGCAACGGCGACAGCGAAGATGGAAGCCATGGTGGAGGTGGAGATTGTGATGGAGGTGGACATTGTCGGGGAGACTACAGTAGACGTGGAGGCAAAAGCTACCGTGGAGGTGGAAGTTTCCCTGGACGTGGACGTGGGCGAGGACGAGGCTTCTAGGGACGAGGCTTCCCTAAAGCCTTTGGTAGAGATCGCAGTGGAAACTTAGATGGAGGCTACAGGTACGGTGGGGGTTGAGGTGGAGGCAGCTCCTGAGACCTCTGAGCTGCTGGTTGGTCTGACAGGAGGTGACGGTGTCATGGAGCATTATTGTCTCTTCACTGTTCTGACTGTCTTGATGTTCATCATGTGATCCATGTCGTTTGTTCTTCAATCTTCATCTCAGACTGCTCTGCTGATCTGATTTGTTTGAATAAAAATCACAAAAAATAACGTTGGACTCTTGCCATTCATTAACTACCAACTGACTCATTCCTTTATTAAATCTCCATCACAACAAGAACTGGAACAACAACAAAAGTAGGTGTCATGCAGTCCAAGAAAGTAATCTCTAAAGAACTCTGAGAGGTTCTGGACCTGATGCTGCTCTGGATGGAGTTTTCTCCACAGAAGGAAAAGTTCAAACCTGGACCTGGATTTACCACCTGTTGGAGAGAGTTCTTGGTGTTGAATGGTACATCCAATCTGATACCTTTTATTTCTAAGATTGCTATCGAGGACAGAACTTTCACCAGTAGAGGAGCTCTCTCTAGGTTTGGTTCCATGTGTGACCTTGGTATCTTGAGTCCTGTCAAATTGTCTGCATAGAAGATCTACAGGAGTCTCGGCAGGAGACCATTTGGTTGCAATGTTAGTAGACCTGAGACGGTGGCTCAGGACTGGACAAGTTGAACAGATGGACTTTTCCACTTGGAGAAACTGAACATTATGAGATGTTTGAAATCACTGAACTTTGGGGAGGTAACCACAACATAGTTTACATTTCGGTATCTCGATCAAAGATGGTTCTGGAGTCATGACTTACCTGATGTTACAGCATGTGCACACGCACATTGATTATTAGACCGGTATTTATCCGTAGACTTAGTATGGACCTCAGCTGTGGTGGATTGTTATTGACCCACAACAGGGTGAACTTGGACAACAATTTGATAACCAAACTTGTGGTTTTGTTCAATCTATTACTGAAGAAAGACTTCAGTACTTTTCCACTTACTTCCTCACTAATCTGATCACTCCACCCACTTCATCATCTGATTCCAATCACCTGCCAACTCAAACGCTGCTCATCAGCAGTTAAGCCACCCGTCAATACCAGACTTTCCAGCATTCACCTCCAGACTGATCTGCTATCGTCTTCTCCTGATCCTGACCTTCCTTACCTGCTCGTTCCTGTTCCCCTGAAGGACTAGAGAAGTCTTTACCAGTTGTTCCATTTGGATCCCACCATCCCGTTACAGTATGTGCACACATACTTGGACAACAAGCTGACTGGGATTCTAGAGAAGGGTTTTTGTTGAGCAGTATGAAGTCTGTTTACTCTGGAGGATCATTTATTATCTGGATATCATTTGATTTCCTGCTGTCTCTTTCCTATCAGTCTTCTGTATAGAAAGTCATCTTTCCTCAGACTTGCAGATGAAATGAAGTTATAGAGAGTGTGTTCTTGTTCCAGGTTGGTGGTCTGAACGTGCTTCTGTTGGATCTTTTGTGGAGGGTGGTAACTTTGGTTGCCTTGTTTACCCTCATCGTGACTGATGGTAAGTCCGAGAGTGGATTAACCAGTGTTCAAACAGCTGTGGTAATTTGTTAACACCCACAACAACAGAGAGAGTTTAACACAGTTAATGACGGACTACAACCTAAGAGCCAGTGATCAGTCGGTCATGATGGAGACAGACAAAGTGTTGACGGATGGGAAACACCAACACTGTACCGTCCCTCTGTTATTAGACATGGATTTAGTCCACAATAGTTTACATGTTTTAGTTCAACATGATTTTTATATGTTTATAAATGTGTGTGGAATCAGAAATAAAGTGTAAGTTGACCTGTCTTAGCGTTTTTTCTTATTTTTCTGTCTCTTTAGTCCAAAGCCAGAACTCTGACCAAACTTGAGTATTGAACTCTCAGGGTTGAGGAGACCAGAACTCAATAAATGAAATTAAAATAATCTGTTTTTACATCCTTTAAGTTGTGTAATGAAGTTGCAGCAGTTTCTATTTCTAAAATGTTGAATAAATTATGTTTACTTAAAGTATTAAACTTTGAGTAATTATCAGTGAAGACAGACAAATAAACAAAAAGATAACTTTGATTTCAACAAATTGCTTCAAAGATTTTATTGACGTTTTGAGATTTGATCCATATTTTTTCTTAGGAAGTCACGAAGATTTTGTAAATTTTAAAAACAGAAATCCAATTGTCTTATAAACCTTTTTTATTATTATAATTTACAAAGAAGGAGATCTGCCACTGTTGACAGATACAGCGGAAGGCGAAACTACGGCACAGGTGGAAACTACATTGCAGGTGGAGGGGGAGGTGGAGGTTTAGGTATACTTATGGTTTAGATTTGAGTGGAGGAGGAGGAGGCGGACAATAAGTCTTCCATGGACCTGGAAGCAACTTTGAAAGTGGAGGTAGACCAGGAGACTATGTCTACAGTGGAGGTGGAGGGTACTGGTACGGTGGAGGTGGAGGTGGAGACAACCGCGGAGCTGGAAATGAAGGCGACAGCTATGGTGGACATGAAGGCTACAGCGGACATGGAGGTGGTGGTGGTGGAGGTGGAGGCAGCTCCTGAGACCTCTGAGCTGCTGGTTGGTCCGGCAGGAGGTGACGGTGTCATGGAGCATTATTGTCTTTTCACTGTTCTGACTGTCCTGATGTTCATCATGTGATCCATGAACCAGCGCTCAGCTGTTTCCTCTCTAAACACCTGATTCTCTCTTTAAATCACATTCAGCTCTCTAACTTTACACCAATGAAATGTTAACTCTGTCTCTGGGCAGAAGACACTCTGGACACTCTGAGCCATTTTTCACCATCATGACACCCTGTTTTTCTTTGTTCTTCAATCTTCATCTCAGACTGCTCTGGTGCTCTGATTTGTAGTTCTTCTTGGTACAAGAGGAATAAAAAGTCTACAAAAGAGCATTTGAACTCTTGTCATCCATTAATTGATTCATTCTTTTATTGAGGTTTCATCAAAAAAGAAAATGGAACACAAAACAGAAAAAACAAACGTCACAAACAGTGAATCAATAGTCAGTTGGAGATTTACCAAACTGGCAGCAGCAGTTTCAACGGGAAAATCATTGAGCAGCAGTTTTCACCTGAAGAAGAAGAAGACACTTCAAAAGGTTTCTTCATTTCAAAGGGACTGTACAGACTTCTCTAACCTTGTTGTCAAAGACTATGGTGAAATGGTGTCTCAAGTGGACTAGACACATAGCGATGGCAGGATCCCTGATCCCTGTGACTTTTTGGGGCAGCCTGAAAAAAAAATTGTTACGGTAGTCTAGTCTGGGTGTGATGAAAGCATGGATTAATTTCTCCACATCATTCTGTTTTAAAACATGCCTGACTTTAGCAAAGTTACAGCAATGGGAAAAGGCCGTTTTAGAAATCTGTTTTATGTGTGAGTTAAACGACAGATCTTGATGATAAATGGCACCTGGATTTTTCACTGTGGTTTTGGCCTCAATCGTGACACCATCCAAGGTGATTACATCACAAGACACTACATCCCAAACTAATTTTGGGCCAACCACAACGACTTCAGCTTTTTTAGAATTTAACAACAGAAAGTTGTTGGTCATCCAATCTTTAATCCCTTAATACAGTAATCCCTCGCTTATTCGCGGTTCAAGATGCAATTTCACTGCATCGTGGATTTTTAGTAGGTAGTCACATGATCCCGTGCGCGCATGCTATTGGCTGACAGCATCCGTGTGTGCACACTTCTATGTATTAAAGAAACATTTAAAAGTGCTTTAAACAGTCTACAAGAGTTTGGGAAAAGGTAATACAGATAGAAGGTGGATTACTATCAGTATGGGAAGGGTTAATAAATGTTTAAATTACCGTAAATAATCAAATAGATAGTTCGTTGCTATATAGCGGAATTTGCTTGCCGTTGGTGGTCCTGGAACGCATTAACCGGAATTACTGTACACTCTTGTAGTTTGGCCAGTTCATTGGTTTTATCTGGTTTAACAGATATAACTGGGTATCATCTGCATAACAATGAAAGTTGACGGGGTGTTTCCTTATCAAATTACCTAAAAGAATTACCAAAGATAACCAGTTTTTGACCAAGAACCGAGCCTTGAGGAACTCCACAGCTAGCTGTAGTGGACTGGGAAGAGTTGTTAAATAAACGAGAAACAGTTGGAAAGGACTTTAACCACATCAGTGCTGATCCCTTCATACCTTTCATTGCAAAATAATGTGACGGTCGATAGTATTAAAAGATGCACTAAGATCCAAGAGAACCAGTAGAAAAACAAGTCCTCTGTCTGAAGCGGTTAGAAGATTATTGCTATCTTTGACCAGTCCTGTTTCCGAACTATTATGTTCCCTAAAACCTGACTGGAAATTCTCAAATAGACTGTTGGATTTAAGGAAGTCAAATAACTGGTTAGAAACAATTTTCTCCAAGATCTTAGATCTGAGGTGGACAATTTGTGACCCACCAGAGGGCGCATTAGGGTAACTCATGGGCCATTTGATTGCCATTTCATTGTATTCATAATTTTACAAACAAACCTGTGGCATATTCAATCAATGATTAATGAATGGATGATGAAAGTGCACTATGACATATTTTTGTTGGGTTGTTTTAATATGTGTTCCTTCCTGTTGATCAGGAAGGAACACATGGAGTTTTAGGTTGGATCCAGAGGTATCTGGATCACAGATCAAAGGCTGCTAAGTTTTCTTCTTAACATTAGTTTTAGAAATCAATCACCAAGACAAGCTGATCCAGCAACATATTTCAAAGGGGAGTGGAGCATTGATCTGGCAAACATCTAAAAGGACGTATTGTTTGGCCTTGGTTTTCTACCTGTTTAAACACAAGCTATTGATTTCTATGATATCCTACTATCTCCTATGTAACTCAACAGGTAGAAGTTAGCATTGGGCTTCAGACTGGTCTGATCACACTGATCATTGAATATAGATTTCAGGTTGATGGTTGTTTTTCTTCAATCCTAACATCTGTTTTGTAAAGAGAAAAGAGGTAGTCATTGGGAGTACCTCTCTCTTGGTCACAACACAGTGGTACAACACCAAACAACCCTATGGAAACCTTCAGGTTCCTGGGATCCATCATTTCCAGGATCTAAAGGGGGTTTCCAATGTTGACTGCTTCAGTATTTTTCCCACACACCTGCTGTGAGAAAATGTTTCGGAGTAGGATGGCGGCGCGTGCACACGCAGCGGCTCCTCTCTCTCCCGCTAGAGCGGTTCTTTCGTGTTTTTCGTGTCTTGTCTCTCCGTGTGTTTGTCCATCTTCGTCACGTCCATCTTCGTCATGTCTACTTGCCCCAAGGCGCCCATGCTCCCGTGCGTTTTTGCCCAACATGTGCAGAACAACTTTTTTGTACTTAAACCCAGCAGACGCGGAAGTGCTGCATGAGTGTGGCCTGCTCCGGAGGCCTGCTCAACCACCGACCCCCACTCCTGCTCCCAGCCCGCAGTGGAAGCGCCACAAGCGGAACATGCAAAAGCAGAAGACGGGCAAGTGCGGAGGCACCGGGCTAGGCTAGAGAGTGTATAGAGATGTTTACCATCCCTTTGTGTTTCGTCTCATACTTTGTGTTACATTGTCTGTTCTACTACATGTGTTGTACTACCTGTTGTACTTCCTGTTGTTCTGCCTGTGTTGTACTGCCTGTGTTGTACTACCTGTTGTACTTCCTGCTGTTCTGCCTGTGTTGTACTACGTGTTGTACTGCCTGTTGTACTGCCTGTGTTGTACTACGTGTTGTACTGCCTGTTGTACTGCCTGTGGTTCTTCCTGTGTTGTACTGCCTGTTTACCGTGGGTCAGAGAGGACTGCAATTTCGTCTGTGCAGTATGTCGTGCATACATGGTACACTTGACAATAAAGCTGACTTTGACTTTGATGTATGTATTCTAGACAGTGTGTCCTTGGCAACCAGGGTATAAAAAGAAATTCACAAACCCCAAAGGACCATTTGAAAGTATGTCATAAAGTTGGGTAACCACTCCAAGAAGCCAGGGAGGTAAACACCTAGCGTTGAAAAATGTAAATCTGTTCTTGGGATGGGTTTGAATCGGTATAGAAGACAAAATTTACAATTGTCAGAGTCACATTCTCAAAATGCTGCTCTCCATACCGGTACATATAAAAGAGAAATGATTATTCACCCTGTTTTAATAATTCTTCATACAATTAGCAACTCTCACAAACCACAAAAAAATTCCCTGACACCTGCTCACTCACCCAACAGCTCCACCCAGGTTATCAGCTGATTCCATTCACCTGCCAACTCAACCGCAGCTCATCAGCAGTCAAACCAGAATTTCCCAACAATCTTTGCTATACAGTACTGTTCTTCTCCCGTCAAAGCAAGACTTTCCAGCATTCACCGTCAGACTGATCTGTTGTCGTCTTCTCCTGATCCTGACCTTCCTTACCTGCTCGTTCCTGTTCCCCTGAAGGACTAGAGAAGTCTTTACCAGTTGTTCCATTTGGATCCCACCATCCCGTTACAGTATGTGCACATATTCTTGGACAACAAGCTGACTGGGATTCTAGAGAAGGGTTTTTGTTGAGCAGCATGAAGTCTGTTTACTCTGGAGGATCATTTATTATCTGGATATCATTTGATTTCCTGCTGTCTCTTTCCTATCAGTCTTCTATATAGAAAGTCATCTTTCCTCAGACTTCCAGATGAAATGAAGTCATAGAGAGTGTGTTCTTGTTCCAGGTTGGTGGTCTGACCATGCTTATGTGGGCTGTTGCGTGTGGGGCGGTAACTTCGGTCACCTTGGTTACACTCATCATAATCTGTGGTAAGTCCAAGAGTTGATCAAAGAGTGTTAAAACGTTTGTGGTAATTTAACACCCACAACAACAGAAGACTTTGAGTCAACATGAAATAATCAGTCAATAGGGTTTTAGTGCAGAATAGTCAGTCTACATGGACAGCACTGTGGCCTGACAGCGAGAAGGTCCTTGGTTCGGTTCCACTTGGGGCTTTCTGGTTGAGGTTGTATGTTGTTCCCGTATCAACGTGGGTTCTCTCCAGGTTGTTCAGACTCCTCGCACTATTAACGATATGCAGCTTAGATGAATTGGTCACTATAAATTGTCTGTAGGTTTGAGTGTCAGTGGGTGTTTGCCTGTCTGAATGGGTCTGGGATGAACTGGTGACTTGTCCAGGGTGTACCCCGCCTCTCGCCCATAGTCAGCTGGGATAGGCTCCAGCGTAACCAGTAACCCAGATTCAAAGAAGTGGCTGAAGATGAATGAATGGTTTTATAAATGTGTGGAATCAGACGTTAAGTTACGTTGGTCTATCTTACTGTTTCTGATTTCTGTGTCTCTTCAGTCAAAAGCCACACCTCCAATAGAACGTGAGTATTGTACTGTCAAAATAACACAACATGATATTTAAGTTATCTTGTGAAAATCAATGCTAACTGTGAACAATAGAGGTCTGGTTGGTGTTTGAGAGAATGTCAGGACCAGGAAACTCTCTGGAGAACAACTCAGTTTATTTCCCGATGGTGACAAATGTAGAACACATACCCTTCAGTGCACAAAATTACATATTAGCCAGCGTCAAGCTAGCAGAAACAAAACAGCATACCACTCTAGTGACATTTAAATCATCAAATATACAAGTGAACATAAAGATAGAACTTGTGAAACAGCAAAAGCAGAACCAACCACATATGGAGTAGGACTGAGTTCATGTTTACTATGATGGAAACAGTAATTGCTTCTAAGACTTTTTGACGTTTCAATAAATCTTAGGAAATCAAAAAGGGCTTATGGATTACAAAACAAATATGAATGTAAGTGTCCTCTAAAATGTATTTTTTATTTGAAATGAAGAGAGAGACACAGCAGAGGTGGAAGTAGACACTACGATGGAGGCGGAGGCTTCGTTGGAGGCGGAGGCTTCGTTGGAGGCGGAGGCTACGGTGGAGGCGGAGGCTACGGTGGAGGCTGTGATGGAGGTGGAGGCGGAGGCTGTGATGGGGGTGGAGGCGGAGGCTGTGATGGAGGTGGAGGCGGAGGCTGTGATGGAGGTGGAGGAGGAGGCTGAGATGGAGGTGGAGGCGGAGGCTGTGATGGAGGTGGAGGTGGAGGCTGCGGTTGATGTGGAGGTGGATGCTGGCGTGGATGTCAAGGCTGCAGTGGAGGCGCTCGGCTGTTTCCTCTCTAAACACCTGATTCTCTGTTTCAATCACATTCAGCTCTCTAACTTTACACCAATGAAATGTTAACTCTGTCTCTGGGCAGAAGACACTCTGGACACTCTCTGAGACATTTTTCACCATCATGACACCTTGTTGTTCTTTGTTCTTCAGACTTCATCTCAGACTGCTCTGGTGCTCTGATTTGTAGTTCTTCTTGGTACAAGATGAATAAAAATCATAGAAAAGACTGTTGGACTCTTGTCTTCTGTTAACTACCAATTGATTGCTTCCTTTATTAAATCTCCATCGCAAGAAGAACTGGAATAACATGAGTGAACAGACGTCAAAGAGTTAATGAAATGATCTCTAAAGAACTCTGAGAGGTTCTGGACTTCATCCACAAAAGTCCAAACTGTCTTTAATTTGGTACGGATGTAAAGGTTTCCATGTGCTGTCACTTAGTTGCTCTATGGAGCGATCTCTTTTATTAAAGTAGAAACAAACTGGCTGATCAGTTGTGACATGGTGGCCTCCTGCCAAATATTCTAAGATTCATGAACTGGTTATTTCATTGTCATTTACTCGTCCAGGTGTGTATCAATGACAGGAATGCAGCTTTCTTAATCCTGACTGCTCGTCCGTTGGAGACACTTGTCTGATTGAGAGTTGGTCATTCTGACTTGAGATCTCTACAGGTGCTTTGGATGAATAAATGTCTTGAAAAAGGAAGGTTAGTCACATAGATCACGTTGTTCGTTTTGGCTGTTTGTTGATTGGACACGTCAGTGAAGCTGTCAGAACTCCTGCCAAGACTTTCATTCATTTACGCTATCTAGTCTTTCTGTTCTGTCGCTGACTAATCCTGTCTTTCCAGAATTCCTCTGCACCTTCTTTCAGCCAATCAGTTCATTCCTGTCACCTGTGTTGTTCAGCCACCTGCTGTCCATAAGCCAATCAAGCTCCACTCCTTAAGCTGTGGTCATACAGGCGTTCAAACTCCAACTTTTAACCCATCCAGATTGAAAGCGGATGGCTCCTTTCCAGTCTGAACTGTCACCACATCAAAACTTTTTTGAAAGATGGATTGAAACCACTTTCCAATGTGGCCCAGTCTGGTCACAATAAGATCCCTTTTGGACACTTGCTAAAAAGAGTGTGAACAGTCAGCCCTAAAAATTGGACATGAAAAGGAATCTGTTTGGAATCCGATTTGTCTGCCATCTGAACGCAGCTTTACTCTCTTATCAGTCGTTCATTCCCTGCCAGATTCTTAGTGACTTGTCCTTAGTGGTGGCAAAACGAGGATTTCTGAGGTTCTGAACCTTTATTGAACTACTGTCGTAAAGTGGTTCACTACCCGAAGCTTCATTCAGGTCCCTTGGGTGACATCTACTGTCAGTAGGGATCATTGTTCATTTGGATTCATCATCCAAATGAATCCAAAATTTGTGTCGTAATACTTCTTAATATAGCAAATTATAATGTGACAATTACTCAGATGACTTGGTAATGCAACTGTGTTTTATGAATTTGTCGTTAGTAAAAATTACACCCATGAAGCAAAAATTATAAAAGAAAATAGAGCATTGTTGTTGCATCTCAACACCAGCATCTGCAGTATCATTTTTTGATCATCTTCTGGATCTTTGTTAAACAGCTTCCACAGGTTCATACCTAAAATAAAACACATAACATATACATATATTCAGTGACATGAATATGGCATATAGCTGTGTCTTAGCTGTGGAAGCTGCAGCAGGTTCTGGTGGTGTTGGTGCTGATGTAGACGGTTCAGCAGTGAGTACATGTCTGATTGGGGAAGCACAGTCAGGTGCATCTTTTTAGGGCAACATTGTCTTCAGAAGTCATGACTTCAAAACCATCTGTGCTTGAATAACAGAAATTTAAAATGTGTTGTGGTCACTTCTCCACATTTCAGTGGTTTCATTTTATGATGTTTAGCTTCTCCAAAATGGAAAAGTCCATTCGTTCAATCCCAAACCACGGTCTCAAGTTGAGTATCATCTCAACCAAATCCTGTCCAGACTCCTGAAGATACATACAAGATGATAGGACTCAAGATACCAAGAGGGTCACACATGGAACCAACCCTAGAGGGAGTTCTTCTACTGCTGAATGTTCTGTCCTTGATAACCATCTTGGAAATAAAGATATCAGACTGGATCTACCAATTAACACCAAGAACATTCTCCACAGGCAGTAAATCCAGGTCCAGGTCTGTCCTTTGCATGTCCTTGACTTTCTGCTCCTCTGGTGTCGCAGCCAAACATCACACGTGTTGCTTCAAGGTGTGATTCAGATAAAAGTAATGCAGGAAACTGTTGATGACAAAGTTTGGTAAATCCACAACTGACACTTAATTCATTGATAACTTGGGCCTCCCACAGTACACAGTGTCCCCACCGTCTCCTGATAGTGACTCATTTACAGTCCGACATATCATTGTCCAGCTCGCATAGAGTCCATTACCAGCTGGTTTGAAGGCCTTGGAAGCACTTGCAAGCTGCATTCCTTTCATTAATACACAACTAGAAGAGTAAATGACAATGAAATAACCAGTTCATGGTTCTTCATGGTTCCTTCACACAACATGAGGCAGGAGATCACAATGCAAAAGACTGATCAATGTGTTTGTTTGTTCTTTGATATAAGAGATCACTCCATGGAGCAAATAAGTAACAGAACATGGAAACATTTACATCCATAACAGATTAAAGATGGAGGCGGGACTTTTGTGGACTATAATAATATACGATGATGAATCTTTAATCGAATGGAATCAATGTGCTTCATCAGAGATGAAGTCTAGAACCTCTCAGAGTTCTTTAGAGATCTGCTTCATGGACTTGCAGACATTTTGCTGTTGTTGTGATGGACATTTAATAAAGGAAACAATCAATTGGTAGTTTATGGATGACAAGAGTCCAACAGTCTTTTCTATGATTTTTATTCATCTTGTACCAAGAGGAACTACAAGTCAGAGCACCAAAGCAGACTGAGATGAAATCACATGATGAACATCAGGACAGTCAGAACAGTGAAGAGACAATCATGCTCCACGACGCCATCACCTCCTGTCAGACCAACCGGCAGCTCAGAGGTCTCAGGAGTTGCCTCCATCTCCATGTTCATCTCCACCTCCATCTCTATCCTTAGTGAGGTATGCAGCTCCTCTTCCAAAGCCTCCATCTCCACCTCCACCTTTACGTCCACATCCACCTTTGTCTCTACCAAAGCCTCCACCTTTACCCTCAGCCATGTGTTGAGATCCACCACCAAAGACTCCACATCCATGGTATTTGTTTCTGGCAGCAGCTCTTTCTCTTTAAATTAAAAAAATGTTTTGCAGGACACTCACATTTTTTTTTAAACAATTTCCAAGTCCTCGGTGATTTATTAAGAAATTAAACTGGAACAAATCTTAAAATGTCACATCTTTGAAGCAATTTCTGTTCAGATCAAAGCAGACATAAACTCAGCCTCCGATACTCCGATGCTCCATACTTGTTCAATTCTACTATTGCTGTTTCACAGGTTCTATCTTGTTGTTCATTGTGAATATGAGATTATTAAATGTATAGGCACTTTGTTTTGTTCCTACAAGCTTTGAGCAGGCTAATGTGTTAGTGGTTTTGTAACCTCTAGTCCCTCTACCTGGAAATTGGTTTTTACTTTTCAAACATTATCCCAGCTCAGAACTGTCTTCACTGATGTTTTATTTAATATTTAATGTGGTGGTGAAAAGATCTTCAGAGAAAGACTAGAGGTTTGTAGAGTAGTTTAGACTCTTTTTTCTCTAATGATTGGACTTCCTCTGATAAAATGTAATTCTGGAATGGAATGGAATGGAAGCGTTCTGACCAGAGAGCAGAAATCATCCAATAGATAGTCAAACGTGTCGAGACAGTTCTGTAATGTTTGGAGGAGGAGTATAGATTTTGGTGAAAAGACCATCTCAGAAAGACCAGAAGTTCTTAGAGTAGTTCAGACTCTTTGTTTCCCAATAATCAGACTTCCTGTTGGTCAGATCTGATCCCATTGAATGAGGAGTTTATGATCCTTTGTTTCTTGTCAATAAACTTTGTGTTTTGCTGAAATCTGACGTCTTTGTCTTGTTCCGTTTCTAGTATAAATGAACACACTGCCTGGGTATCTGAGAGTTCTGGTTTCCTCAACCCTGACAGTGATTTTGACAGTACAATACTCACGCAATGTTAGGCTTCCAGTTAGGCCTCCAGCTTTGAACTATATAGACACAAAAAAATGGGAATCAGTAGTAACACAAGTCAACTTACAAAGAATGTCTGATTCCACACACAAACTAAAAGATGTAGACTGACTAGACTCTTCTGGATCGATCACTGGCTCTTAGTTTGTAGTCCGTCGTTAACCCTGTTAAACTCTCTCTGTTGTCGTGGGTCTTAACAATGTACCACAGCTGTTTGAACACTGGTTGATCAACTGTTGGACTTACCACCGGTCATGATGAGGGTAACCAAGACAACCAAAGTTACCGTCCTCCACAAAACAGCCGACAGAGGCATGGTCAGACCACCAGCCTGGAACAAGAACACACTCTCTATCACATCATTTCATCTAGAAGTCTGAGGAAAGATGACTTTCTATATAGAAGACTGACAGGAAAGAGACAGCAGGAAAACAAATGATATCCAGATAATAAATGATCCTCCAGAGTAAACAGACTTCATGCTGCTCAACAAAAACCCTTCTCTAGAATCCCAGTCAGCTTGTTGTCCAAGTATGTGTGCACATACTGTAACGGGATGGTGGGATCCAAATGGAACAACTGGTAAAGACTTCTCTAGTCCTTCAGGGGAACAGGAACGTGCAGGTAAGGAAGGTCAGGATCAGGAGAAGACGACAACAGATCAGTCTGGAGGTGAATGCTGGAAAGTCTGGTATTTTTAGTGAAGGTCTGGTAAACATTGTTAGAGAATTCTGGTTTGACTGCCGATGAACAAAAGTTTGAATTGGCAGGTGATTGGAATCAAATGATGAAGTGGGTGGAGCGATCAGATAGGTGTGCAGGCATGTGGAAAAATACTGAAGCAGTCAACATATAAGTCCTGGAAATAATGGATCCCAGGAACCTGAAGGTTTTCATGGCAGAGACATTGTTGTTTGGTGGAATCAGATGTTGCACCAGTTTGTTGTGATGAAGACGGAGCTCCTCCCCATGACCACCAATTGACTTAGTCATTCTAGTTTCTTACCTCACTTGTGTTCATGAGCTTTGGCTTAGGACCGAGAGAAAAACATGTCAGGTACTCGTGGTGTCCTCCACAGGGTTTGTGGTTTAACCCTTTGAGGTTGGGGTGAGGAACACTGTCAGTCAAGAAGAGTCAGCTGAGATACTTCTGGCAGTTGGTTGGATGCCTCTCAGACATCCATGTTGTACAAAAGACAGTGAATGAGTGAACACAGTGGCTTCTAACTGACTGGTGGGAATCTGAAACATCCTGTTACTGAACCAACACATATCCATGCTTCTGAGTCAAATAGAATTTGTGTCTTGTCAATGTGTAAGCAATCTGTGAGAGAGAGAACATCTTCCGCTCCCCACCAGTCAGTGGATAGAAGTGAAGTTACCAACAATGACCTGAAGGTTTTCTAAAATTAGTGACATGAGAAGGGTTAGGGTTAGGGTTAGGGTTAGATCCAACCCAACACGAGACCTCTTCTCTCCTGATCAAATGTCCAACTTTCTTACCGTGTTTTGGAAACTATCCTTTAATTTCAGTGTAAACCTTTAGACAACCAGCAAAACAACAACCCAATGAAAAGATAACAAAGTGTAAATACAGTATGAGAGTTATTACCTGGGAGGAGGACGAGGAGTTGTGTGTGACCACTTCACTTCAGCATACTTCAGCTATGACGGCCAGTACAAAAGTGGCTTTGCCTCGACACTGACCCTCATAAAAGGATCACTCCCAACCATACAGGACCCAGCAACTGTACCGCGGCCACAGATTATTGTTGCCACTTTTCTATCCTATTTACTGTTGCCAGTGGTTATGGTGAAGTCAGCTTACATTTGGTGAACTCATTTGTTTGACTTCAGTCCACTGCAACAGTGTTTGAAGCAAGTTTCATGTTGATAAATTGGGGGTCGACAAGCATCTCTGTCCTTCAACTGTGTGTCTGTGTGTATGTATGTGTAGCCTGCCTGTGTGTGTGTGTGTGTGTGTGTGTGTGTGTGTGTGTGTGTGTGTTCACGTCCGGTGTGTCACCAGCGTCTTTAGCCCATGCTACCGTTAGCCACATCCGTCTCCGTGAGAGGGGTGGGCAACTTTTAGATAGCTGAAATTCATGACCACTGATCAGTTTGGGGCAAAATTGATTGAAACTGATTGAAAAGAGTGGAATATGGGACCATTTTTAATATTTACATGGTAACGAACTGATTATTGGAGCGGAATTTAAACATATTTATTTACCCACTGTTCTAGGACTGTTCTTGAACCACCAGGGGGCGCACTACGATAACTCACAGGAAATTTAGAGGCCAGTTCATCATCTCCAAAATTTGACAACAAAACCCGTGATTGACAGACTGGTTAAAGTACACCAAATGACAGTCAAGAGGTGGTCATGGTGAGGAGCTCCATCTTCATCACAACAGACCAGTACAAAACCTGATTACACCAAACAACACTGTCTCTGCAATGGAAACCTTCAGGTTCCTGGGTTCCATCATTCCCTGGACTTAAATTTGGTTTCCAATGTTGACTGCTTCAGTATTTATCCACTTGCTACACACTTTCCTGATCGCGCCACCCACATCATCAGCTGATCCCAATCACCTGCCAATTCAACCAGTGCTCGTTCCTGTTCCCCTGAAGGACTAGAGAAGTCTTTACCAGTTGTCCACGCTTGAGTTGTTCAATTTGGATCCCACCATCCCGTTACAGTAGGTGCACACATACTTGGACAACAAGCTGACTGGGATTTTAAAGAAGGGTTTTTGTTGAGCAGCATGAAGTCTGTTTACTCTGGAGGATCATTTAATTTCTGGATATCATTTGATTTCCTGCTGTCTCTTTTCCTATCAGTCTTCTGTATAGAAAGTCATCTTTCCTCAGACTTCCAGATGAAATTAAGTTATAGAGAGTGTGTACTTGTTCCAGGTTGGTGGTCTGACCACACCTTTCTCAGCTGTTATGTGGAGGGTGGTAACTTTGTTTGCCTTGGTTACCCTCATCATGACCGCTGGTAAGTCTAAGAACTGATCAGCTAGTGTTCAAACAGCTGTGGTAATTTGTTTACCCTGTTTAAGACACAATCCATATTGGAATCCATATTTCACCAGGTTAAAGTGCCCAGAACCTCTTTATTGAGGCTGTTCTGGAGTCTCAACAGGGGTTTAGATCAAGACCTTATTGACTTCAGGATGATGGTGCATCTCTTTGGGGCGGCATCATCTTCCAGCAGATCCGGTCTTGCCCTCCTGAAATGTGCAGAGGACAGCAACCAGCGGTTCACATCTCTAAACCATTCGTCTTCAGACCTTATCTGAATCTGGGTTGCTGGTTACACTGGAGCCTATCCCATCTGACTACGGGCAAGAGGTGACATACTCCTTAGGGCAACTCAACAGGTCATCCCAGGCCCACTCAAAGAGCCAGATACCCTCTCACGCTCACACTTACAGTCAATCTCTTGTGATAAATTCACTGAATGAAGGACCTTCTTGCTGTCAGGCAACAGTGCTGCCCAAGTAGATAGAATATTTTGGACTAAATCCAGATTGATTTTTTGTCTTTGTTTCATGGTGCATCAAAGTCCAGTGACGGGGATCTGAGCTCTGGTGGGTTCACATGTCTAATAACAGAGGGACGGTACAGTGTCAGTGTTTCCCATCTGTCAACACTTCGTCTGTCCCCATCATGGCCGACTGATCACTAGCTCTTACGTTGTAGTCCTTTGTTAACTGTGTTAAACTCTCTCTGTTGTTGTGGGTGTTAACTAATTACCACAGCTGTTTGAACACTGGTTGATCAACCCTTGGACTTACCACTGGTCATGATGAGGGTAACAAAGGCAACCAAAGTTACCACCCTCCACAAAATGTCCAACAGGAGAACAGTCAGACCACCATCCTAGAACAAGAACACACTCTTTATAACTTTTATAACTCTACAACATACACACAAACAACAGTCAGAGTACCACCCCCCGCCCCTCCTTGGCTTCCTCTGGGCAGGGTCATTTGTTTCCCTCATCTTATCATAGGGTCTTCTGAACACTTCTTTATCTGGCCCGTCATGGGTGACCCTACCAGAGCACAAGACTCTTGACACCAAACCTCTCAGGATCCTTTCGGCTCACAACCTCTCCACCACAACGAGGTGATGCTTCCTCTTAGACGACTGTTTAACATCTGTTTTTTTAATAAAGTAGTTAATCAGTTGGTAGTTAATGAATGACAAGAGTCCAATATTCTTTTGTAGGCGTCTTATTCATGTTGTAGGAAGAGTAACTACAAATCAGAGCACCAGAGTTCTCTGAGATGAAGTCTGAACAGTGGTCAGAACAGTAAAGAGACAATAATGCTCCATGACGCTGTCACCTGTCAGATGAACCAGCAGCTCGTAGGTCTCAGGAGCTGCCTCCACTTACATCTCGGGGATGAAAGTATCTTTCTTCACCAACGTCCAGGGTTTGACTTGAGACTCCATCTTCACCTCCATTGTTGTCTCCATGTCTGCCTTCACTGACACGTCCAACTCCACCGAAGCCACCTCCTCCACCGAAGCCTCCTACTGTCCTGAAGCCTCCACCTCCACCGAAGCCTCCTCCTCCCCCGAAGCCTCCATCTCCACCGAAGCCTCCACCTCCACCGAGGCCTCCACCGAAGCCTCCACCGAAGGCTCCACCTCCACCGAAGGTTCCACCTCCACCGAGACCTCCACCTAGGCCTACACCTAGGCCTCCACCTAGGCCTCCACCTAGGCCTCCACCTTCATCGTTGTGTCCAACACCAAAGCCTCCAACTCTGCTGCTGGATGATCTCCATCTTTTTGATTCAAATAAAAAAATTACATTTTAAGGGATACTTTTGTATTTTTTGTTTTTACAAATTACAAGCCCTTTAACCATTTCTTATGATTTATTGAAATATCAGTAAAAATCTTTGAAGCAATTTCTTTTTAAATCAAATTGAACATGAACTCAGCGTTTGAAACTTGTCCTCTTATATACTGTATTTGCTCAGCTCTATCTCTGCTGTAAACACTGATTTTGTTTAAATTTCATGTGTTTTTTCCACACGCTGATCAGTTTCTACTTATTACATCCATGCCATTAAGGGAATTGTATTTGTCGCCTCTGTGGAAAAATCAGGTACAGGAATGATTAGGTTCTGTGACTTTTCTGTTCTGGTTGGTAGAAGCTAATTGATTTTGAGAAGATAAATTAAATGTTTTGTAATGTTGAGATATTTTCTCACTCATGCAGTCAATTTAAATACTTTATAAATATGCTGTAAAGGTTTATTCAAAGTTCAGCTAGTAAAATCGAGTCAAATAACTTAAACCTGTGGTTCTGCGTGTTCATTTTTTAACACTGAATGTTCTGTTCCTCATGCACTCAGGGTCTACATGATAGCATTTAAATATGAAAGGTTGGAGAGCTCATATCAGATAGCAGAAACATCCAATAGACATGGCAGACATGTCAGGATTATTCTGTAATGTCTGCAGGAAGAGAACATTTAGGAGAAAATATCCTCCCAGAAAAACTAGAAGTTCTTAGAATAGTTTAGACTCTCCAAAAAATGAACTTCCTCTTGGTCAGATCTGATCCCACTGAATGAACCCTCTGTAGAGTTTAGGATTCGTTTCATCCTGTCTGATCAGTAAACTTTGGGATTTGCTTTTTCTGTTTCTAGAATAATCAAACAATGTCTGTGTACCTGAGGACCAGTGAGTTCCAGTCTCCTGAGCCATGACAGTGATTTAGACAGTAAAATACTCACAGATGATTAGGCTGGGTAGGCTGGTCAGGTCTGATAGGCCCCTGGCTTTGAACTAAAGAGACACAGAAAAATGAGAATCAACAATAAGATAATCAGCTTACACTTACTGGCTGATTCTAGTCCATTGTTAACCGTGTTAAACTCTCTGTTGTCGTGAGTGTTATCAAATTACCACAGCTGTTTGAACACTGGTTGATCAACTCTTGGACTTACCACTGGTCATGATGAGGGTAACCAAGGCAAACAAAGTTACCACCCTCCACATAACAGCCGACAGACACATGTTCAGACCACCAACCTGGAACAAGAACACACTCTCTATAACCTCATTTCATCTGGAAGTCTGAGGAAAGATGACTTTCTATATAGAAGACTGATAGGAAAGAGACAGCAGGAAATCAAATGATATCCAGATAATAAATGATCCTCCACAGTAAACAGACTTCATGCTGCTCTACAAAAACCCTTCTCTCGAATCCCAGTCAGCTTGTTGTCCAAGTATGTGTGCACCTACTGTAACGGGATGGTGGGATCCAAATGGAACAACTGGTAAAGACTTCTCTAGTCCTTCAGGGGAACAGGAACGTGCAGGTAAGGAAGGTCAGGATCAGGAGAAGACGACAACAGATCAGTCTGGAGGTGAATGCTGGAAAGTCTAGCACTGACTGACCATTGTGGACATGGGTGGAGCTTAAATAAAGGTTTGATTGCTGATGGGCAACAGATTATTGAGCAGGTGACAAGAATCAGCCAATGAGGTAAGTGGAACAATGAGCTTAGTGAACAAGTGATTGGGAAAGTACTGAAGCAGCAGAGGGGGAGATGGCAGATTGGGTCTCATACAAGGTATTTGGGACAACTTTTGGTGTTGGTCCATTGCACAGAGCAACACCAAAAGTGATTTTACAGGCCTTAAAGAGTCTTTCCAATTTGACTCCAAACTTCAAAGGCATAGCAGAAGATGTACTTCCTGTCCCAGCTCAGGAAGTTCAACCTGCCACTGTAGAAGTGCTGCCCCACTTCTACGCCATGACCATCCAAGACAGATGGAACGGGATGGCAGAACAAAATCATGGGATCCAACTTCTCCCTCTGGTAGGTGCAACAGAGCAACACCAAAAAAGTGTCCCAAACACCTTATGAGACCCAATCTGTCATCTATCCTCTGCTGCTTCAGTGTTTTTCCATTCACCTGTTCACCCACATCGTCACCTGATCACTAATCTGTTGACCATCAGCAGTCAAACCTGTATTTAAGCTCCACGCATGTCCACAATCTTTACCAGACCTTCGGCCCAACATACCAGACTTTCCAGCATTCACCTCCAGACTGATCTGTTGTCGTCTTCTCCTGATCCTGACCTTCCTTACCTGCCCGTTCCTGTTCCCCTGAAGGACTAGAGAAGTCTTTACCAGTTGTTCCATTTGGATCCCACCATCCCGTTACAGTATGTGCACACATACTTGGACAACAAGCTGACTGGGATTCTAGAGAAGGGTTTTTGTTGAGCAGCATGAAGTCTGTTTACTCTGGAGGATCATTTATTATCTGGATATCATTTGATTTCCTGCTGTCTCTTTCCTATCAGTCTTCTACATAGAAAGTCATCTTCCCTCAGACTTCCAGATGAAATGAAGTTATAGAGAGTGTGTTCTTGTTCCAGGTTGGTGGTCTGACCATGTCTCTGTCAGCTATTATGCATAGGGTAGTAACTTTGGTTGCCTTGGTTACCCTCATCATGACCTGTGGTAAGTCCAAGAGTTGATCGACCAGTGTTCAAACAGCTGTGGTAATTTGTTTGTGCACTACCAACATAAGATCCGGTCATCAGTCCAGAACAGTCTAGACTAGTCAGTCTACATCTTTTACCATGTGTTTGGAATCAGTCAGTTAAGTGTAAGTTGACTTGTCTTACTGTATGTTCTTATTTTTCTGTGTCTATATAGTTCAAAGCCGGGGACCTAGGCCTAGCCTTCCGTGAGTATTCTACTGTCAAAATCACTGTCAGGGTTGAGGAGACCAGAACTCTCCAGTCCACATGTCATATTTAATAAGTGCAAACCGATTTTGCCCATTAATTTTAGGAACAACATCTGAAGAGATTAGCTAGTTAAATGATAAAGGCTAATATCTCGTCTCACTGCTTCACAACTGTTGTAGTTGAATTAAATTATCCATTACTAATTTTGCATGTTGCTCACCAGTTTGGTTCGAAGTAAACAACACTGAGTAGGGAATTGTAGATAAAATACAACTTGAATTCTATTCCATTTCAAATCATAGACACTCCCTTCTAGTCATGAAACCACACTGCTAACACGTTAGCCTGCGTTAAGCTAGCAGGAACACAACAGCGTACCACTACAGTGACATCTTAATAACATCAAATACAACTAATGAACACAAACAGAGAACAAGAGACATAACAGATGGAGAATTGAGCAAATGTGGAGCAGAAGTTTCAGACATTGAGTTCACCTTTACTCTGATTTAAACAGAAATTACTTCAAAATATTTTACTGACAATGTCAGATTTTATCTGCATTATTTTCTCAGGAAATCATGAAGGGTTTGAAAATTGTGAAGAAAAAATAAAATTATATATATATATATATATATATATATATATATATATATATATATATATATATATATACACACTGTGTATATACTGTGTGTGTGTGTGTGTGTGTGTGTGTGTGTGTGTGTATATATATATATATATATATACATATATATATATATATAAAATCGATAGATAGATATTATAATATATACATATACTTGTGGTCCTGAACATTTTGTTTCTTAATTTAAATCAAAACAAATGGAGTCCTATCCACCAGAGAGACCACATAGAAGAAATCATCGGTCATGGAGGTAGAAGTGAAGTTGTTGGTGGAGACTGTGGTGAAGGTGGAGACTGCGGTGGAGTCGAAGGTGGAGTCCCAGGGACTATTGATGGAGAAGGAAATAATAATCCCAAAGATGGAGGCAGAGGTGGAGAGTATGGAGATGGCCATTTCGATGGACTTGGAGGTGGAGGTAGAGGCAGCTCCTGAGACCTCTGAGCTGCTGGTTGGTCCGACAGGAGGTGACGGTGTCATGGAGCATTATTATCTCTTCACTGTTCTGACTGTCCTGATGTTCATCATGTGACTCAGCTGTTTCCTCTCTAAACACCTGATTCTCTCTTTAAATCACATTCAGCTGTCTAACTGTACACTAATGAAATGTTAACTCTGTCTCTGGGCAGAAGACACTCTGGACACTCTGAGACATTTTTCACCATCATGACACCCTGTTGTTCTTTGTTCTTCAAACTTCATCTCAGACTGCTCTGGTGCTCTGATTTGTAGTTCTTCTTGGTACAAGACGAATAAAAAACTTACAAATGAACATTGGACTCTTGCCATTCATTAAATACCAATTGATTCATTCCTTTATTAAATGTCAATCAAAAGAAGAACTTGTCATGTTGCTCTGCTGTGCTGGGGCGTGGCAGGAGGCGGGGCTGAACTTTTGGGCAGAGCCTCGTCTCCACACCTGTGCCTGATCAGACCGATTAGTCTGAGGCCTTTTAAGCCGGTGTGGACAGATACTGCTGCACCTTCATGATGGTATCAGCACTGGTGTTTCTGGAGGAGCTTCCCTCTTCAGCTGAATGTCTGAGAATGATGCACGGTCGAAAGTTTAGTTTGTGGATAAATACAAATACAAATAAATACAAATAAACCTATACAGCCAAATTCTATCATTTGCCTACTTTGAGGAGATGCAGCTGGTTCTGGCTGTGCTTCAGTTGAAGCTGGCAGCTGCTCTTCTCGGGGTAGATTGTGTAAAAACGCCGCACACTCGGATTTCAA
The DNA here is from genome assembly GCA_013358685.1 of Antennarius maculatus. Classification (NCBI taxonomy): domain Eukaryota; kingdom Metazoa; phylum Chordata; class Actinopteri; order Lophiiformes; family Antennariidae; genus Antennarius; species Antennarius maculatus. The sequence goes on from CM023617.1 coordinate 1,146,034, forward strand.
ATAACACACAGCTAACTCTGCGTTTGCAGAACTCTGGAAACAGAGTCTTAAAACAGCATCTTCACACACTGGAAAACACCCTCGAATTAATTTGCAGTCAGCGGCTACGAATTGGTGGGCAGAGTGGTCAGAGCAGCTTCCATTGCATCTCTGTTCAGAAAAGCGTTAAAAGCCAAGCATTTTCCATTGGTTTTTATTTTAAAAAAACATTTAAAAAAAATAAATAAACCTCAGCGTTATAATTCTGCCGTTGTGGGCGGAGTTCCTGGAGCTACCAGGTGTGGTAAGTGGGCGGATCCTTCCTGGTGTGGCTGAGGGCTGAGAAGACCACGCCCAAGAAGCTGTTATAAACTGTGACATCACAGTGTCGGTTGGTTTGGTTCTCCCTTTGTGTTTTGTGGTCACACCCACCTACGTTCCATTTTTAATGATCTTATCAGCATTCAGGAGAACGTTGCAGGAATTCTACACAACAAAGGTCATGTGCGATATGAGATTAAGAACAAATTCTTTTTAAAGTTCTCGTGACAACAGCATCATGTCAAACTAACGTGTGTTAAAGAAATGGCTCAAATCATTCTGATAATTCTGGTACATACCATTTAAACAAAAGTGAATAATCCAAGTTTGAATGTTCCATTTTGAGTTATTTCATGGCCTCAACAAAAACAGCATCAACGAACAGAAACAGAACGTTTCTATTTATGACGGAATTCAATGTAACGTAAAGAGGAAACCAATGACAAAATTGTGTCATGTGACATTCTCACATGACAAACCTTTAAAAGAAAATAGCCGTTAAAGTAAAATAAATGAAAAGTATAAAATTTATTTTGCAGTGCTCAGATTTTTTTTTTTTCACTGCTTGTCTTTGTGGGTTTCTTTAAAATGATTCAATACTACTTTCTTATTCTTATACAGCTCTAGCACAGGCATGGTCAAACTACGGCCAGCGGGCCAGGTCTGGCCCCTTAAGCTTCGTAATCCGGCCCGCCAAACATGTTAAAAATATATAACGAAATGTAATCATGGTGGTTTTTAAATGTCATTTGCATTTTCTTCTATCTAAATCACACACATTCAAAGGCATATTTTCATGATTAAATTATTATAGGTGAAGATTCTACTGAAATACATGATATAACACGTTAAGAAAGGTTTCGGGAAATAGTTTCGTAACTCCTGTAAATAAATAGAGAACGCCACAGACTCTGTTTTCAAAAACAGGTCAGAACAGGAAGACCAGCTCAGTGTCATCAGAGATGAAGTCCAGAACCTCAGACTTCTTTAGAGATCATTTTCATGGACTCTTTGATGTCTTTTTTTTTGTTTTTGTTCTACTTCTTGTGGTGGAAATTAAATAAAGGAAACAATCTATTGGTAACTAATGGATGACAAGAGTCCAACGGTCTTTTCTGTGATTTGTATTCATCTTGTATCAAGAAAAACTACAAATCAGAGCACCAGAGCAGTCTGACATGAAGTTTGAAGAACAAAGAACATCAGGGTGTCATGATGGTGAAAAATGTCTCAGAGAGTGTCCAGAGTGTCTTCTGCCCAGAGACAGAGTTAACATTTCATTAGTGTACAGTTAGAGAGCTGAATGTGATTTAAACAGAGAATCAGGTGTTTAGAAAGGAAACAGCTGAGCGCTGGTTCATGGATCACATGATGAACATCAGGACAGTCAGAACAGTGAAGAGACAATAATGCTCCATGACACCGTCACCTCCTGTCGGACCAACCAGCAGCTCAGAGGTCTCAGGAGCTGTATTGACCTCCATGTCCACCTCCATATCCACAGTTTGGATCTTCATCGCAGGCATCTCTGCTTCCATCTCCATTTCTGCCTCCAGCCCCACCACAGTCCTCACCTCCACTGCAGTCTTTACCTCCAAGAGGTCTGCATTGGGAAATATTGACATCATCGGACTTGGAATTTATAATTCACTTCATTTTGTCTGATCATTTTCTGTCAATCAATTAATTAATCAACCTTTATTTGTATAGTGCTTCCTCACATCAGCAGACATTTCAAAGTGCTTTAACAGACAGAGAAACCGACAGGATACAGAAAACATAAGCGACAGTGGCGGGGTAAAAACTCCCTCATTGAGGAAGAAATTTGGGGCAGGACCCAGACTCTGGAGGGCAGTCATCCGCCTTGACTGGTTGGGTGGAAAAGGAAATACAATGGGGATAGAGACAGGGCAAGGAAAGGAGAGAGTGAGAGAGAGTGGCAGATGGGCCAGATAGAATTCTTGAATAAATAAACACACTGGGTATCTGAGGACCAGAGTGTTCTTGTTTTACAGTAAAATACTCACGTTTGGTCAGACTCCTGGTTTGGACTAAAGAGACACAGAAAAAATCAGAAATTACCACAGCTGTTTGAACACTGGTCAATCAACTCTTGGACTTACCACTGGTCATGATGAGGGTAACAAAGGCAACTAAAGTTACAACCCTCCACATAACAGCCGACAGAGGCATGGTCAGACCACCAACGTGGAACAAGAACACACTCTCTATAACCTCATTTCATCTGGAAGTCTGAGGAAAGATGACTTTCTATATAGAAGACTGATAGGAAAGAGACAGCAGGAAATCAAATGATATCCAGATAATGAATGATCCTCCACAGTAAACAGACTTCATGCTGCTCAACAAAAACCCTTCTCTCGAATCCCAGTCAGCTTGTTGTCCAAGTATGTGTGCACCTACTGTAACGGGATGGTGGGATCCAAATGGAACAACTGGTAAAGACTTCTCTAGTCCTTCAGAGGAACAGGGGAGCTTAAATAGAGGTTTGATTGCTGATGGGCAACAGATTACTGATCAGGTGATAAAGTGAGTGGATTAGTGAAAAGGTGAGTGTAAAGACACTGAAGCAGTAGAGGATGAGATGGCTGATTGGGTCTCATTGAAGGTATTTTTTGGACAACTTTTTGTGTTGCTCTGTTGTAGCTTCCAGAGGGAGAAGTTCGACCCCATAATTTTTTTCTGATATCCCTTTCCATCTGTCTTGGATGGTCATGGAGTAGATGTAGGGCAGCATTTCTTCTGGCAGGTTGAACTTCCTGAGCTGGGACAGGAAGTACATCTTTTACTGTGCCTTTCTGAGTTTAGAGTCAACATTGGAAAGACTCTTTAAGGTCTGGAAATGATGGAACCCAGGGACCTGAAGGTTCCCGTAGGAGAGGCAGTGCCACATTCTCCTTTGAGATATAATATCTTACTCAGCTCTCTAACTTAACACAAATGACAATGACATTGACTGTGACTTTATTTCCCACAAGAGACCCCACAAGATGAAATTTGTTCTTCAAACTTCATCTCAGACGGCACTGCTGATCTGATTTGTAGTTCTTCTTGGTACAAGATGAATGAAAATCATACAAAAGAATCTTGGACTCTTCTAATCCATTAACTACCAACTGATTGTTTCCTTTATTAAATTTCCATTGCAAAAGGAAATGGGACATAAAAAAAACAAAAACAAACGTCACAGACAGTGAATTGAGTGTCACTTGGGGACTTAACAAACTGTGGCAGCAGGAGTTTAAATCGTATTTCCCTGAATACAACATGGAAGCCTGTCACCATGTTCCCATGTTGAATTATAGGAAAATCATTGAGCAGCAATTCTCACCTGGAGGAGAAAAAATACTACAAAAGGTTTCCTCATTTCGTGCTGACTATACAGACTTCTCTAATGACCTGGTTGCCAAAGACCATGGTGAAAGGGTGCCTGAAGTGGATTGGGAGCGTAGTGATGCCAGGATCTGGTACCTCCAAAACCATGTTGTTTACCATCCTAAAACAGGAAAGACCCAAGTTTTTGGATGTGGAGTGAGTTTCCAGGGAACAAACGTCTCATGCTCAGCTCTTCCAGGGTCCAGGTCTGGTGAGTTCACTGATTGGAGCATTGAGCAGATTCAGGAAGGAACCAGTGGAGATTATGGCAGATGTGGAATCCATGTTTCACCAGGTTAAAGTTTCCAGAAAATGCTGATTTATTGAGGTTACTCTGTTGGCCCAGTGGGGATTTGCATCAAGACCTTGTTGACTTCAGGATGATGGTGCATCTCATTGGGGCAACATCGTCTTCCAGCTGTTTCAGTTTCTGCGATTCAAGGAAAGATGATTCTGACTTCATGACCATCAAATCCACATCAGTAGTGAAACAAACGTCTAAAATATTTAATATTTATCTTTATGTGGTAATGAACTGATTACTACAATGGAATCTACACATGTATCCATAGACTCAGTAGGGACCAGAGCTGTGGCTGGGACTGTGCTGGGCTGTACTGGAGCCAACAGAGGGCGTACTAGTATAACCCACAATCCATTTGGAGGCAATTTCATCATCTCCATTATAAAGCAAACCTTTAGTACTATTCAGTCAATGAATGTTGGAAGGTTTATGGCACTACAGCTGCTGGCAGTCCTCTATCAGAGTCAGGATCACTCTGCTCCTCGCTCCTTACAGGTATAACTCTCATGACAGTTACACATCAATGTCTTTTCATGGTGTTCTTAGTTTGCTGGTTGTAAGAAGGTTTGACCAAGAATTACTGGATAGACCCTGCTTTTTGCCTGCCCCTCGTCAGATTTGTCTGCCTGGTTTCATTGCTCCCGTGTCTGACCCTACCTGACTTGTAGACCCTGCCTGACTGCTAGACTCTCTTGTCAGATTTGTCTGCATATGGAATTGTGTTAGTGGGCACCTGAACCATGTCTGTCGAATTAAACCGTCTGTCGTGCATTTGGGTTCCCTCTGCCAGTCTTGTTCGTACCTTGATAATTTGACTCAGAAGCATTGATATGTGTTGGTTCAGTCACAGGATGTTTCAGATTCCCACCAGTCAGTCAGAAGCCATTGAGTTCAATCACTCATTCACTGTCTTCTGTCCATCATGGATGTCTGAGAGACATCCAACCAACTGCCAGACCTATCTCAGCTGACTCTGCTTGATGAGGAGCATCAGTTCTTGACTGACTGACCAGACATCCTTTTCTCTTGGTCCTTACCCAAAGCTCATGAGCACAGGTGAGGTTAGGTTAGAATGACCAGTAGGTCAAGAGGTGGTCATGGGGAATAGTTCAGTCTTCATTACAACAGACTGGGACAAAACTTGATTCCACCAAACAAGACTGTCTCTGCTATGGAAACTTTCAGGTTCCTTGGATCCATCATTTGCATATTTAAAGTGGGTTTCCAAAATTGACTGGTGTTTTTCCACTGATCCGCCAATGCAACTGCAGCTCATCAGCAGTCAAATCAATATTTCTCTACTATCTTTACCAGACCTTCACCATTCAGTACCGGACTTTCCAGCACTCACCTCCACACTGATCTGTTGTCATCTTTTCCTTCCTTACCTGCTCGTTCCTGTTCCCCTGAAGCACTAGAGAAGTCTTTACCAGTTGTCCACGCTTGAGTTGTTCCATTTGGAACCCACCATTCCGTTACAGTATGTGTGAAACGGATTTAAAATGTTGTTTATTTTTGAGCGTTTTGTTTTTCTTTTATTAATGTTGGGTTATGTGAATTTTATTGAGGCATAATTGTTCTCATTTTCCCCCAGAATGATGTGCGTTGTAACCTCAAGAATATTACAACAAGTTAGAATTTGGTGATGTTACGAGTAGTTTTGTTTAATATTTGTTATTTTGTCTGTTTATGTGGCACCCTGAACATTTATTTAGGTAAGATTATGTTCGTAATTGTTTTGTGTTCATTTGTTAAATCAGTTTAGTTTCCCCACCATTATTCTTATTCTTAATATTGTTTATAAGTTCATATTGCTCGTTCTGGGTCACCTACGACAAACACCTGCTTCACCTGACTTAAACGTAGCGTAATACCCATTTAGGCCAGCAGGTGTCAGCACCAGCGGTGAGAGGGACGGCCTGCCGCTGACTTCCGGTGAGTCAGGCAGTAGTGAGGAGAGTGAGAACGTTGTCATCATTGGACAAGTGTAACATTTAGAAGCAGAAAGGAGACGTGGGGAGATATACTAACTGTTGTTTCCCACAGGTATGTTTCTGTTTTTGAATGTTAAAAGTGTTAAATGTTAAACTGTGGTCCCTTTAGTCCAGCTACATGATTGTTTTTGTTTTTATTTTGTTTCAGTGTAATATATGTGATTGAGGACTGTTGCGAGCCTCTGAGAATGATGTGCTGTATATCTGGGGAAGCAGAGGCGCATTAATTAACTGTTGTCTCCCACAGGACACCAAATAAAGGACAGAAAACTACAGTATTTGAGTCTGTTTACTCTGGAGGATCATTTTATGTCCTGCTGTCTCTTTCCTATCAGTCTTCTATATAAAAAGTCATCTTTCCTCAGACTTCCAGATGAAATGAAGTTATACAGCAGGGGGGTCAAACTCATTTTCACTGAGGGCCACATCAGCATAACGTCTGTCCTCAAAGGGCCAGATGTAACTTATAAATGTAACTAAATGTAACTCAGTGTAATGTAAAATAAATGTAACTACTCCTTAATGTTAAATAACTCTGAATTTATTACTTATTCAAGTTACAAACATTACAATTGCAAAAATATGTTTGCTTGTTGCTTTGTTTTAACAGGACTCCATCAATCAAGGATCAAACTGTCCAAGTGAACAAACAAAAACATCAAACACAAATTAGGACATTAACTTCGTTCGAAATGTTTTAGTCAATGTTAAAATTGGTTTCATCACCACATTGTGGGGAAATGTAGTTTTTGGTCAAACCACACTTGACCTATTTATTTTTAGACATTCTGACCTTTTTATGCTCTTGCAGGCCACATTTGACCTGCGAGAGCCTTGTGTTTGACACAAGTGTGATAGATGGATGGATGGATGGATAGATACTTTATTAATAGAGTGTGTTCTTCTTCCAGGTTGGTGGTCTGACCATGCTTGTGTGGGCTGTTGTGTGTGGGGCGGTAACTTTGGTCATCTCGGTTACCCTCATCATGACCTGTGGTAAGTCCAAGAGTTGATCCACCAGTGTTAAAATGGTTGTAGTAATTTGTTAACGCCCACAACAACAGAGAAGTTTGATCCAACATGAAGCAAAGCAAATCAATCATTATGGGTTTAGTCCAGAATAGTCAGTCTACATGGGCAGTACTGAGGCCTGACTGTAAGAAGGTTTGTAGGTTAGAGCGTGTCTATCTTTATGAATGGGCCATTGATGACCTGGCAACTTGTCCGGGGTAACTCACCTCTCGCCCATAGTCAGCTGGGACTGCTGTGACCTGGTTTCAGATAAATGGCTCGAGACGAATGGTTTATAAATGTCTATAAATGTGTGGAATTAGACGTTGGTCTATCTCAATGTTGTTTCTGATTTCTGTGTCTCTTTAGTCAAAAGCCACAGCTCCTATGGAATGTGAGTATTGTATTATCAAAGTAACACAACATGATATTTAAGTTTTCTGAAAATCAATGTTAACTGTAAACCGTAGAGTTTTGTGTTGTGTTTGAGGGAATGTCAGGACCAGGAATCTCTCTGGAACACAACAAATGAATGACACTTGAATAACATCAAATTCCCAAATGAACAAAATGTATTTCTTTTTATTTGAATCAATAAGCAGAGGTAAACACTCCAGTGGAGGCTACGATGGGGATGGAGGTGGAGGCTACTATGGGGGTGGAGATGGAGGCTACGATGGGGGTGGAGGTGGAGGCTGCGATGGAGGTGGAGGTGGAGGCTGCGATGGAGGTGGAGGTGGAGGCTGCGATGGGGGTGGAGGTGGAGGCTGCGATGGGGGTGGAGGTGGAGGCTGCGATTGATGTGGAGGTGGATGCTGGTGTGGACGTCAAGGCTGCGATGGAGGCGCTCAGCTGTTTCCTCTCCAAACGCCTGATTCTCTGTTTAACTCTGATTCAGATCTCTAACTTTACACTAATGAAATGTTAACTCTGTCTCTGGGCAGAAGACACTCTGGACACTTTCCGAGACATTTTTGACCATCATGACACCCTGTTGTTCTTTGTTCTTCAAACTTCATCTCAAACTGCTCTGGTGCTCTGATTTGTACTTCCTCTTGGTACAAAATGAATAAAAATCATACAAAAGACTGTTGGACTCTTGTCATCCATTAAATACCGATAGATTGATCCTTTCCAACACAAAACGAGCTGGAACAATTAAAGAAACAGGCATCAAAGAGTCCATGAATATGACCGATCCCTGACTGATCCCTTTGGGTAAAAGATAGGTCATCTTTTATTTTTAGATTCTTCTTCTTCTTTTCCTTTCGGCTTTTCCCTTCAGGGGTCGCCACAGCGAATCAATTGCCTCCATCTAACCCTGTCTTCTGCATCCTCTTCTCTCACACCAACTACCTTCATGTCCTCTTTCACTACATCCATAAACCTCCTCTTTGGTCTTCCTCTAGGCCTCCTGCCTGGCAGTTCAAAACTTAGCATCCTTCTACCAATATATTCACTATCTCTCCTCTGGACATGTCCAAACCATCTCAGTCTGGCCTCTCTGACTTTATCTCCAAAACCTCTAACATGTGCTGTCCCTCTGATGTACTCATTCCTGATCCTATCCTTCCTGGTCACTCCCAGAGAGAACCTCAGCATCTTCATCTCTGCTACCTCCAGCTCTGTCTCCTGTCTTTTCCTCAGTGACACTGTCTCTAGACCAAACAACATCGCTGGTCTCACCACAGTTTTGTACACCTTTCCTTTCATTTTAGCTGAAACTCTTCTATCACACATCACACCTGACACTTTTCTCCACCCGTTCCATCCTGCCTGTACACGCTTCTTCACCTCTTTTCCCCACTCTCCATTGCTCTGGACTGTTGACCCTAAGTACTTAAAATCCTCCACCTTCTTGATCTCTTCTCCCTGTAACCTCACTCTTCCACTTGGGTCCCTCTCATTCACACACATGTACTCTGTCTTACTGCGGCTAACCTTCATCCCTCTCCTTTCCAGGACAAACCTCCACCTCTCTAGCTTCTCCTCCACCTCTTCCCTACTCTCACTGCAGATCACAATGTCATCTGCAAACATCATAGTCCATGGAGATTCCTGTCTAACCTCGTCTGTCAGCCTGTCCATCACCATAGCGATCAAGAAGGGACTCAGAGCTGATCCCTGATGCAGTCCCACCTCCACCTTGAACTCCTCTGTCACACCTACAGCACACCTCACCACTGTCTTACAGTCCTCATACATGTCCTGCACCGCTCTAACATACTTCTCTGACACTCCAGACTTCCTCATACAATACCACAGTTCCTCTCTGGGCACCCTGTCATAAGCTTTCTCCAGATCTATCATAAGCTTTCTCCAGATCCACTTCAGTCCCATCTTTATCTTTAATCTGTTTTTGACCTAAAGGTTTCCATATTTTGTAACTTATTTTAGAGTTTCCTTTATTTTTCATTATACAATAATATACAATGAAATTACTTTTGCAAAGCCCACTAGTGAGGGAGTGTCGGGCTGCTGCTTTCACTGATGTGGTGCCACTTAAAGGATAGGGGGGTGAGGAAAAAAAACAGCTCTCCACCATGATTTCTACACAAACCGTAGAGAGGACTGGCAAAAAAAAAAGCCCCCGTAGTTGCAACAAGTATTAGCACATAAGTAACACCAGTCACATGATGGGTAAGAGCAAAGGGCAGACGTGTGTGCGAATTATGTCTTACGTCAAATGTTTGCGTCTTGGTGTTCTGTTGGATGTCCTAATCAAGATGACGCTGCCAAAGAGTCAACGAGAGGTGTCCAGGGAATGGAGAGAACTTGTCTCGGCCTTGTCTCCTCCGGAGGAATTTCTTGGTTACCATCAGCTTGCCAACTCATGGGGGTAAAAATGGGTGAAAAGATGGTGTAAAGCCAATTCTGTCTTCTCTATAGTCCACTATAATTGATTATTACAGTGGAATCTACACATGTTGTTTCCATAGACTCAGAATGGACCTGAGCTGTGGTTGGGGCTGTGGTGAACTGTTTTTGATCCACCAGACGGCGCACTAGGACAACCCAGAGGCCATTCGAAGGCCATTTCATCATCCCTGTTATAAAAACTAACGTGTGATATTGTTCAATCAATGATTGTTAGAAGGTTTATGACACTCCAGCTGTTGGGAGTCCTTTGACGGAGACAGGATCGCTCTGCTTCTCAGTCTCCTAACAGGTTATTACTCATGACATTTAAACTTTGACTCCTTTTCATTGGATTGTTGGTTATAAGAAGGTTTATACAGTAATTACCCTTGATCAGGAAGGAACCATAAAGTTTAGGGTTGGATCCAGGGGATCAGGATCACAGATCTTGGGATTTTTCATTTTCTTTCTCTTTCTTTTGCAATAATTTTACAAAACCTTCATTGGCATCTGTCTTCTGTCCATCATAGATGTCTGAGAGACATCCAACCAACTGCCAGAACACTCTCAGCTCACTCCGCTTGATGTGGAAGATCAGCTCTTGGCTGACGGGGTTTCTCACCCCACCGCTAAGGGTGAACCCAGACACCCTGTGGAGGACACCACTAGTATCTGACATCTTTTTCTTTTGGTGCTTACCCAAAATTCATGAACACAGGTGAAGGTAGGAATGTAGACGGACAGTAGGTTAAGAGGTGGTCCTTGGGAGTAGCTCAGTTTTCATCACAACAGAACAGAGTCCACCAAACAACATTGTCTCTGCTATGGAAAACTTCTGGTTACTGGAGTCCATCATTTCCTGGACTTAAGGGAGGTTTCCAACGTTGGCTGCTTTAGTATTTTACCACTCACCTGCTCACTTATTTTATAGTTCCACCCGCTCCATCATCTGACTCCAATCACCTACCAAGTCAGCTGTTTTTTCTTAGCTATAAATCCAGTATTTCTCCACAATTTTTACCAGACAAAACTTTCAAACATTCACCTCCAGACTGATCTGTTGTCATCTTCTCCTGATCCTGACCTTCCTTACCTGCTTGTTCCTTTTCCCCTGAAGGGCTAGAGAAGTCTTTACCAGTTGTTCCATTTGGATCCCACCATCCCGTTACAGTAGGTGCACACATACTTGGACAACAAGCTGAGAAGGGTTTTTGTTTAGCAGCATGAAGTCTGTTTGCTCTGGAGGATCATTTATTATCTGGATATCATTTGATTTCCTGCTGTCTCTTTCCTATCAATCTTCTACATAGAAAATCATCTTTCCTCAATGAAATGAAGTTATGGAGAGTGTGTTCTTGTTCCAGGTTGGTGGTCTGACCATGCTTGTGTGGGCTGTTGTGTGTGGGGCGGTAACTTTGGTCATCTCGGTTACCCTCATCATGATCTGTGGTAAGTCCAAGAGTGGATCAACCAGTGTTTAAACAGCTGTGGTAATTAGTTAACACCCACAACAACAGAGGAGTTTGATTCAACATGAAGCAAAGTCATTTAATCCAGAATACTCAGTCTACATGGGCAGTACCAATGCCTGACAGCAAGAAGGTCCTTGGTTCGATTCCACTTGGTGACTTTCTGAGCGTAGTTTGTATGTCGTTCCCGTGTCTTGCATGGGTTCTAACTGGGTTCTCCAGACTCCTTCCACCACCAAAGACATGCAGCTTAGGTGAATTGGTTGTTATGAATTGTCAGTAAGTTTTTAATTTTGAGAGGGTGTTTGTCTGAGTGGGCTAGGATGAAATGGCGACTTGTCCAGGGGGTAAGTCATCTCTCGCCCGTAGTCAGCAGGGCTATGCTCCAGCATAACCAGTGACCGCATTCAGAGAACTGGTTGAACCTGAATGAGTGGTGTTTAAATATTTATAGATGTGTGGAATCAGATATAAAGTTTACGTTGGTCTATCTTACTGTTGTTTCTGATTTCTGTGTCTCTTTAGTGAAAAGCCACACTGCCAATAGAACGTGAGTATTGTACTGTCAACATAACACAACATATTTTAGTTATCTTCTAAAATGACTTTAATGACAAGAAGGTAATAAACAACTCCGTTTATTGCCCAATTGTGACAAATACAGAACGCACATCGTTCAGTGTACAACATTATAGACACGCCCGTCTCTTCATGATACCAAACTGCTAACAGACTAGCCTGCGTTAAGCCAGCAGGAACAATACATCGTACCACAACAGCAACATTTTAATAAAATCAAATACACAAATGAGCAACAAGATAGAACTTATGAAACAACAGAAGCAGAACTGAGCAAATATGGAGCAGGGCAAGTTTCAGACACTGAGTTCATGTTTACATTCATAAACAGAAAAAGAGGGAGATCTTACGGATTCGGCGGAGGTGGAGGCTTTGATGGAGGAGGCTTTGGAGGAAGTGGAGGCTGTGGTGGAGGTGGAGGTGGAGGTGCAGGTGGGGGCTGTGATGGAGGAGTAGGTGGAGGTGGAGGAGGAGGCGGAGGCTGTGGTGGAGGTGGAGGAGGAGGAGGAGGAAGCTCGTGAAACATATGAGAAGTAGAAGAAATGTCTGTCATTTATCCCCTTGGGGAACTTATTTTTTTGAGCTGGTCGTTTCTCTTGGCACAATAAAAATCATATAAAAGACCGTTGGGACTCTTGTCATCCATTAGCTGCCAACTGATTAACTCCTACTAAAACAGTAGATCTCATCGGGTCTCTGAAGAACTCTTAAAGGTCCTGGACTTCATCTCCGGCGACGCTGCTCTGAATAGAACTTTCTACACAGAAATCATCATCCAAAAATCCCAAAGATAAACTGATCTAGTAACATATCTCAAAGGGAAATGTGGAAACCACCATAAATGAAGTGCTGTCCAGCCTGGGTTTAACTCATTTAAACACAAGGCATGGACTTCTGTGACATCTTCCATCTCTGCTGTCTTTAACTCAACAGGTAGAAATTAGTTGTTCACGGTCATATCGGTCTGGTCACATTGACCGTTGAACCCATCACATCTGTACACTTGTACCTGAGATCTTTTACCTTTGGGTATTGCCCAAAAACGTGACCATTGGTGAGGGTAGGAACATTGTCTGATGGGTAAATTAATGATGTGGCTTTGGGGAATAGTTGCGTCTCAATCACCACAGACCAGTACAACGCTTTAGTTCAACAATAAACACTGCCTCTGCTATAGAAACCTTCAGGTTCCTGGGTTCCATCATTTCCAGGCCTTAAAGAGTCTTTCCAATGTTGACTCGAAACTCAGAAAGGCACAGCAGAAGATGTACTTTCTGTCTCAGCTCAGGAAGTTCCACAGGAGATACTGCTCCGTTTCTACGCCATGACTATGCAAGACAGGTGGAAAGGGAAGGCAGACACAAAATCACGTGTTCCAACTCCTCCGTCTTGTAGGTGCAACAGAGCAACACCAAAAAGTTGTATGAGACCCAATCTGCCATCTCATCTTCTACTGCTTCAGTACTTTTCCACTCACCTGTTTCCTAATTTGATTGTTACACCCATCTCATCAGCTGATCACTAATCTGTTGCCCATCAGCAATCAAACCTATATTTAAGCTCCACGCATGTCTATCAGACAACACTTTCCTGCATTCACCTCCACACCAGGTAACTCCAGGAACTCCGCCTATAGTGGGAGATTTACATCACTGATGTTGTGTAAAACCTGAATGTAAGTAAGGGTTAAGAACCATATAAAACATTTCCTGAAACATGAGTGATCATGTGACGCTCAAAGGGTGACATCAGTCAATCCTCAGTTTACAATGGTGACATTTCCACCATCAGCGAGGTCTTTGAACGTCACATCAGAGGAAACCTCAGAGGTTTACCATCTGCTCACAAGTCCGCCTCAAAGTTTCTATTTCTACAGAAAATAAAATGAAGACTTCTTGATTCTGGATTTTGCTTTTAAATGTGATAGAAATGAACAAATATGACATATTTCCAATCATTAGTTCATATTTTCAAAAAAAAAAAAAAAGTCATTTCATATAAGGTATAAAAATCACTCCACAAAATTAGTCTGCATTGCAAATTTTATTTATAGCTGCTCAATATTCAGGTCCAGGAAGCAGCGAAAAGCCAAACTCTGCAAACAGGAAGTCACATGTTGACCATGTGTCATCGACCAATGATTTTAAATAGCTACATTTTCTTTTGAAGCATCACTTCATTTATTCTTTTCTTTAGTCCACCGTTGCTGGATTTTCATGAATTCTCCAATTCCACACTTTGTTCAAATCGTGGCTAATTCTTTCTAGTGTAGATCATTTTGCACAGTGTGGATCATTTTTTACAGCGTGTAGTGCGTTTGTGTATTGATTTTTTAATTTTTTTATTTTATTTTATTTTTTTGTGTTGTTTGTGATGTCAGTCTGTCAGATGTGAGTCGGTTCATGATGAGAATCCTTCTGCTCCTGACTCTCCTCACAGGTACAAACTCTCATCATGTTTATTTCTCATTGACATAACCTTTATTTCATTGATTTAAATTAATAAAATAATTTTTTTTTTCATTAACTTACACTTGAAACAAACTTCTCGTTTGCTCATCATTTGTTTTCTGACCATGTCCATTAGCATTTGCATTAGTGTTTGTAACAATAGTACCTTCAGTCTTTCCTGCAAACTATTTTGGATTGACTGTTTAGAGATCCCGCGGTACACTGGCGTCGTGCCCGGAGTGCCCTGAGACTGCCGGGATAGGCATCGGCTCCCCGCGACCAGCGTCAGCGGATTAAGCGGGTTAAGATAATGACTGACTGACTGTTTAGAGATCAATTTAAATAAAGTTGCGCTGATTTGAATAGAAAAAGTTCATTCTTCCATTTGTCAGCGTTATAGAGAGAAAATGTGTTTCTTTTATTTTGATGACTTTTTTTTGCAGTTTTTGTGTTTTACACAAAAACATGTTTCAGTCATTGTTACCGATTGGTTGGTTGGTTGGTTGGTTGGTTGGTTGGTTGGTTGGTTTTCAGAAGGGTTAGGGTTAAAATTACTGGATGGATTTGCGTGGGACTTGGCAGACATTATTGTCCATTTTTAAACTTTTTACCAAAGTTTGCAACAACCCCCAAAAATCTTCTAAAAACTTTTATGGTGGAATCGAGGTGATGAAGTGACTCCTGTCTCATCTTCTATCTTTACTATCTTCATCAGATTAACAAAAGTTCCTCTGACTCTGATTGTTGGAAACAATAAAAACAACAATTTTAACAAACTCCAGTTTTCTGTTTCCCCACAGTCAGTGAATGCAACAGCAGCACAGTTGTGGGTCAAACCGGTCGGGACGTCGTTCTGCCATGCACGTACGACGTCGCCTCTTACGGGCGTCTGTCGGTCTGTTGGGGTCGGGGTCAAATCCCAGGATCGGGCTGCAGCGACCAGCTCATCTACACCGACGGTACGACGGCGACGGACGCCGTTTCCAACAGGTATCAGTTAGCGGGACGCCTGGAGGACGGCGACGTCTCCCTGACGATTCTGAACGCCAGAGAGTCCGATGCTGGAGTCTACGGGTGTCGGGTGGCCATACCCGGCTGGTTCAACGACCACAAACACCACTTTGAGCTGGTCATCGAGGCAGGTGAAGCTTACATGATTGATTTATTCGATTATTATTGATTATTATCAAGTTTCCTGTTTAAGATGCTCAACCGTAACGAAAAACGTACAGACTTAATGAAGACTCTAAACCGTCTTCGCTAAATGTGGCCATCCGGATGTAGCCTGGGTGTGTCCTCCAGATCTGTCACGGTCATGCAACTTAATCATTGATGCATTGCAGTTGCCATGACGACCACATCAGCAACGTCGAACACGCCTACGGAGAACGCAACAGCCAATCGTGAAACAATAGGTACAAGTCACCGTCGTTCAGGGTCGGTTCAGACCGGTCTCGTTGATCTTTGAACCCAGACTCAGAGGATGTTATTTCCTTCATCGTGACATCATATTCCTGAGACAGCTCTGCTTTCGCTTCCTCCTTCTCCAGGTCAGCTGACTTCCACAGAGATGCTTCAGACTTCCTCTTTAGACGGCGTCAAGGCGGCGGTGAGACGCTCTCACTTCCTTTGTGCAAACATTTGTCTGTTTTTGTTCTAAGGCGAACACAAAATTCAAATTTAGGTTAAACTTTTTGGCTTCATGGCGCCCCCTATTGGTGCGTCGGACATCACTGAACAGTTTGACGTAAAACTTGATCAATTTGACGCATCTGACTGTTAGCATCAGCTAGCAGCTGACTCAATGAAGGCGACTCGGGAGATTCTTTCGCTCCTTTCCTTCCAAGCAGACGACGAGTGAAGTTTATTTCCGACACTAAAGCGAGTTTGCGTTTGTTTCCTCAGGCCGGGTCCGGTCTGAGCGTGGTTCTGTTCTCCGGGCTGGTCGGCACGGTAACTCTGGTCGCAGGGGGCGGACTCCTCATCTTCATCATCAGTAAGTTCAACATTTCTGAGAAGTCTAACACGGCTAAAGGTCACATGATGGTGATGAAGACGCTCGATTTCCCCACCGTTATCGCAGACGCTTGAACTAACCACAGGACATCTCATCTCCGCAGGGCGTGAAACTAAATCTTCTTTGTCGATGACGTTGTTTTCTATATTTCTGTGTCTCTGCAGTTAAAAGACGACGACGCGACAAAAAGTGAGTGTGGTCATGTGACTCATTGGAACTGGGAAACACTTTCAGCAGCTCAGAGGCCGTTATGACGGCATTGGGGGGGTTTGTGGTTAAAGTAAAGCTGCAGAGGGACTCCTTGGTGACATGTCATGAGTCAGCAGAAGCTTCACGACTCGTCTTCGTTCCACCATCGTTCTCAGACGGTTCGCCCAGATGAGAACCACAAACTAAGTGTCGCATTTCTGAAGAACAGAAACCGACGACCAAAGATTTATTGGAATTTATCGCTTTCAGAACGAAACTTTGGACGATTTTTTTAAAAGACAACAGATATTTTTAGAAAGATTTCATCCCTATTTGAATATTTAATCCAAAAAGATATATATATATATATATATAAAAGGAATATTACTTTCAATTTTTAAAAGTAAAATTGCAAATTTAAAATTGCCATTGGGAAATTGCGCATTTCCTAATAACGGACTATCTTATCTTAAAAGTATTTATAAAACCAGTCATTTCTCTTTCAGCCCCCCTCATCAGGAGGTCAGCAGTCTGGTGTTCTATCAGTCGTCTTCGTCCGCTCTGGGCCTCCACGGTCGAGCTCCAGCGGTGGAGAACATCTACCAGATGGATGCAGATGATGATGATGGAGACAGCTTCGGGGGTTACTATGGGAACCTTAATGGAGGCGGCCACGCGGGCAGCTATAGCGGTAGCTGTGGAAGCTATAACGGAGGGGGCGATGCTGGTTGCTATGGAGGTAGCTATGGAAACTTTAACAGAGGCGGCGGTAGGGGTAGCGTTGGAGGCCACTGCCCCTGCTGACCTGCTGATTCAGGAGAAGAACAAGAAAACAGGAACTCCTCGCCTCCTACGAGGCGTTCAGGGCCCTGCAGTTCATCAGGATGTCGGTAGAAGAGGACATGAAACTGACCCGTAGAGAACTTCTGGACTTTATGTGGCTGCTCTGGACCGAGCTTCCTCTGCAGATGGCCAAATTTAACCTGCAGCAAAACGCAACTTCCACCATCGACAGTGTTTGTTTTAGCCGTGAGGAACCTGATTCCTGCATCAGTTTCAGGACATCGGCGTTGCTGTACGGCATCTCAGGGTTTAGGGACAGACGGACGTCTTTGAAACTCCTTGTCGGCATCATTTTTCCTGTCGTTCAACACTTGATTTATCATTTTGGTCGTGTGGGTCATGTGATGTTACTGTACATTATCTCAAATGTTAACATGCTACCAGTGGCTGAACAACTAACTAGCACCTGCAGTAGACTAAGTTCCTACGTTACTTCGAGGCGTTCACAGGGTTAATAATTTAAATACATTTTGTTGATTATTTGTAGATAGATATCAAAATTAAGCGAATTCCCGGAGGAAACGGCATTTTTTTTTTCCATTTTAAAAAAATAAAGGCTTGTTTGTAAAGAACAGTACATATTTTGTTCTATGCACCTTCTGTCTAATTTGTTTGTACCTTCAGTTTCTGCAAAATTAGTTCAGAAGAAGCTGATGATCCTAAAATAATGACTGAAGTAGGTCCACATGTCAGATGCAGTCCATGGGGTGACCACAAGGGGGCAGCACCAGTAGAACTCAAAGTCAACTGCAAGCAGAACGTTAGATGGGATCTGATGTCACATCCCATAATCCCATCAGAACTCATTGGAGTCATAAACTCCACTAGTGGTAATAAATGAAAATAAAAATCAGTGTTTTATTGATTACTTGGTTTATTTATAGAATTAATTGTGACAGAGAAACACTGAAGACATTTTTATGGGGGGGTCATGCAGGAAGTAGGTGATGCTTTAGGCTGCGTTCAGACTACAGCCAATCGGGTTCCAATCAAATTACCTTCCATATCTGATTTTTAGGGCTGACTGTTCACACTGTTTTTAGCAAGTGTCCAAATGCAATCTGGCTCTGTTCAGACTGGGCCACATTATCGGCCGATCTGACAGGTTGCTGTAACAACGACGTTGGGGTGGAGTCGTCATTCAGTGCATGTAATGTATGAGGTCATATAATTGCGACGGCAAAAACAACAATAAACATGACGTTTTGTTACCTTAGCGTGTTGGAGATATCACTGTCTGGTAGAGGAGGAGAAAATCTCACACACACCGGATATTGTCAACTTCTTCCTCTATTCTTTACCGTTCTGAAATGCATGACACTCTTCTTCTGGCGCTTTGCTGTCGCGTCATGGATATGACTTCACGGTCCGCCATATCCAATCGGAGTGGTCAGACTGTTCAGACTGAGATGAGATATCCGATATCAATCTGGATGGAATGAAAATCGTATATAGACGACTAGTCTCTAGTAGAGACTTGAGTCTCTAATAGAGTCTCAGGTTCCCGGTGACTCTGTCGATCAGGTCAGACGGACCCGGACCGATACCGAGCACGGTGTCCGATCCAGAAGCGACTTGAGTCCTTCCTGCATCCTGAATCAGGGTGACTAGAAGCCCGACTTCTTTGGCGTGAGCCTGCAGACCCAACAGGGCGTCGCAGTCGGGGGGCCGTCACCACCACCTTGGGCCGGCCGCACCGGTCCCACTGTTTGAGGATCTGGGGGTTCCTGCCTTGGACCTGTTTGTAAGCCGATACAGCAGCGTGGGAGCACTGGGCGGACACTTTCCCTGAGCTCATCTTCAGGTCACTTCGGACCACCAGAACCAGTTTGAACTCGTCTTCTTCTACCGTTGTACTCGCAGTACTCGCACCATTCCCTGTCACGTTTGCTTTGTTGGTGCGATTTTTCTTCACTCTTGTTTTGCCGGCTCCCTTCCCCTTCACATTTGCTTCTTTCACACTGTTGCACTTCACTTTAGCTTTGCCGGCTCCATTTTTTATTTTTCTCCAAAAATGAAAGAATGCAGATTGTAAGTCAGATGGAAATTCTGAGATGGCAACAACAACTTTCATTGAATAAACAAACCGGCGCCGTTCTCCATTGATGTCATGACTCTTTCAGAGGTTGGGCCAAAGCTGCACTGCATTTCCCAACCAAGGATCAGCCCGCATCCCGTTCCCGTGGCGATACTCAAGCCAGTAGGACAACAGAACAGAGGCATAGTTAAACCTGCACAAATGAAATAACACAGATTGTAAGTAAGGTGGAAATTCTGAGATGGTAACAACAGCTTTAATTTCATAGACAGACAAACAAATCAAAGTCCGACAAAACAGGATCAATTAGACTTAATCTGAAGTTTGAGTAACGGACCTGGAGAATATCACGATTTAATGTGAGGGCAAAACGGGGAGTCATGTTGGAGACCACCATCTTTTAAGAACAGTGTTGAAAGTGAAATGTAATGTAGAAAAATTTAAAAATCTGAAAGAGAAACTTAATACAAGGAAGACTCTATGTCCTACCTTTGTGAAAAACATTCAACGTGATAAAAACAAAGTTTAAAGAACACTGCCAGAGAAGGACGAGTCATCTGGGTGATAGTGATGCACTCGTGTGTGTGCACACATATATCAGCCTGGAGCTTTGATGTCATTTTGACAAACATGAAAGCGACGTCACGTTCTAGTGCTATGATCTTTCGTCATTCACGATCAAATTGTGTTATTTTTTACTTTGCTTGGGGAAACTAAGCTTAATTTAGTTGGAGCTGTGAAAATATGCCCCATGCTTGACCTACAGACTCTGGGATTACGTCATAGATCCGTCAGGATGCTGTTTTACAATAAGTCACTTTGACTTCCGTAAAGTATATCCGTTTGACAGATACAGTTCATAGTTTGACAAGGAGGCAGCACCATCAGAACTCATTGGAGTCATAAACTCCACTAGTGGTAATAAAAATGAGGAAGACAATGAAAATGTGAAACACAAGATTTATTTTCTACAAAGACTAGAGGGAGGCAGAAAATATGAGATAACTTTGAAGTTGATGGAAGTTGGTCCAACAACCAATCACACCCAGGGAATGTTGAACCCAAATGAGCTACAGACTCAAGTTCCCGGTGACTCTGTCAATCAGATCAGACGGACCCGGACCGATAGCGATCATGTTGTACGATCCAGAGGCGACTCCAGTCTTTTCTGAATCCTCTATCAGACTGGCCAGAAGCCTGAGTTCTTTGGCCTCAGCCAGTAGATCAATAAGAGTGTCTTCGTTGGGGGCCTCCACCACCTTTTTGGGCTGGCCGCAGTATATCCACTGTTTGAGGATCTCAGGGTTCCCGCCTTGAGCCTGTTTGTAGGATGATATGGCAGCGTGGGAGCACTGGGCAGCCATTATTCCTGGACTCATCTTCATGTCATTTCTGACCACTAGAACCAGTTTGAACTCGCCTTCTTCTATCAGGACGCTCGCTTCGCCGGCACCGTTCCCCAACGCTGCCAAGGCTGCCAACGTTCCCCAACGGTTTGTTGGGTCAAAGTGCTTCTGAAGGTACCAACCAAGGAACAGTCCACAGCCCAGTCCCACGGCGACACCCAAGCCAAGTGGACCATAAAACAGATCCACAGGTATACCTGCGAAAACTACAGAAGACAGATTGTAAGTAAGGTGGAAATTCAAAGATGGCAACAAAGAAATCATGGTCATTGGAATACTGACAATAAATCAAATAAATGTAATCTTCAGTTTGATCAAACTAAGCTTGACTGACACTTCTAGACCAGTAGAACAATCTTGAACTGACTTTCTCGTCCCGTGCTGTTCGCCTCTCCAGCGCCGTTCCCAATCGCTTTCACGACACTTTGGAATGTTGAACCAAAACGACACCAAATGTGCCTGTCAAGTCCACTGTCGACATCAAAGCCAGGTGGTGGTGGACGATAGAACATAGGCAGACTTAATCCTGCAAAAATGAAAGAACACAGGTTGCAAGTAAGGTGGAAAGTCTGAGAAATCAAGAAATCAAGGTCCTTGAACAACTGACCAAACAAGATCAAATTAACTTAATCTGCAGTTTGATTAAACTAAACCTTATTGACACACTTCAGTCTTTTCCGATCACTAGAACCAGTTTGAACGGACCTTTTACTGCCTTTGCACTTGCATCACCGGCGCCGATCTCCATTACTGTCACGACACTTTTGGAGGTTGGGCCAGAGCTGCGCCGCATTTTCCAACCAAGGATCAGCCCGCATCCCGTTCCCGTGGCGATACCCAAGGCAATTGGACACAAAGAAAAACGCATAGCTAACGCTGCAAAAATGAATGAACACAGATTGTAAGTAAGGTGGAAATTCTGAGACGACAACAACAGCTTTAATTTAATAAACAGACAAACAAAGTTCAGATTAACTTAATCTGAAGTTTGATTAAGACAAACCTTGATGACACACAGACCTGGAGAATATCATGATTTAATGTGAGGATCTTTCAAGAGCAATATTAAAAGTGAAATATAATGTAGAAACATTGTGTGATTTAAACGTAAAGAATGTATTTACATTGTACTGTAATTTTATTTATTTATTTACATTAAGTTAAATTTTTATAATCGCCCTGCGTTCTGGTCTCATCACGGCATTGTATTCTTTTTGGCCCTCGGTGATGATGTCATGGCAAGCAACTAAAAACTCGAAACTGTAAAAATAAGTAAAAGTAACTCCTTTTTTGTGTCTTTAAGAATTATGATTATATATATGTACGATCTGAACGAAAAACCGGATGCGTATAAGATTCTGGGTCTCACCTTTGTGAGAAAAGTTTGATGTGACACAAAGTTTAAAGAACGACATACACTCCTGTGTGTACAGATAAATACCAACTACTTTGATCTTTTATCGTCTTCATCTTCCATTCCCACTTCTTCCAACGTCGCGAGTTGCAGGGTGCTTGAGCCTATTCCATCGAACTGGGGGTGCGAAGCAGGGTACACTCCGGGCACGACACCAGTGCACTGCAAAGACACATATAGACAGACAAACAAGTACGCCACACACCTACGGACAATCTGAGACTGGTCAATTCTGTACGGCGACGGCACTATAATTGCGCCACTGAATTATTGCTTTTATTTGATTATTTTCCTTATTTACAGAATTCACTGTGACACAGAAACATTCATTCATTCATTTCCAATACCCACTTCTTCCACTGTCGCGGGTTGCTGGAGCCTATCCCAGCGCACTGGGGGCAAGAAACACTGAAAGTGTTTTTAGGGGGATTCATACTGGATGCAGGTATTACAAATGAAGAAGACAAAGAAACAACATGAAATACATGATTTCCTACAAGGTTTACAGAGAGAGAGAATCTGAGATAACTTCATCAGATGGAAGTCGGTCCAACAGCCAATGAAGTACAGAGATGAGACCCGTGTGGATAATTACAATGTTGAACCGAAACTAACTGCAGTAATGTCAATTCAGACCTTAAGAGGGAGAAGTTCTTTAGTCTCTATAGAGACTCAGGGTCCCGGTGACTCTGTTGATCAGATCAGACGGACCCGGACCGATACCGAGCACGGTGTACAATGTAGAAGCAATTTGAGTCTTGTCTAAACCTTCAATCAGGCTGACCAGGAGCCCGAGTTCTACGGCCTCAGCCAGCAGGTCAGTAAGAGTGTCTTCGTTGGGGGCCTCCACCACCACCTTGGGCTGGCCGCAGTCTTCCCACTGTTGGAGGATCTCAGGGTTCCTGACTTGAGCCTGTTTGTAAAGTGATAGGGCAGCCTGGGAGCACTGGGCGGCCATTATTCCTGGACTCATCTTCAGGTCACTTCTGACCACTAGAACCAGTTTGAACCCGTCTTCTTCTATTCTATTCCCCATCGCTTTCATGACACTTCTAGATGTTGGGAAAAATCGCTTCCGAAGGTACCAACCAATGAACAGTCCACAGCCCAGTCCCGCAGCGACACCCAAGCCAAGTGCCTTCGGTGTCGCACCATAAACCATATACATAGTTACACCTGTGAAATGTACAGGTAAGGTGGAACTTCTGAGATGGCAACAACTGCTTTATCTGAACAAAAAACCTGATGCACAGAAGATTCTGGGTCTCACCTTCAAGAAAAGGTTCAATGTGAAACACTGTTTGCCAGAGTAGAACGAGATACACACACATATCTGTGCATGTGTGTGCACACATATACCAGCTTGGAGCTTTAATGTCTTTATGACATTCTTGAAAGCGACAGTTAAATATTTATCATCGGAGTGCTTTGATCAAATTGTGTTTTTTGACATTTCTTGGGGAATCCGAGCTTAATTTAGCGGGAGCTGTGAAAATATGCTCCATGCTCCACCCACGTACTCAATGATGACGTCATAGATCAGTCACGATGCTCCTGTTTACAATAGATGATTTGCTTTCATGCAGTAAAGAGATGCAGTTCACGAGTTGACCACAAGGGGGCAGCACCAACAGAACTCATGGGATGCTGCAAATAGAATGTTGCCACCAGTCACATCCCATAATACAAGGTGTCAAAAAAAATTGTATACATTTTTAGCAGCTGATCACTAAATTGTGTATGGGTTCTTTGCAGATTAATCACACTTAAATCAATGATGGCAGCAAGACTAAACTTGAAATTCATTCTAAAAATGACATTTCTATATTAAAATACATTTTTTGGGACACCATTATTAATAAGGCCAATAAAAATACAAGTCAATGATTTATTTGATTTATTTATAGAATCCATTGTGGCAGAGAAACACTGACAAAGCAGTTTTTTGGGGAGAGGTTCATACTTTTTGATCAATTCTAGGAAGGTCCAGCAGGATGCAGGTGATAAAAATGGACATGATGAATATATGAAACACAAACTTTATTTTCTGCAAAGATTACAGAAGGAGAGACAGAATATGAGATAACTTCATCGGATGGAAGTCGGTCCAACATCCAATTAAAAACAAGGAAAAGCTGAACCCAAACTAACTCCATTATATGTTAATTCAGGCTTTAGAAAGCGCCTCAGTGGAGTCAACTGTTGTATAAAAATAAACTCATGTTCGCCCAGTGATGGCATAGCAAATAGTTTTCACAATGCGAGTCCAACAGATAAAGGTTCATCTCTAGTAGAGTTTCAAATGTCCGCTGACTTTGTCGATCAGGTCGGCTGGACCCGGACCGATACCGAGAACTGTGCGTGACCCGGGAGCGATCTGAGTCCTTCCTGCATCCTGAATCAGACTGACCAGAAGCCCCGCTTCTTTGGCAAGACTCAGCAGATCAATCAGCGTGTCCTCGTCGGGGGCCTTCACCACCACCTTGGGCTGGCCGCAGTATTCCCAATGTTTGAGGAGCTCGGGGTTCCTGCGCTGACACTGTTTGTAAGCCGACACGGCTGCGTGGGAGCACTGGGCGGCTACTTTTCCTTTGCCCATCTTCAGGTCATTTCGGACCACCAGAACCATCTTGAACTCGCCAACTTCTCCCATGACGCTCGCTTCGCCGGTGCCGTTCCCCATTGCTGTCATGAGATTTTTGGATGTTGGGCCAAAGCGACTCCGAAGGTGCCAACCTAGGAACAGTCCACAGCCCAGTCCGGCGGCGACACCCAAGCCAAGTGGACCATAAAACAGATCCATAGTTACACCTGCGAAAGGACAGACCACCAATTGTGAGTGGAACTTCTGAGATGGTAACAACTTTATTTAAAATTTTTAAAAAAAGAAAATTGTGATCTTTGAACAACTGACAAAATCAAATAAACTTAATCTGCAGTTTGATTAAACTAAACCTTAATGTCACCTGGAAATGGAGACATTCCCCAGTTCCATTTCTTAGCTTTCAGGAAAGCTAACTGGTTGCTTTATTAAAATTTTATTTTTGCAGAACTAATTTCCTTCCAATTTAGAAATCATTCCACGACGTCACGTACATATTAGCCGAATACAGGCTAACTCAAAGCTGATGACCTCTTGCTACCTAGCTAGCTAACAGGATTTAGAGCCTAGCTAACGTTAGCTGCTAAGCTACAGCCGAGGCTCGTCAGGGCTGCGATCCGCTAAAATAAACCCAAACCCGTGTTGGAACCTTTCACACCGCCAGAGGGTCAACACGGGTCGGATCGACCGATTAAACAACAGATTATAATCGCTGTGTTTCCCACCTGCCGGTCCCATCAACGTGTTGCAAGTGTGAAGCACCGCCCGCTGTTTTTTGGCGCTTGGCGATGACGTCACGACAAGCGACGTTATAAAACTCGAAATTGGAAAAAATAACGAAAAGAAAGTATAATTTTTATGTCTTTTAAAAATACTTGAAGCTATATTTTAACACAAAAAGCAAGTGAAACTATAAATTTTGTTTTTTTTAATTAATTAACTTTTTTGTTGTTTAATTACTTCCGCCCCTGGCTCGTGCAGTTCTATAGATTATTTTCGTGAAATACGTCATTACGTCGTTTGGACTACCGTCGTTAACAGATCTTTACACAAAACAATCGCGTAACAAACAAGACATCTGTAAAACTAAAAGATAGATTTGTAAATCATGAAAACAGTTTATAATTAAATTATAAAGTTGTCAAATCCTCCACCCAACTATCTTCTACAGGGATTGTAGTCCTCAACCTAATACTGCATAGAAAAATGAATTCAAAGCAATTGCGTGAATTACGAGGAGATACTGGAATCATGGGTACGTATTTTAATATGTTTACATGTTTTTACTCTTATTTATTGGACAGGAACACGACATTATGAACTTTTAACGGTTTTCTGGTGGTTTTTGGAGTCCAGTATTTGTGTTGGACAGACGTAAAGTCGGGTAAAATGACGTAAACGTGATTGTTATGTTCCCGCGTATTTTTTTTTAATACGTTTAATCGAGAATGACTTCGCTCGAATCGACCCGTAGCTGTATTTTATTTTATTTCGTGTTGTTTTGTTGTTGTCAGGTTGTCCCTCTGTGGGAGCTAAATGACGTAGGAACCATTATTCGGGGTTATGTTTCTGCCCGGAAGCATTAACCACTGAGCTCTGAATGTTTTGCTAGTTGATGTTAAATATTGGTCGAGTTAACTTAGAAATTTAATGAAATGAACCTGATTAATCAAACATAAAGGGGCGTGTCTGACGTTTGATGAACAGGAAGTGACATCAGGGCGTCATTCAGGTGAGAGTGGTGGAACACCTCAGTGGATTAAAGCTTAGTTTAGTCTCTTTATTTCATTATGTGGTGTTTTAATGTCCTGTAATTGTTTCTGGTCAGCCTTAGGGAATGGGACTTTAGTATTTAGAGTAGTAAGGACATTTAAATGACTTCATTATAAATTGGAATTTAATAAATAACGACTTACGAACAATTAAGCTCATGAACAACCTTTCAAAACCAATGATGTTCGTATGTTGAGGACTACCTGTGTGATTTTTTTATTCAGTGGCAAATATATGTAATCATCAGATCAATAATTATGTGAGATTTATTGGATTCCTTTTAAGTTTTACATGACATGAATGAGAAAAATGCTCAGAGTGGACATGAGAAAATGATTGTAGTTTTAAAACAAAACGTTAAACATATGATAATTGTATATTTATTATTTTACTGTATTTTACCTGATGCTAACAAGTAAACTTGAATCAATGGTTTCAAACTCTGTGTTCTTATGCTGAGGACTACCTTTAGTTGATCACATGATGGTCGAGTGCTGCTTGCTTGATTGTGATTTATTTTTAAATTCTTGCGCAGTCAGTTCCTCTGACTCGTTTCCTGTCGCTGCAGCTGCCAACGTTCACGCTGATCTCCAGTTCTCTAGAGAACTGATCTTTGCTGAACCAAAGATCAGGACTCAGATTCCCAGAATCCATCCTGCAGATAACATCTCATCTCAGGTGTTAGGATCTTTAATTTATTTTATCGTATTCTGACGTCTTGATGTCACCAGTCTCCCCTGCCTCATTTCAATTTAATATTCTTCATGTTTTATTCTCATTTATTCTGTCCTTCCGTGAAGAGTTTGGTCTCGCCTTGTTGACCGTTGACCCCCAACTGTCCCCTTGTAATATCACTTCTGATTGCATCCTAAGACGGCGTTCATGTTTTGAACTTTACCTAAAACAAACTTCTCACGCTGCTAAAGAAGATGGCGCTAAAACTCCAGCCTGACGCTCTCTGGCGAGGCCTTTCTGACGCGGTGAGCAGGTTTTCCAGCCGTTTGAATGTCTTTGGGTCTAACTCCAGTTAGCGGTGCGCTCCGGGGAAAGCGATCCACTTATTTCGGGATCTTTAATTAGACTGTGTCTCCAGAGATTCCCCCGTGCCACTGATGAGATGTCTCTCTCTTTCTCTCCCTTTCCTCCCCCCTGCATCGCTGCACCATCCCTCTCCAGCTGTTCCTCTACTCCAGCTTTAATACAGCTCACGGGTGGCATACTTCTGCAAAGTGGGGGCCCCCAAGCCCTGGCTTCTAGTTGCTGTGGATCATCTGTGCAGTAAGTTTACCCACTCAGCATCAAACCCCCCCACCATTCTGATGTTTTACACGACCGGCCTGCTCATGTTTAATACTGTGCAGGATGGACGCCCCCCCCCCCGCGGTCGTCTGTGTTTGACACGCGGGACCTGGTGGCGTCTCACCAAACGTTTCATCCTGAAGTGCTTTGGTTCAGTGTTTATCTCCAGTCCGTCACACACCAGTGTTACTCAACAGGTCGGGGGTTGTTGTGGCAGGAGCGATTGTGCAATCGGGCGCCGGAGCTTCCGTGTAGCGGGTGTCGACCTGAAACCGTTCACTAGAGAACACACGTGTCGTTACCGCGGTGAATCAAGGGTGCACTTTAGCGGCTGAAGCGTCGCGACCCCGTTTGGCGTTGATTTGTCGCACTTTGTGGCGCCCCCACCCCCACCCCCACCCCATTGTTCCTTCAATACAATGATAGGGTGTATTAAACACTGTTGTGTGTAACGCTCTGGCACTGTTATTGTGTGGGTGTGTGTGTGTGTATGCTGAAGGTTTAAACGTCTGCGATCAAACGCTTTTGTTTGTTCTTCCCCGAAAGGAAACAAGAGCCGCTCTCCAAACGCGTTAAAAGACTTTTATTCTTCTTATTTCGCAGACGTCGTTGGTTTTCATCGTACGACGTCTGCAGTCGCACCAGTGTTTTCTGTGAGAGATCCTTTGTTAACACGTTAAAAAAAAAAAGAAAAAGTCTCAGAACTCGTGATCTGATCATTTGAAATTCGGTGCAAAATTTCCTGGCAGGAGATTCACCAAACACTGGTGAATCCGCCAACAAACAAGTACTCGTGTTTAGTTAGTTTTTGACGCCTATTAGTGATTAGAAATGCCAGATTTATATCCTGTTTTCGTAAACAACAATAAAACCTTGTCTAACTTACTGTAATGTTTTTTTAAATAATAAGAGGAAAAATGTTTCATTTTATCCTCAGAATTCACTTTGTTCTCAGAATTTAAGCGTTAAAAGTTATTTACATGCTCATGAATGCCTCGTCAGTTCAGAGAAATTATCGCCATGGCGACAAGATGTGTTTGAGGCGCCGATATAAATAAACAAAGCCAAAAAAACAACAAGAGGAGCCAATCAGATTTCAGTGAGGGGGGCCCCTCTGGCCCCACCTCTCACCATGATACATTAGGTATCTCTTTCCTGTGTGTCCCGTCAAAATAAAACACCTCAACCTGATGATTTTTTAACCCTTTCTCTGCCACCTGATGCGAAACAGAGAGACCATCACACAGCGTGGAACGATTCCAGTGTGAACGCGTTGGAAACAGGAACCGGGGGCCCAGGAGCAGGGCACAGGATGGAGGGATTAAGAGGAGAGGGGGGTGTTTGTGTGTGTGAGGCACCAACCCGTCCACCAGATGGTAAACCGTCCCACCTCGCCGGACTCCCCATCTTCAGAAACCCGATGCCCTGCAGTGAAACAGTGCGAATGCTTGTGCGCACGTGTGTGAACATGTGTGGACGTCCTCTCACCCATTATTTATGCGTCTCACCTTCTGCTGTGTGCACACTCCTCTACACACTCCTGTGTTCAGATATATATAACAGACCTGCGTGCGCTTTGAGCATCCACTTTGAAGCTATTTAAAAAGCAAGTGGGGGGGTTTCTGCTGGATCCAGGAATACGGGCTGGTCAGCTGGTGTCCGGAGGTGTAGACGGAACCGCTCTGGAGGCTGGTTCTGTGTTAATCCGGGTTTATTGTAGGCTTATTTCTAGTTCAGATTTGGTTAGCAATGTGCAGTTTTGGGGGGGGGGTTGCTGTGCTGGAGATTCAGTTCTTCTCCTGGTGAAAACGATGGACGAGCCCAGGATTGGGAGTGAACGACAGCTGTAAAAAAAAAAAAAGGCATCAAAGCTGCAGAGAGATACTTTTATTTTTATTGCATATTTGTCTAAAAATGTATAAAAACTTTTATTATTTTTTAAAATTTGAAACCTCCTCTTTCCCTGTTTAGAATAATACAACTTAGAGTTATGTGTAACATAAAATATGTGTGTTGTATGTGGTCATGATAGGAAAATGCATCCAAATCTTTTCTTTTTCAATTTAAAATGTAAAATTTTAAAATTTAAAATTAAAAATAACATTTTTTTATTTTAATTTTAAAATTAAAAATAACATTATTTTATTTTTAATTTAATTTAAAAAAGTTTTTAATTTTAAAAAATTTTAAATAAAAAAAATTAATTTTAAAATTAAAAATCTTTGCCACCTTAAAACCTTAAAATAGTGTTTGACTGTGAATGCACCACATACGTGATTGTGAATTCATTATCTATGTGTTGATGTTGCTGTAGTGACCATAAAGCAGTGTTTTGTGATATTTTCTGCCGTTGACGCTCCACAGTTTTGTCCTGCAGACCCAGGAAGGCGCTGACGGAACAGTTGTCCAAGCAGATGGGGGCTGACCTTGATGGTCTCGGCGCTATCGCTCCAGGAGCCCCCCCCGCGCCCCCCCCCATAGTTTAGTCTTCAGCCGGAGCCGTGATGGAATGCAACACAAAGGAGCACGTTATGGGATTTACTTATCAGTTTCTCCCTCATTACTCCTCCTCATCAAAGCTCCTTCCACCAAATAACAGCATCAGTCTGACGACAGCTCGCCCTAAACGCACCTAAACATCTCTGTTGACATGGGGGGGTCTTGAAGCAGGTCAGGGTGTTCTCCCGCAGTTAAACGTGTGAGT
Source organism: Antennarius maculatus (assembly GCA_013358685.1). Lineage (NCBI taxonomy): Eukaryota > Metazoa > Chordata > Actinopteri > Lophiiformes > Antennariidae > Antennarius > Antennarius maculatus. The sequence continues at coordinate 1,176,681 of CM023617.1, forward strand.
ACATCTTGTTTACTTTCTAAACTACAAGAGGATGTGGCGAGCCGCGAGCAACTGAAGGAGGACGCAGCTCGTCACCCAGAAAACACAGATTTAGAAACACAACAGTGGTAACCTTCAGGTCCACAGAGGAACGAGTCCTGGGGGGTGAGAGAAGTGGATTTTAATTTGCAGCACATGTACGGCGAGTCTTTGGGGGGGCGTTCTGTGCAGCGTTTGGGGGTTTTCACTTGTTTTGCCTGAGACATAAACGGGGGTGGGGGTGATGCTGCAAAAGGAAGATGAGGATGGAAGTCAATCATTAGTTAGTTTTTAACTAACTAGGTTTCTAACTAGCTAACTGGGTTTTGAACTAACTAGTTTTAAACTAACTAGGTTTTAAACTAGGTTTCTAACTAACTAGGTTTTAAACTAACTACTGTAACTAACTAGGTTTTTAAATTAACTAGGTTTTCGAATAACTAACTAGGTTTCTAACCAACTAGTTTTAACTAACTAGATTTTAAACTAACTAGGTTTCTAACTAATAGTTTAAAACTAACTAGTTTGTAAACTACTGTAATTAGGTTTTAAACTAACTAGTTTCTGAAGTAACTAATTAGGTTTTGAACAAATTATGTTCTAAACTATTAGGTTTTTGTACTAAGGTTTGAACTAAGTCACTTGGTTTTGAACTAACTAGGTTTGAATAATTATTTAACGTAAACATTGTATTTATATTTATATTATTTATTGTTTATGTTTACACAGTTTATGTTTACACTGTATGTTTGTACTTTTACACCGATCCTGCTCTGCATGCTTTCAATTGCCTCTTGGGGACTGATAAAGTTTTTTTAATTGAATTGAAATTGAATTTGAATCTTGCACAGGAGCAGAGGCACAGGTGCTCATAAGGTGATTTAAACCGGTTTAAAAACCAGAGAAACTGAGCACCGGTTTTTAAGACTCACACACCCTGGAAAAAGGGTGAGTAATTCCCACTTTTTTTCTAGCTTCACTTATTTTTTCCAAGCCCCCAATCATTAATTTTTACATTTCTACGTCCACGAGACCAACCTACACCCTCCATATCCTTCATGCACCTCAATGAAGGTACAACTCGTCCGCTGTTCACCTTTGACCCCTCATCATTCCCTTCCTCTTCGTCATCTTCATCCAGAAAAGCCAGACAACATTTGTTTTTACCCTTTTATCGCCTCCTGTAATGAACCTTAAAAGAAATGCGTTTAGCTTTGACTTCTACCTTCTAACCTTTGAAACTCATTGAGAGAAGACATCAAAGCGACATCAAAGCTAAAGCTCTGCTGAACCATCTCCTTCTATTTCCTGTATTTCCTGTCGCCTAACGTGTTCAAATGAGAGTAGACATCAAAGTGACATCAAAGCTAAAGCTCTGCTGAACCATCTTCTATTTCCTGTATGTTTCCTGTATTTCCTGTTGCCTAACTGTTCAAACTGTCCCTTGTGAGGGTCCTCCGGGTCACGATGGGCCTTTGTGTCGAACAAAGTCTTGAAGTTTTTTCCGCCTCTCATCCAAGACGTTATTCAACACAGAGATTTTTTTTTCAGACCCAGGAGTTGTGTAATCTAATTACACCGAACAATCGCCCATGGCTGGCGGGACGGGAGGCGGCGGCGTGGTGTGTTTTTTTGTTTTCCCCACTGGTTTCCTGGGAAATGGAGTCCCCCTCTCTACCCATCAGTCCCCTCCCTCCTTCCCGTAATCTGCCCCGCTCCCATCGAACAGCAACCTGCTGGGGTGGAGGGAGGGAGAGGATGGAGTGATGAAGGTGGAAGCAGGAGGAGGAAGAGGAGCGCGTTGTGTAAGAGCTGGCTGCCAGCGAGGAGGAGGAGGATAATGGTGTTCTTCATCGTGGTGAACACTCCTACCCTACGGCTCTGTCCTTTAAACTCCACAACAACCTCTCTCACCCCCCCATCTCTCTCTCTCCTTCTCCACCACTCATTTGCCCTCTGTCACCCTTTCAAGCACCCTCTGTTACGCACACTTTCACTCCCCTACCTTCCTCTCTCTCTCTGCCCCCCCTCCCCTCCCCGCACCCCACCCCTACTTGTTTTCCTCATACTTTGTGCATGTGTCTCTGCCATGTGGTTGACCGTCCCTCTCTGGCCCCCGCAGTACGCGCTCCGCGGGAACACGGATCGAACCCGGGCATCCCCGCCTCGGTGCTGGGGGGCTGCTGCTGCTGCTGGTGGAGGAGAGAGTGTTTGATTTGGCACCCCCCCCCCCCTCTTCTCTTCTTTTACCAGGTAAGAACAACTTTACTGCGTCACCGTGTGTCTCTCGGTCCGGGGGGTTTGCGGTGATGCGGTGACGCAGGTCTGCGCGGATGCGGAGGTTTGGGTCGGAGCGTGAATGTTGCGTGAATGGATGCGTTTGGGGTTTTTTTGCGCACGCACGCATTTGTGCGTGAACGCGTCGGCGTGGCTTGCGTTGAGGTGAACGGGCGCTCCGATGTGTGTGTGTGTGTGTGTGTGTGTGTGTGTGTGTGTGTGTGTGTGTGTGTGTGAGATGGGGGGGGGCGTGTTTTGACAAGCGGACCAGGAACAATCGAACTCGTTGACCCCCCGACTGAGTGCACATGAGGATAAAAATACCCCCCCCCCACCACCACCACCCTCTCCTCCTCTAGCACCTCTTCCTCTTCTCTTCCTCTCCACTGCGTCGCACAGTCTCACTTTTTCTGACGGGAGCTCTCCTCATGCGGGTAAATAATGCCCCCCCCTCCACCATTCTTTCCCACCCCCCCACCGGAATGCTCTTGTTCTGATCAGATCACGTTCCCAATACATCTGTTTTATGCTCCATCTGTCATCCGCGGAATCGACTGTTAAAGTCGCGCATGGTCTGGAAAGTTTTGATGCGTATATTACCCCCCCCCCTTTTACCCCCCCACCACCACCCCCTCCCCCTTTCATTCTGCTGTTTTTCTCCGATGAAACCCGAGAGCCGTTCCTCCTCCGGGGCGCCCAGGCGCAGCTTTCCCCCGGTGTTCTGTCTCCACCTGGCGGCGGTCGGCGGTACTGCAGGCCGCGGTGTCATCGGGTTCATGATAGAACTTGGTGCTCTCTGCTGGAGCTGCTGCGCTGCATTTTTTATAGACTTTGACCCATATTGTTGTTCTCAGGCTGATACTGGAGCGCATATTTCAGGATCCAAACGAGAACACGACGGTTTGTTCGTGTGGATTTTAACGTTTAGAGTGTTTTCGTTTGCAGAAATATTGACGAAAATACCAGTTTTCAGGTGTGTGTGTTTCCCTTCAGATGGACTTGTGGTGTTTGGATCAGGCAGAGCTGTAAACATCAGGAGGCCTGAAGCTGATCCGTTCATGTCAGTTGATATTTAAAGACGTCGGTCGAAGCGATTGATTTCCAGGGTAATCCATTCTGTCTGACCGGGGATCTGCCTCCTCTTCCTCGCTGCGATGCTTCAACCACAAGCAAGAGTAATAATCATACATCTGTGTGCAGGAAGGAGCTTTTTATCGAGGCGATCTGATTGGATTTCTTTGGTTTCGGGGTCCTGGCAAACATTTCCGGTGTTGGGAGTCTTATTTTGAGGAACTGGGACTCGGTCAGAGAGTCTCAGCGGGTCGAACCCGTTCAGAATTTAAAAGTGGAGCTTCTCTTTTTTTTTTTTTAATTTCCTTCCTGTCCAGAAGAGTGGATGAATTGCACAAGTGCATCATGGGAGCTGCGTCCACTCCACAGCTCAGGGAGACACTTGAAGGCGTTCAGCACATAACTGGAGTCCAGCAGAACACACACATTTCAGAGGTGTGTGTGTGTGTGTGTATGTGTGTGTGTTTGTGAAGCTGCCAGGATCAATATTTACTGATCGACTGATCGGATGATCAAGAAATGAAACTTACAGATCATAGCTGCCTGCAGTGTGTGTTTGTGTGTGTGATGACGTCATCAGCTCCGGTAATTCCCAGTGGCTTTTTAAAAAAAAATTTATTTAAGAACATTTCAAGGCGTGTCCGCAAACAGACCTAATAATCACTCTGTGGCGCTGTTGTCACATGACGCATCACGTGACTCTGTGACGTCACGTCCCCTTCTGATGACGCGCCTGATGTCAGATCTCTCGTCTCCACTCGCTGGAGGAAACGCGGTGGTTTTATTGATCCGTGGAATCGATCCGCTGCAGTACCGCTGGTCCGCCAGCAGGGGGGGGTGACGAGCCGGGAATGTGCAACACATCCCGGTGAACGGAAGGAACCGGGGCGGGAGGGGTGGCTCTACCGACACGGGGGGGGGCGTGCACCTGTGTGAGCATCCACCGCTGCTCCACCAATGAGAGGAAGTCTCTCCAGCGTTACACACCTGTGTTCCTGTGTGTGTGTGTGTGTGTGTGTGTAACTGCTCTAACAATGAAGCACCTTCATGTTCTCATGGACAGAAACCTGTTGTCTTTGTTTGACTGATGACTCACACACTCCTGGGTCAAAGTGACCCGGATTCAAAGTTTCTACACACACACACACACACACACACACACACACACACACACATTGTAGATCCTTCCTGCTCCTTTGGGGGCGTGGCTTGATGTATTGCCCTGCTCTTTGTGTGTCAAACATGACTCAGCGCGGTACAATCGGGCGAGGTGAGACCTGATAGCCGGGCACATGTTGCCCGGAACACGGGCGACGCCCCCCAGGACCAGGTTCAGGTGTCGCCCAGAATAAGCCCCTCCCACCGTTAGCCTCTCTGCTAGTTCCAGCGGTTAGCAGGCTATGCTAGCCAGACCACGTCTCATGTGCGTAAATGACCCCTGATGGTTGATGCCCACGAGGTGAAGAACATTGGTTCCTACAGCCGGTGGGAGGGGATTTGTGCTTCATGATGTAATAAAACTTAATTTATAAAGATAATAAAGTTAAATGACTTAATAAAAGATAAACTTTGAGTCAGCTAAAAGAAGTTGTGATAAATAAAACCTGAATTCATTAATTTGAGATCAAGTAAAAGCAGAATTTAAACGAATTAAAAATAAAGACTCAGTCCTGCCCTCCTGGAACATGAGGTGTGTTTGTGTGTGTGTGTGTGTGTGTGTGTGTGTGTGTGTGTGTGTGTGTGTGTGTGTGTGTGTGTGTCACCGGTGCTACCTGTGACTCACCTGATGGAACGGGGTGAGAACGGGTGACACAGCGTCACGCAGCATCCCGCTAACACGCCGCCTGCACGTGTTTGGTAAACACACAGCTCCTGGGATGGAGCGGGAAGGTGTGTGTGTGTGTGTGTGTGTGTGTGTCTCACAGGAATGCATCGGTTCTGGAGTAGTTGCTCTTTCCCGTTGTCTCACACATCCCGTCTTACCGCGTCTTATCCCAACCGTTAAATTGGCCACACACACACACACACACACACACCCACCTACCTGGTGTTCCTGCTCCGTGTCACACGTGTTCTAACGTTTTGTTCTCAGATGATGCTCTCAAGCCTTCGGGTCATGATGAGTCAGCGCAGATTGATGCTCGTTCACACAAATAGTGTCTTTGTTCCAAACGTGCTGACGGGAAACGACAGGAAGCTGAATGCGTCTGTCGGCTCTGTTTTCACCTTCAGTTCCAACAGAAGAACGGAGGAAAATGTTCCTGAAAATAGACGCTCCGCATGAAAAGCTTGACTTGTGAAATGTCATTCATAGAAATCATCTGAGGAGGTTGTTAAAAACAACTATTGTGTAAAATAAAAGTTACAGGAAGTCAAATTTGAAATGACTTGATGGTCAGAAAAAAACAATTTCCTCTGATTTGAAGTGTTTGATGGAACATTTCGGTTTATTTCTCCTTGTGTGTGTGTTTGTGTAAAGGGGGGGGGGGGGTTCCACGTGTCGCCCAAAGAGCCGTTCTCCAGGACAGGAAGCGCTGGGGGTTCCAGGAGCCAGGAGCACAGGAGCCAGGAGAAACGTTGCAGGTGCACAAATGGAACGCACCCCGACGCAGGAGGAGGTGATTTTTGTGCCTAAAGGTCGTTTACGTTTCATTTTCTGGTTGTTCCTCCGTGAGTGAAGTCTAGAAACGAGACGCTGTGGGGGCCGATGTCGCATTGAACTTATGTGGAAAACCCCAGCTTCTTAGGGTAAACCCCCCCCCCCACACACACACACAACCACCAGCCCCCGTCCCCTTCATGCAGCATCGGAGGTTTCACACCTCTAACCGGTCTCGTGGCTTCAGATAAACACCAAACATTTTCAGTTTACAACTTTTTTTTTTTTTCTTTTCAGGGAAGGTTTCACCGTTACAGCTCCATCTATAGACAGCCCCAAGGGCTTATGGGTAATTCAGCAGCAGCAGCGGTTCAGAAGTGACTCACGCATGCGTCATGAACAGGTAACGCTCACGCCACTCATCTTGATTTGTTCCCGCCTCTTCACTCCCATCAGAGATAAACGGGAAACGCCTGACGTTGAGGGAATGCGTTCGGTCGCCGTGACGATGTTCATGTCCATCATCTGATTCCCTGTTTTAAATAACAGGGAAACAGAACCGGGGCAGATCTTCACCGTCAGGAGCTTTTTACAGCCTGGTCTCCTCCGTGATTGGTCGTCTGACTTCCTTATTGTTATCACACATTAGCTACACACACACACACACACACACACACACACACACACACACTCGGTTGTAATTTAGTTCCAGGTTTAGTTCCGTTGTCCTCAACCTGCTTATCTCTACAAACTGGTTTAACGTCAGATATTATTTTCAGATATTAACATATTATTGTTTATTATTTAAGATATTATTATTTATTTTTTAAGATATTATTATTTATTATTTAAGATATTATTATTTATTATTTAAGATAATATTTAAGATATTATTATTTATTATTTAAGATATTATTATTTATTATTTAAGATATTATTTAAGATATTATTATTTATTATTTAAGATATTATTATCTATTATTTAAGATATTATTTATTATTTAAGATGTTATTTAAGATATTATTTAAGATATTATCAGTATTAATCAGATATTATTTTCACGGTCCGTCCTTTAAGGTGTGGAGGATAAATCCAACAAAATAAAATAAGATCAGCATTAAACTGTTTCATTCTAGATATAATAATAAACTTGAATCCAGTTTGAATCAACTTTATTAGCAGCGTCTTCGTAACGTCACACCTTTTTGTTAGCATGCTAGCATGAAGCTAACACCAGATGATGTCATAACCCCCACATGTTGCTCGTGTGTTTTATTTTGATGGTTCCGACTTTCAGGAAGCTAATGTTGCGCTACGGGGGGGGCGCCGCCCGATCCGATTGGCTCCACCGCCGCCCACTCACGGCCACGCCCCCCCCCCCCAGCGTGGCTGCCAGCATTACAGTTGGAGACACCTGTTGCTCTCCTGGTTTCAAAGCACCATCGTCCCCCCCCGCCCCCCGCCCTCACTCTGAAACGCTCCCATCTCCTGGACGCCGTGGCGACTGGGGGGGGGCATTCTTCCCCTCCTCGTCTGTGTTTACTCCTTTCTCTTTGAGCCTTTGTTCGCCCCCCCAAACCTCTCCGTCCACCGCCGCACTTCAAACGCCGCCGTCGCGCAGGTGGATGCATTTCATCGCCCCCCACCACCACAACCACCACCCACCTACGCAAACAATTGGGGGGTGCACGCTCCCAGAAGGAGCTGCTGAATGGAGCAGCTGCTGGCGGGGGGGGGGGATTAGGGCGCGTCTCCTTTATTAAAAAAAAAACTGGCAGATTTGTTCAAAGATGGCGGCGCCAACAAGAGGAAGGGTGTCCAGATTAAAGACGCCAGGTCTGGTTAGCCCCGCCCCCTCAGGAGGGGCTGTTTGGGCTTGTTGTCGCTACCGCCGTTGCTAACAATTAATCGCTAATCGTCATCCAGCTACGCATCAGTAATGTGGTTGTGATTAGCGGGTTTATTTTCGTCTGCGAGACTCATTAAAAAAAAAAACAACAAAAAAAAAACGATTCGACCCCAAAGATTACATTTCAGATTAAGAGCGCCACTTCCTGTTGGTTTTTGGGGGAGGGGGTTTTGGGCATGGGAGATGCACCGGGCCTTGAAATCGAATCGTCTGAATCGGTAACTTATGCTAACTGTATCCTTAGCATCCCACACACACACACACACACACACACACACACACACACACACACACACACACACACACCTCGACTCCCCCTGTGCCTGGAAACATAAAAGTAATGAGCTGTGAGCTACTCCAAATCATTGCGTTTCTTGGCAGCTGTTTTCATTGTGTTAATTAAGACTGTAGGCACACACACACACACACACACACACACACACACACACACGCACCCCTCACTTCCCCCCGTGTGTTTTGGCAGGATGAACTCGATGAACCCACCAACTACGGACGATTTATTTCCCTCCGATCTTTTCCTCTTTCTGCTGTTTGTTCGTTCATTTTCCGATGTTCCGCTTTTTTTTTTTAGCGCTTCCTAATTTCCGCTCAAAGCGAATTGGAACGGAGCCGCCGGCGGTTCAGCGTGAAGCCAATTTGCTGCACGGCGGTGGCATCTGGTTTTTCACCTCGCCTGTGATGTTTATACCCATAATCTCCTGATAATCTGCTGGATTTGACTTCTCGTAAATCACTTGGGTTTTATGAAGTGCTGCGATCTCGCCGTCCCAGAAGGCCTAGCGGCGCTAGCTTGTTGGGATGCTGCCGTCTGGGAACCACGGCAACGAGTTTGTCGGATTACTTGTCGTTATATGAAGATGAATCTCGCATTTCTGCTCTTTAATCGCATCTAGCGCGTCGCTACGGCTAATTCTGACGTATTAGCATGACGCTAAAGAGGTCAGCAAAAGAATTAGCAAATACCCTCTAAATGCTCACGTGAGGCCGCAATCATCCACCCCCACCCCCGTCAAATACCTCAAGAGTACAAGTTGCACAATGTTATGACTCATACGGCGATGATGAACACCAGGAAAATGTTCCCGCCATTTCAGGGCGTTTGTTTTGAGATTCCCTGTAAAGAAAAAAAAATGAAAAGGGAAAAGAAAGTTGTTCTGGCTTCACAACGCCGCTCCGCCATGTAAATATTTATTTTCTGCTCTCTTCAGAGTCTGAATGAAGGAAGAGGAGTGAGCGTGTACGCGCTTTTTTAAGAACTCTTCATCGGATTCGTCCGTCCTGAATCGCTCGTCATCCTCAGGAATGTTTTTCTCTCTCCAGCTGTGAGGGTTCAAATGGTCAGACGAGTAGAGCCTCAGACGAGTCGAGCCTCAAACGAGTAGAGCCTCAGACGAGTAGAGCCTCAAACGAGTCGAGCCTCAAACGAGTAGCGCCTCAGACGAGTAGAGCCTCAAACGAGTAGAGCCTCAGACGAGTAGAGCCTCAGACGAGTCGAGCCTCAGACGAGTAGAGCCTCAGACGAGTCGAGCCTCAAACGACTAGAGCCTCAGATGAGTAGAGCCTCAAACGAGTAGAGCCTCAGACGAGTTGAGCCTCAGACGAGTAGAGCCTCAGACGAGTAGAGCCTCAAACGAGTAGAGCCTCATACGAGTTGAGCCTCAGACGAGTAGAGCCTCAGACGAGTAGAGCCTCAAACGAGTAGAGCCTCAAACGAGTAGAGCCTCAGACGAGTAGAGCCTCAAACGAGTAGAGCCTCAGACGAGTAGAGCCTCAGACGAGTAGAGCCTCAGACGAGTAGAGCCTCAGACGAGTAGAGCCTCAAACGAGTAGAGCCTCAGACGAGTTGAGCCTCAGGCGAGTAGAGCCTCAGACGAGTAGAGCCTCAAACGAGTAGAGCCTCAAACGAGTAGAGCCTCAGACGAGTAGAGCCTCAAACGAGTAGAGCCTCAGACGAGTAGAGCCTCATACGAGTAGAGCCTCATACGAGTAGAGCCTCAGACGAGTCGAGCCTCAGACGAGTAGAGCCTCAAACGAGTAGAGCCTCAAACGAGTAGAGCCTCAGACGAGTAGAGCCTCAGACGAGTAGAGCCTCAGACGAGTAGAGCCTCAGACGAGTAGAGCCTCAGACGAGTAGAGCCTCAAACGAGTAGAGCCTCAGACGAGTAGAGCCTCAGACGAGTAGAGCCTCAAACGAGTAGAGCCTCAGACGAGTAGAGCCTCAGACGAGTAGAGCCTCAGACGAGTCGAGCCTCAGACGAGTCGAGCCTCAGACGATTAGAGCCTCAGACGAGTAGAGCCTCAGACGAGTAGAGCCTCAAACGAGTAGAGCCTCAGACGAGTAGAGCCTCAGACGAGTAGAGCCTCAGACGAGTAGAGCCTCAAACGAGTAGAGCCTCAAACGAGTAGAGCCTCAAACGAGTAGAGCCTCAGACGAGTAGAGCCTCAAACGAGTAGAGCCTCAAACGACTAGAGCCTCAAACGAGTAGCGCCTCAGACGAGTTGAGCCTCAGACGAGTAGAGCCTCAGACGAGTAGAGCCTCAAACGAGTAGAGCCTCAGACGAGTAGAGCCTCAAACGAGTAGAGCCTCAGACGAGTCGAGCCTCAGACGAGTCGAGCCTCAGACGAGTCGAGCCTCAGACGAGTAGAGCCTCAAACGAGTAGAGCCTCAAACGAGTAGAGCCTCAGACGAGTAGAGCCTCAGACGAGTAGAGCCTCAGACGAGTAGAGCCTCAGACGAGTAGAGCCTCAGACGAGTAGAGCCTCAGACGAGTAGAGCCTCAAACGAGTAGAGCCTCAGACGAGTCGAGCCTCAGACGAGTCGAGCCTCAGACGAGTCGAGCCTCAGACGAGTAGAGCCTCAGACGAGTAGAGCCTCAAACGAGTCGAGCCTCAGACGAGAAGAGCCTCAAACTGGTCGAGCCTCAAAAGAGTAAAGTCTCAAACAGGTCGAGCCTCCGACAATCTTTTTCAACCGTCCAAACGTTTTTCAGAACTTTTTCATGCTTTTATTTTGCCGATAGGAGCTAAAAGGAGTTTTGATGAGTCGTGCTGAGTCATGACAGGCGTGCTTTGTTTGATCACGCTTTCGGTGTTGTTGGTTTTTGGTCCTTCAGGAGTTAAAAACGAGAAACAATGTGGTAAAAAATGCAAAAATGAAATCATCTTGTTGTTAAAATTTAGGTTATATTTATAGATTTTTTTATGTTGTAGATTTTAAATTATATAAATGTTCTATTTTAAAGTGAATCCAATTCTTCCCAGGTTAAACCATCGATTCCTCCGTGGAGCGACGTCTGATCAATCACACACCGAAAACGTCTTCAAATTAAAAGTTTTCTGTCTACAAACTGCTCTTTAAATGAATGAAACAAATCATATTTCAAAATAAAAGCATGGAAATACTCCATCGTCTGCTTTCGTCGTTACCGGCCTTCATGTCCACTGTCGCTAACGGCGACGACACGCCCTGCATGTGGATCACGCCCTCGTGAGAGAGGAACGGGAGGCGATCGGATGACGCGGTGACGTCTTTTCCTCCGTCACGCGTTTACCGTGTGTCGCGGGGGGAGCGTCATACGTGACGCCGTGCGCCGCTCTACACGTGTGGGACCTCCTTTCCCCTCCAGCGCTCCCGTCACTCCCGATTGCCTCCCGCTGTGCCCCCCCCCCCCCTGATGACATCCACGCTGGCGCTGCACACGGGAGCACTCTTTCCTCTCGCCAGAGTTTTTTTTAAATTTCTTTTAACCGTCACTCGGATGTTCTCAGGGTTCCCCTCTTTGGTGGGGGGGGGGATCCCGCAAGACCTGATTTACATTTTTCCACTTTAAAAAAAAAACATTTCTAATTTTTTCCTTCCTCTTTCGGAACACGAAGGAGGATTCCTGCTCCACTTTTCAAGTAGAATTTTTTCCAATTCGTGGCGTTGGATCATCGTGCCACGCCCCCTTCCACCCCACCCCACCCCACACACACACACACACACACACACACATACGTTCAGAAGTCCTGCATCACACCCAGCCGAATGAGGATGCTGACTCGCATCGAAAAGGCGGCGGCAGTTTGACGGGATTTCTCCCAGCATGCCGTGCTGGAGCCAACTTCCTGCCACATGAAGCGCACGTGACGCGTTGGTTATTCCAGAATAATGAAGTCACGGCTGTTCAGACGCTGATGTCATCAACGTCAGCCGCGCGTTTCCCCTCTTAAATCAGTTTTTTTTTTTAAAAAAAAAACAAAACAAAAACAAGGGATTCTGGGAGAATCCGTGTTTTTTCGGTTGTTTTTATTCCCGGCACAGACGGGGTTAACAGGCTGTGAATTCTTCCCTGCCAACTCCCAGGATCGTATCTCCTGTAACTCAAATCAGGGCCATCTGCGCTGGGCGTATGCTCGCCTGCCCCCCCTGTTCTGCCTGCCCCCCCCCCACCACCGGCCTACTGCACTCAAAGGCTCTCTGTGCTGTGGTTTGCCCGGCCCCGTCACGTGACTTCTCTGAAAGCGCCCCCTCCCTCCTCCTCCCTCTTTATTTCCAGTAAACTGTTTGAAGGGGGGGGAGGGAGCGTGTGTGTGTGTGTGTGTGTGTGTGTGTGTGAGGGGGGGGGGGGTGAGTCAGAGTAAAACCAGCTTCCCTGTAACCGCAGCTTGTTAAAGAATTTGTCAACGTGGACTCAGGGGTGCGTTTTTTTATTTTTTTTATCTTTATTTTTTTGTTTGTTTTTATGCGTTTAAGTGTTTTTTTGTTTGTTTTGTTTTGTTTGTGTTTGTTGTTTATTTATTTTTTGCCGTTATTCCCGCGGCGTCCGCCGTTACGTCAGGACTTCCCTCCACTTCCTGTGCCGGCGCGAGCGAACGAGAGAGAGAGAGAGAGAGAGAGCGAGGAGGCGGGGGCTGGTCAGGAGTTAATGACATCGTCTGGGGTGGGGGGCGTGGTGGGTGGTGGTGGGGGGGGGCTCGACCCGCTTTGGAGATGTGCGTCTTTTCTGCGTGAAAGACTTTCATTGAGAAAAAAAAGAATAAAAAAAAAAAAAAACGCGAGGCAGCGGCGCGGGGGTGTGGGCGAGACAGCGGCGCGGGGGCGTCGGCTATGCATAGATTTTTCCTCGTCCGACACTTTAATTTTCCACGGCCCTGCTTTCTGTCCACGCGTGAACTCTACACCCCGTCAGCGCCGCCAGAAACTTCCTGAAAGCATTTCCTCTGCTGACATGCCCTGCCCCCCCCCCCCCCCCCCAGTCCCACTTGGTGAGGGACCCCAAAATAAGCAGCCGTCACATCCTACAGTAATGGGTTTTAGATTCAAAACAGGTGGAGGAGGGTAAAAAAAAAAAAAAAGCCCAAACCTGCCTGTGAGGCGGCCGTCGGGTCACGTTTAACCCACGACAGGAGCTGCAGAAACCTCCCTGACTGTCATCGCCACGGCAACCGCACCGCGTGGACCTCCGTCTGCTTTTACTGTAACGCAGGTTTCCATGTTAGTCACATGACACTAAATAATCAAATCTAATTGGACGGAGTCGTCAGGCGTAAAAAAAAAAAAAAAAAAGCTGATCAAACGATCAATCGCTGTCGTGATTGGTTGTTCAGACGGAGGAGGCGGGGCTGATTGGACCGTTAGGAGTGTGTGAACGGTTTGAACAACACGTCAAACACGAGGTTGTCTCAGTGTGTGTGTGTGTGTGGGGGGGGGGCGACTGCGCAGCTGTGCAGATTGCTGAGTCAGGCATCTGTGCAGCCCCCCCCGTTTGAATGACGCTGCATCCTTCACGAGATCAGACCAAATGTAATTGCTGCTAAGCCTTGCCCCGTGGGGGGGGGGGGGGTGGGAGGAGAGGGGAGGGGTGTAATGGGGGGTTAAGCAGGGTGGGGGGGGGGCTGCCTGGTGAAGATGGTGATTTTCCATCAGCTGCCAAACAAGTCTGGACATCTGATTGGACCCCCTCCCTGGGTCAAAAAATGCAGAATAAGTGTAAATCACACACACACACACACACACACACCACACACACACACACACACACACACACACACACACACACACACACACACACACACACCAGCCAGAATTAAAAACTTGAGGAGAGTCCAGACAGAAGCCATCCTAATTGGACGGGAGCGGAGACAGAAATTCAAACGGGGAGCCAATCAGATTGCTCGTCCCATCGCCCCCACCCCCCCATCACCTTATTAGGCGACCCCCCCCCCCCACCAGTCTCTCACATTTCCTCTGCGCTCGGCTGCTCCCCGTACAGAATGTCATCAGCTCTGTTCTCATTCTGTTGACCATATTTGGTATGGTCGGGCACCGCCGGCCCCCTGCGGGCCCCTCCGGGGCCTCATTTTTAAAAATGAATATGAAGCTTATTGAATCGGAGGCCTCACTTTTTTAAAAAGAAACTGTTTCCCCACGTCTTCAGTCCAAATAAAATCTTTTTTATTTAGTTTCCAGTTGGAAAAGCAGTGAAATAAAGTGTTTCACACACAGGAAACATCACTGAAGGATAGTTAGAGTTTCCAGCTTTAAAAACAGATAAATGTGGATTCTAAAAGGCAATAAATGTCGCTTTAAAAACTATTTGCTTCATAAAAATCTACAATAAATAAAGTGGGAACATAAATGATTTGGTTCAAGGAGGAAAAAGAATTTTATGACGAATTTTAACATCAAAATTGAAATATTTTATATATTCAAATCTACATAAACAGTTTGGAGCAAAAGGCCATCAGCTACAGTTAATTATAGAATATTATAGCATATTTTCATTAATTAATCTTCTTTTTTGATTAATTCAGGAGGATTGAAGTTCAATTTATGCCCACATATTTTCTATTTCATTAAAAACACCTCAAATAATTTCATACAGTAAATTCAAACTATAATTTCTACATTTTTTTTTAGTTGTACCAGATTAAAAGTTGTAAATTTGGGGTCAAGTTTTTATTTTTGTGACCAAATAAAACATAAATATAAAGCAAAATATTTGTTTGGACACAAAAAGATAGTGAGTTTTATAAAAGGCATGCTTCATCCAAAATGACATGAATGTAATTATTCTGATGGATGGAGATATTTCACAGCTTTTTATAAAGTATCAGCAGATTAATTTTTATTTCGCAAAGAAAGAATTCAGATTTTGTTTTTCTTGATAAAAATATAACTCTCAGATGAGTTCAGACCAGTAAATAAAAAGGAAATTGTTCTAAAAATAAAATCCACTTTGCATTCTTTTACAGTAAAGTCCAGAATATGAAATTATTATAAAAATTAAGACAAATTAAAAGAAAAAAATTCAGTTATTATTACATTTTTATTGCTGTTGTAAATTTTTTATTTCCTTTCAGAATCAAACATTCAAAAATTCCTCTAGAAAAACAATTTCTATTTAAGAAAAGTGAATTATTTCATTATTAACATCTAGATATGAAATGTGTCACCCACATATATGAAGGTCCTGGACCTGGGGGGGTTGGTCCCACTGTGTTCCCAGAACTTATTTAAACTAAAATCCACACAGATTAAATCTCCTCTTCCCAGAAAAGGTATATTGGGGGGAGAAAATGTGTGTCAGTGCTGTGAAAAGAGGCTTTTGTGGAGGGAAAAGGGCCGACCAGCTGAAAAAGTAAGAATCTGTGAGTCACAGGAATGACCAACGTGTGTTTTGTTCTCACATTCCCACTTACAAAGGAGTTAATAACCGGCGCCAGAGGTAAGAATCCGACGAGTTAAAACCAGTTGGTCCAACACGCGTGTTCAGGAACGACACGTCTGCGTTTCCACCGTCTGCAGGAACATATTTGTCTTCATTTAAATGTGAAATCAAATTTCATTTAAGTGTTAAAATAAATTCCTTTTCCATCTGAGGATCTATTTAAATTGGTGTGGTTTTTTTTGTGATTAACAGGCATCTTTAGACCCAATCACTCAAACTGTAATCAATAAAATGGTTATTTCTAGTAAATTTTTGCTCTTATTAGTGAAAATATCACAAAAGGTGCAAACTGAAAATTGATTCTTAGAGATTAACATCAAACTAACAGACCTGGGAGAGTTTAGAAAGAAATTCTAGGCAGTAAAAAGTGAAAATTCCCTTAAAAATAAATGTATTTTAAAGTTGGAACAGTTTCTGCCGCTGCAGGTCTAAATTCTCCAGCTCGTTTTATTTAATTAATCTGTTTTTACCTCATTAAATAAATTGATAAAAGTGTCTGTCGAGGGCCTCCTGTTGCTTCTTTGCATGAATTTTTAAAACAAATAGAAATTCTAAAAAAAAAAAAAGGGAAATATTTGTGCATTTTTCGTTTCATTTCATCGCTGGTTTGTTTTTTAAGAGACGAAATATTAAAGTTTGAAGTCGGCAGCCAAGAAATAATTTGTCAAAACGCTTCATGATCAACACAGAGAGGTGATGGAGGAACTCTAAGCTGATATTTTTAGATAAGAAACGTTCCTAAAAGCGTTCGTTCTTTTGTTTGTTCGTCTCATATTTATTCATATTTATTCAGTCATGAATCTCAAAACATTCCTTAGAATAAAAAAATCACTTGTAGACGTTTCAGCTGCGTCCTCCTGGTATTCCCTCCATCAGGGAAATAAATAGGTGCTGCTATTCCCTTATAAATAAAGTTTTAGTATTTAAATGAACACTTTGAATAGAAAAATGTGCTCATTAAATTTTACCAGAAAGAGATTTGTCTGAAATAGAGATGATAAAATGAGAACTTTAAGGTTTGCTCTGGTGTAAACCTGCTGGTGTTTCACGTCTCCTGCGTTTGTGTGGATCTTTGTAGCTGAAGGACGTGACCGACGTTTGATATCAGAGGAATTTTTACTTTAATTTATCCTCCTTTTTTCCAGGAATTCTGCCAACAGAAGCTGGGAATCTTTGGGAATCCTCTGGATTTGAACCTGATCTCCTGTAAGTCAAAAGTAAGTTCAAAATAGATAAAATCCTCTTGAGGCTCAGCGCCGGAAATAATTCTGTTTTCTTTGTTTGGATGCTGATTTTTATGAATTCAATCAAGAGAAATGTCCTGATTTTTTCCAAAAAGGGGGCAAAAAAGCAGTAAATATGGTAAAATCTTAGGCTTTTTTTTGTTTCTTCACCGTGTTTCTTAAACTGAGGTCAATTTACAAACCAGAAAAACAACGTGTTAAATGAGCTATTTCACAATTCCATGATTTAAAACCTTGGATAATTTTGCATTTCTCAAATGTTCATGAAGTCGTTTCTCTGGATCGTTTTTCAACAGATTCCAAATCCTTTGTTTGACCTGGAAGGAATAACTTTTTTACATTTTTTTGGTGCCTTTCTGGATATTTTTTTGTTCCACTCTGGACACACAGCCGCCGGAACGCAGGTTCAGGTGAGAAGCTGATGATGATGATGATGATGATGGTGATGGTGATGATGTCAGGCTTGCTGTGTAAACACACCTTGACACCAGTGCTATGAGGGCTTCAGACGTGTCTCTGCTGTGGTGAAGCGGCTCTGATCGGTTTTCCGTTGGTTTTTCACGCTGTTTAAAATGGTGAATCGGTGAATTCCTCTCGTGCTCACACCTCTGCTAGTGAGGAGGCCATTTTGTGCAGCCGAAGGAAGAGGAGTCAACCATTTTGTGAGTGCAGCTAGCTCCCCCCCCCACCACCACCACCGCTCCACCCCCCCCATACGGTCGACCTGTCAGGCTGCAGTGAACACGGTTTGTTCTAACCCTGGAAAATCCCTCATTTGCATCCATACGGGAACTTCTCACAGCGTGTTTGTTTGTTTGTTTGTTTGTTTGTTGGTTTGTTGGATGCAGTTTATTTGTTCCTGATGAGACGCAGGAATTAATTGTAGAAGAAGAAGTAGAAAAAGAACGGGGGGGGGGGGGTCACTGATCAGCATTGTCTATGGGGGGGCGATGGAGAATAGAAAGAGATTCGAGGAAGTTGAAGAAGGTGGTGGTGTGTGTGTGTGTGTGTGTGTGTGTGTGTGTGTGTGTGTTTTTGGCGGGTTGGGGGGGGGGGCGGTGGCGTGACAAACACATACAATCAGATTACATGTGAGGCCCCTGGCGCTGGGGGGGTGTGTCCATCCCTGTCCCGTAGAAAGAGGCCCCCGGTCGCCCCGGACGCCACTCGGGTGCATTTCCATCAATCCCCTGATGCAAATGAGTGTGTGTGTGTTTGTGTGTGTGTGTGTGTGTGTGTGTGTGTGTGTGTGTGTGTGTGTTGTACCTGGAGCCCCCGAGGGGACTTGACCTCCTTTTAGGCCTTACGTGTGAACATCCATCGTGAGCAGTGATGTCACGGAAAGTCTCAATGAGGTGGGGGGGTTGGGTGGAGGGGGGGGGGGTCTTGTCACAAGGTCGGAGGCGGGGCTTACAGGATCTCAAAGTGGGACACTCTGGCCCCACGCCGGCGTGGCTTCCTGGTGTAAATGATGTCACGCGTCTCCTCTAATTGTTGGTGCGTGACTGGTTTGTACGTCGCATTGGCCACATATTTGTGCGTCATGTTCATGTATTGAAGGGTCTGAGTCAGCTTTACGGTCACTCCCTGTTCTGTGAGGGACCATCAGTATTCTGGGAACCCAAATAATCCAGATTAAATAGATTTCCTGCTTCTACTTCCTGTGAGGAACAGGAATAGAAGATCAGATAAAATAAACCTTTATTTGTCCCACAGCGGGGAAATTTACAGAAACGTCAGGAGTCCCTGAACTCACCATCAACACGTTTGAACTGGGAATGATCGTTGGTCCTTATATATAATTTTTAAAAAAATTAAATCTAAAATGATAGAATTCCACCTATTAAATCAATTTGTTGAATTTTTATTTACAAGGTTCCAATTCGGGGGGAGCGGTTTGGAACCCCACCGTTCTTACACCCGGCTACGTTACGACGTCGCATCAAAAGGGAAAACTTCTGGCTGTTCGGTCGATCCTGCGCGTCCCCCCCCCCCTGTAATTGCCGTGTATATTTAGTGACTTTCGGATCGGGACTAGAATTTAAAATAAGCTTCTGTGGGTTTGAACAATCCATCCTCGCGCGGCACCAGTGTGTAATGACCGACCCGCCGATCAGGCTGCGTTGGGTTCAAACGTTTGGCGGTGGGAAGGTTTGTTTACAGGAATATGGTAACCATGACGACCCAAAGGGCGAGCGGGTGACCCACACACACACACACACACACATACCGGGTCAGCTGTTGCATGTGTGTGTGTGTGTGTGTCCGGACCCCAGGAGTGGGATTGGTTCTAATCCCAGCCAGACGTCCTGGTGTCTGTTGTGGCCGCTGACTCAGCAGGAATCTGTCCGGACAGGAGTCGGCCCCCAGGGGCCCCCCCCAGTCTGAGGCAGTGACACATGGCTTTTGATTCTTGCCCTCCCGTATCCCCACACACACGCACACACACACACACACACACTCATCTGATGACGGCGTGTGTGTGATGTGCTGACACAAAAACTGCTTTTAGAGATCGGCATTCTGGGTAATGAGTCGGGACTTATTGATCGTTTCCCCAACGGCGACCTCGTGGCTCTGTGTGTGTGTTTTCTTTGTCATACGCTAAAGTGTGTGTGTGTCCTCCTCTTTATCTTCCTCCTCCTCTTCGTGACCTTCATCAGTTGGATGTGAGTTAAACTTGTTGAGTTTAGTCTGGTTGAAACACTTCGTCCAGACCTTGAACAGAGTGTGTGTGTGTGTGTTTGTGTGTGTGTGTGTGTGTGTGTGTGTGTGTGTGTGTGTGTGTGTGTGTTTGGGGGGGTTGTCACGTATTCCTGTTGCCGTGACAACACCGTGATGAATGGCTCAGTTTTCCCTCTGGATAACCAGGGGCCTCCTACAGGAGCCTCCTCTGTGCTCGATCTCCCATGATGCACCTCTGCAGTCAGCCGTAGCTCCTGAGAGAGCTGCTGATCGCCTCCTGTCTGCTCCAGGAGATGACCTCTGACCTCTAGGGGGGGTCGTGAGGCCTTTGTGTTGTTAGCGTTTATGATAAAAACTTTATAATAAAAATTTTAAAATAAAAACTTTAAAATAAAAACTTTAGAATAAAAACTACACACACACACACACACACACACACACACACACTCACGTTTAACTAGCTGCGTTCTGGGTGTGTGTGTGTGCTGATGGGTGCCATGATGGGCGTCCTTGCTGGCCCCCACACACCTGCTGGTGGGCGTGTCCATCATCTCACACACACACACACACACGCACACACACACACACGTTCGCTCACACTCGGTTTCAGACACACGCACTTGTTGAAATCGGGCTCAGCGATTGCATCATCCGTCCTCCTTCGCCGTGTCGTTGCTGACGAGTTTGGTTTGGACGATGTCAAACGGTTTTGTTTATTGATTGATTTGTTTGTTTGTTTATTTGTTTATTTATTGATCCATTTGTTCATTTTTTAACGTTTTCGTATCATTGCTGAATCCCGTTTCACGTGCAATCAAAGAATTATCAATGAAGGCTCTACGTGTGTGTGTGCGTGCGTGTGTGTGTGTGTGTGTGTGTGTGTGTGTGTGTGTGTGTGTGTGTGTGTGTGTGTGTGTGCGTGTGTGTGTGTGTATGTGTGTGTGTGTCACTGTTCATTGAGCTGCAGACCCGCCGTGACAGATCATTGGTTCCTGAGACGTTTCACTTTGACTCACGTTGTGTCACAGGAAGTTGCCCTCATTACAACTCTTCAACCGTCAGCTTCCTCCCTCACCCCCCCTCACCCACCTCACCCCCCCCCCCCACATTATCATCTTCACCCACGTCTGATTCTCGGCGCTTCTTTCGCTCTCAGTCACGCCTCACTTTATGAATGAAGAGGCAGCCTTTCAGTTTGAACCCACCGAGCAGCGGTAGGTCAGTGTGAACACACACACACACACACACACACACACACATTCAAATTTTCACGCCTCAGTTGTTGTTGTTTTTTCTTTTCTGCTCAGCTTCAGGTATTTTCCAAAATTTTCAAGTGGAAGATTTCAAATTTGAACTTTGATTCCGTTTGATTTCATTTGAATTTGTAACCTTACTACCCCCCCCCCTCCACACACACACACACACACACACACGCGCACACACACACATCAACACAAAGTGTGTATCATCATGATATATCCATCAATCCACAGATCTCATGATTTTTATCACGACCAGCCGTTCAATATTTTAATTTATATACAACTATAATTTTTTTTAAATTAATTTGTTTCTATTTTATTGTGAATCTGAAGTTGAAATCATTTTATTCGTAGGATACACCCAGAGGTACACACCACTGGAGTGGATGTCGTCTAACGTACCGTCTGCTTTAATTATTTAAATTTAAAATCTATTTATTGATTGAAAGGAAACTATTTTCTGGTCATGATTTCACTTTTAAACTGTCACTTTTTTTTTTATTTCGACTAAATCTAAATTTCGTCTTTGATAACTGAAGGAATGTCATTTGTCTGCCTGTTGGCTTCAATCCCCTTCATTAATCCTCACCTGATTAAACACAATCGAACACAACCATGCTCCTGCCCCACAAAAACACACCAAAATCACCATGGCGACACCGCAGAAATATTTCCTCATATTCTGAACATTACTTTAAATCATTTGAAGTTTTATCGAAATGATTTTTATGAAATCATTCACCCGTGGTTTCTCATTGGGTGACAGTCAAGGTTTGAAAAATGCACGCCTGTGAGTGATCTTGACAAACGCCGTTTTTGTTTTTTTTGTTTTTTTCACGATAGCGGTGAAATATGCGCGCGTGGGCGTCCGTCGGATGATGGTTGGTCAATTCAGTTTGATTCATACTTTGTTTGTGATAATTCTGCCATTAAGACCTGGAATATTTGCTTGTTGGCTCAGCAGGGCGTGTCCACAAACACCACTACGGTTTCACGAGGCCTTCTTGTGCGTTGCAACACCGAGGTAGTCGTGAAGCAATCACACGTGTGTGTGTGTGTGTGTGTGTGTGTGTGTGTGTGTGTGTGTCACAACACCATCATACTCCGCCTTGCTCAATAAATTTTTATAACTGACCTTATTTTCAAATTTTGGCCTTTTCTTGGAGTTCTTTTTTTTTTTTACTCATTTCACAGCAGTTTAAATCGGGGAAAAGTCGTTTTTCTATGAATGACAAATGGAAAACTGAAGGTTTTGGATCCACTCAAACGTCACAAGACTCTAAAGCTGTCAGCAGCCCCTTTCATCACCTCTCTAACTATTTTACTAGCTGGAAATAAAATATAGAGAATATGCAAAGGTCCTTTTTTTAGCACACGTCGAACATGAGTGACTTAAACTTTCCATTATACGTCTACGACTGATATTCCTTTAGAGAGTCGTGGAAAGAGTTCCTTCTGACAAGTGAAGCTCTTCTTTTTGGGGGGGGGGCGGCAAAAATCAAATGTATGACTTCTTTCAGAATACAGTTGACATTTCTGACAAATGTGTGTTTCGTCATTGTCTTCCTGTTAAGGTTAAACCTTAAAGTTCTTCTTTGAACCGGCAGGAAGTGACAGTAAAACCGTCCTGGGGAGGCTTTTTTGGGTTTAAATATTGGGATCAAGTGTCGCTGTGTCTCATGAGTTTGTCCCATGACTCAGACATCGAGTCTGAAGAAGAGCCGAGTCATTCCTTCATCACAGCATGTCTTCATCTTCTTAGTCTCTATCAACATTTTGGACAAAAACCTATTTAGACATCCCGATTTTTTTAAAATCATGCAACTTTGGCAATTTTGGGGAAAAAACGGTTTTAAAACTCTAAAAATGATCCAATTCACGAGTTTCACAATCTGCTCTTGTTCCAGCCTTAAATTTCCTTGAATTTAAGGTGTGATCCATGTCAGCAGCCCTGGAAGGACTTCACACAACAGACAAAGCCCTCGCTGCTGTGGTTCATGTATCTTCAGGGCAGCACACTCATCCTTTCCTTGTACCCAATCCTCCACTTGGAGAGCCGTCGGCCAATGGGAGCCCTCCTGTGCTTGAAACGCCATCTGAGGCCTTGTTTGGGCACTTTTCTGCCACGATACGCGAACAGGAAGTGAGATTCCTCTTCCGTACGAGAGCAGCTGTGATGATTCACCGTCTGCAGGAGGCCGGTGTTATTACATCTCGTCGTGGTGGCTGTGGTGGGACTGGTTTCAGTTACTGGGGAGGGACAGAGTGTGAGATGGGCTGTGATGCTGGTTAGGCTTGGAAAAATGTGGAAAATTCGGAAAAAGACAGGCGAGAGACGACTTTAAATTGGTATTTAGGAGCTTGATGTAGATACTTGTGGTAGGTACTTTTGAGTTTTGAACTGCCAGGCAGGAGGCCTAGAGGAAGACCAAAGAGGAGGTTTATGGATGTAGTGAAAGAGGACATGAAGGTAGTTGGTGTGAGAGAAGAGGATGTAGAAGACAGGGTTAGATGGAGGACACTGATTCGCTGTGGAGACCCCTGAAGGGAAAAGCCCGAAGGAGAAGAAGAAGATGTAGGTACTTGTGGTGCAAGAGAGGAAGACACCTGAAGAGGTTATCTGATCCAAACCGGTGTGCCAGGGGTAAAGACTGGTGGGTGGGGGAGCCCTCCATGTGTTAATAGGAGACAAACACATTTCCATGAGAGTCTATCTCTAAGGTGGGAGTCCATTATCAGGACAAAGGGGCTGCAGATGGCCGATCCTGCCATATAGGGATTCTCCATTAGACGATCACGGCAGGTGGTCTTGCTCGGTGGGGGGGCCAGGGAGAGTGGCAGGTCCGGGCAGCTGGGGAGGGGGGGCGGGGGGTTGTAGAGCTGCTGAATCCGACTGGAAGTTGTCTGATTGCTATCGATGCATTCTAACGGTAAAGATGGACAGAGAACAAATCAGAAAACAACTTTCAAACAATGTGTGCAATCACCTTTTTTTTCCCCTGCATTTCAATTTGTCCGATTTTTAAGAGCGTTTTGTCGGAATTAGTTTCAAATAAACTTAAATGCCGAGCCCTGAAGTCACCCCCGGCCCCCGCCGTTAACCCGTTTACTCTAAATGGATTAGTAGTGTGTGTGTCACATGTCCACATTAAACCAAATTCGACACTTCACTTCCTTGGGGGACCAAAAAGTCACATGGTGAGTTTGAAGTGGGTTAGATTAATGGCCCTTGAGCTAGGTGAACGACGTTAGCTTAGCAAATAGACTTTTTCAATTTTAAATGATGTTGCTGTACAGAATAATCTAAATAATGTATACACTATATTGTATGTAGAGTCTTATTTGGTATTAATGTTGGTATTTTGAGACATATATACTCAGCTGATCCACAGTAGACTTGTAAAACATCCAAGGTATTGGTGTACTATTAGCCGTCGTCACCTCTGTTGCATCACCGATGCCCTTTGAACCACGTGGCAAAGTTTTCCTGTCAACCTAACCTACTAAATTTCGATACCGTCAATCGGCGGGCACTTCGGTCACCTGAGACGCTTCCTGGCAACGCTGGCGATAGGTCGGTCCTTCCTCCGCCCGCCTCGCTCGGGAAGACGGCGATCAGAGGCGGCGTGTCGAGGCCGACTGTCTTTTATATGGTGTCATTAACTTTTAATGCGCGCCTCAATGGGGGTCCATCCCCCCCTGATTACCTTGGCCCACAACCTCCAACAGGCGTTGACTCGGAGCCAGACGGTCGTTTCTGATCTAGGTCTATCTCTACTGTTAATAACACACCAAGGGTTCGCATAGAAACAAATGTAATCGTAGCTCTGATGAGTAAGTGTGTGTGTGTGTGTGTGTGTGTGTGTGTGTGTGTGTGTGTGTGTGTGTCACACACACAAAGGCAGGGAGAGGTCAGCTGTGTGTTCCGGGTCCGGTGTCATATTCTCTGTCCCACGGCTTCCAGCTTTGTTCAGCCTTGATTCACGCGTTTGGGTCCGGAGTCTCACGCTCCTGGTCGCTCCTACCCTTGGTTGAGGCAATCACCCACATATTTACCCCCTGGGATGGCAACCGTTGGTTGTGTGTGTGTTGTTTTAGAAAACAGAACGCCCTTTGATTCTTTTTTCGGGGTGGCTCATTCGTCAGGGGAGGGGGGCAACGCCATCGCAACGCTCTTCATCAGCGTCGACCTCTGGAGCGTATTGTCTCGCAAATGCCACCAACATCATAATCACTCCTGTCAGGAGTGTGTGTGTGTGTGTGTGTGTGTGTGTGTGTGTGTGTGTGTGTGTGTGTGTGTGTGTGTGTGTCTTTGTTCTGCATGACGTGTCATCCCAGACGGACCCTGACTCAG
Organism: Antennarius maculatus; assembly: GCA_013358685.1. Taxonomy (NCBI): domain Eukaryota; kingdom Metazoa; phylum Chordata; class Actinopteri; order Lophiiformes; family Antennariidae; genus Antennarius; species Antennarius maculatus. Next base: position 1,201,835 of record CM023617.1, read on the forward strand.
ACCGGACCCCGACTCGTCCCCCGCCCTGCCTGCACCACACCTCAGTCAAAACAAAAGCGCCTCATCATCAGGTCATTTCTGATCTTTTCCTTCCATTGATTCGCTCGCCGTCGTCCGTTTGTGGACATAAATAAAGCTTTATTACGAGGAGGCTGCGCTTTATTTGTTTCATCCCAGACACATGAATCATCTGCGTATTATTTTTATTTTGTCAGACCTCAAAAGATTCACCTCTGGGATCGTAACTCTCCGCTTTGTAAATCCTGGACCTGGACTCGTCTGGGATCCTAAATCACATCGACGCAACCAAAGCCGTGTTATTGGGCGAGTTTGGTTTGTTTGTTTTTTTCATCTCCGTGTTGTTTCAGCTCACGAAAAACGTGCTTCAGCATACTTTCGGGTAACTTTCGCTTGTCTTCACCCTAAACCACAACCGCCGCCGCTGCCGCCACGTGTCAACTCGCTTCTTATTCGTACATCCGATCTCATTGCTTTAGGTGACTTTTACGTTCGACCTCGTCTTTGTGGCGAATCCGCGTATGTTTTTTGTTTGTCCTGTGGTCTTTAACGGGTACACGGTCGCCCGGGCGTTTGCGCTCTTCCTCATGGTGTTAGCTTAGCGACATACATCGACTTGGCTCTCATCTATTCCGCTTACCGTTAGTTTTCCAGGCTGACCTGGAGCGTTCCTGCCCTTTACCTTCTCTAACACGCTGTCACCGGTTCCTTTGGCCTTTTTCTGACTCGCTGCAAAGTTTCCCATTCAAGACTTAAAAAAAAAAGGACAAACCTTTAAGTAAAAGTGGGCGTGGCCACTGAATCCATGAGGCGTCAGTTTGAAAAGATGGACTTGAACTTCCCACATCGTGGATGGATGGAGAAGAGCAACCACTCTTCCTCTCCTCCACCTCCTCCTCCTCTTCGGTGGATTTACCCGGTTAGCCGCTGTGCTAACCTCCCTGTACATACCGAGCAGGTCCAGGGGGGGTGGGGGGCGTGTCGACCTGAACCCGGGGTCGGGAGCGTTTCATGTGGTCGTCTGGGAAGTGAGAGGAATAATAGACTCGCTATAATTGGTGCCCCCTGATTTCCTGGCAGCGCCGCCGACTCCCAAGAGGATGGCATGTGTCCGAGTGTGTGTGTGTGTGTGTGTGTGTGTGTGTGTGTGTGTGTGTGTGTGTGTGTGTGTGTGTGTGTGTGTGTGTGTGTGTGTGTGTGTGTGTGTGTGTGTGTGTGTGCTGACTGACACATGGATGGCTGTGCAGCAGGGATGTGATAAACACACTGGGCAGGGGGATCTCCGTCCAGGAGTGGGCTCCATGCTTTAGTGGTGAAGTCATTGGGAAAAAGCCCGCTTGAACTGGAGGAGGATCACACACACACACACACACACACACACACACACACACACACACACACACACACACACACACACACACACACACACACACACACACTCAGATATTAACCTCCAACATTTGCATGTGAATTTGAATTTTTGCTCACTGTAATTTCACACACACTCCTCTCTGAGCTGATAAAAACAGTCAGTTTCAGTACCGCTGATGAGTGTGTGTGTGTGTGTGTGTGTGTGTGTGTGTGTGTGTGTGTGTGTGTGTGTGTGTGTGTGTGTGTGTGTGTGTGTGTGTGTGTGTCGGGTATGAACTGTGGCCCCCCAGGGAGCGTTGGGTAACGCTGGTGGTTGCTTAACCTAGTTGTTGGGTGGATGTTGTAACCAGTCGGACCCGGATGGTCGTCATGTGAGCCTTTGTTATCTGTGTGTGTGTGTGTGTGTGTGTGTGTGTGTGTGTGTGTGTGTGTGTTCTATTAAAGGTGGCAGCCTTCAGAAGGGGCAGGTCAAAGGTCACCTCTGACTCATGGCCTTTGGAATTTAGGTTTCAGAGAACGAATGAAGGACACACACACACACACACACACACACACACACACATGCTGCGAACAGGAACAGGAAATGATGAAGCAGGTTCAAAAATGAGAGAATTAGTGAAGGATAAAAGCCTCAGTTTGAACCAGGATGGAGGAAGTTCCACTAGTGGGGGGGGTTTTCCCGCCTCGTCGTCTTCATTCTTCACCCCCCAGCCCCCCTTCCTTTGATGAATGTCGATACGATAATCTGTCATCTGACCTGGATTATTCAACCGTCGCTCCAGCTCATGTGCGTCTGTTAAAGAATATTTTAGAAATCACAGTCCAATCAGAACGCCTCAGGATCAGGAACCAACTCCACTTCCTGTCCCGCTTCAGAACAGGAAGTAAAGGAATGTTCTTCATGTTCACCTGAAGACGATGCGTTCAGGTGCTGTAGGTTATCTCTACGGCGGAGGAAAAGAGAAATCCTCTTTATTTAATCATCGGCTTGTCCTCAAGGTTTAAATGATTTTCTAGGTGTGTGTGTGTGTGTGTGTGTGTGTGTGTGTGTGTGTGTGTTTACTCTGAGCACACAAATAGAAATTGTTGTAACACACGACAGACGCCATGATGAAAGAAAAAGAATCAGTTCTGTGTTTTTTTAAATAAAAATATTGATAAATTAACAGATGATTACATATCACACACACACACACACACACACACACACACACACACACACACACACACACACCCAGCATGCAGGAACTTGAATGAACAGAAGACATCATGTTTGAACTTCAGTTCCTTTATTTAAAACGTTCACACATCCAAACAGTTTTATGTCTTTATAAATAAAGTTTCATTTTGAATTCTTTATTCCTTTAAATGTTTTTTTACACGCTGCGTTTCTCGTTGCGTTAATTAAAGTCAGAAATAGACACAACCTCACTCGATCCAACAAATCTTTTCAATCATGATTTTACTTCATTTTTCATTTATTTATTTTTTTTTTGAATTAATTCACCGATTCATTGATCACTAAACACAAATCAGCTCATTGATCTTCTTCATCTTGAAGTCTGGATCAAAAGTATTTCATGATTATCATGTAATCAATTGTCACACAGTTCTCATGTTTACTTCATGCATGTAAAGCTGGTGATGAGGTTAAGAAATATGTTTTTATGATTATTATTTCATTAACTTGTGGAAGTAATTCCAGCGTTAATTCAGTTTAGTTTAATTCACACACGCAGGCGGTTAAACCAGTTTATATTATAATAATTAGGATCATTATCCTGCTCATGTTTCATCAACCTCCAGATGCAGTTTATTTAAAACTGGACATGACACCCCCCCCACCCCCGACCTCTTGTAAAAGGTTACAAATAACATAGAAATAAATAGATTAATTTATAATCTTAGATTATGTGTGAAAATCCACATTCAGCTTCTGCAAAAAAAAACAAAACCAGCACATTAAATGAATTTTAGAGAATTCATGTTCCGTCTCATTAAATATAATTACAGACGTGAACGTGTGAGTCTTATTTTCACTGTAAGTTGTTCTTCATTTACATTTAATTAAGGATAAAATTATAAATGAAAACATGTATGTCCCATTAAAGGGCTGCTGTGGGGTTTTTTTTAATTCTTTTTAACCAAATTCTATTTGCTCTAAATCCGGGCGTGATCGCTTCTCCTAAGAGATTAGTTTGTTCTAAATATGTCAAAAGCTAAACTTTACTTTAAAACAGCTTTGTAACATGATTTAAAATAAATTACGAGCTGAATTTTTTTCTCGTCTCTCAAGGTCAAAGTGTTTTGGAGCCTCACCCAATTAAAAAAAAAAAAAAAATAGGTACATGAGGCGTTTTCTCTCATTTAAGGCGCATGATTGTAATGAAATAGTTGTTAAAGTTTGTTCAGCAGCTGCTGTGTAAATACTGCTGGTTTCATATTTACCAAGTTCCGTCTTATGATTGTTATAAATTTGACTTTCCATCTTTTAAATTGTCTCAACTCAAATATACTTCAAGTTTCCAAGAAAGACATCAAAGCTGATCTTACATTTATTCTAATTTCATTTAAGAGACGCTTTAATTTAAAATGTCATTCAACTTCAAACACACAAAGATACTCACATTGAAATCACGCACACACAGGAGAAATTCATAAATCCTCAAAAAGTGAAGATAAATCCCCCGGAAAAAAACAAACAAACCCCCAAAATCTTCATCTTTTTTGTTTTAGCGGTGAGACGAGGAGCCGGCGGTGTGTGTGTGTGTGTGTCAGCATTAAAGTGTGTTTTAGATGGTTGGTTTGGACCATTTTGTCCGGGGCTCATGACTCAGTGTTGCTCATCGTGTGTAGGAGATGATTCGCCCGCCATTTCTCAAACGCTTTTTCTTTTGTTTGTCGCCTCTCGCTGCTCAAAAACGGCTCGGTTTCCACCGGCTTTGATGTCTTTTCCATCTTTCAGCAAACAGATTTGACAAGTTTTTAAATAAGTTGGGGGTTTTTTTTGTGTTTGTTTGTAAAAGTTAGGGATTTATTCTGATGTGTGTGTGTTGGTGATGGTGGTGGTGGTGGGGGGGGGAGGGGATTTTTCCCTCCAAAAAAAAAAAAAAAAAGAAAATCTTGATTTTTGATACCAAGGGGCTTTTGTGTCGATCCTTCTGCTCCACTTCCTGTCTGCGTTTACGCCAGGATATCCATTACCTGGAATAAAGTTAATCACTGAAAGAAAAGCTTCCCCCTCGTAAACTCATCTAGAACACAACCTGTTTTCATTCTCACCGTGACATAGGTGTGTGTGTGTGTGTGTGTGTGTGTGTGTGTGTGTGTGTGTGTGTGTGTGTGTGTGTGTGTGTGTGTGGCGGAAACGACTTTAGAGAAAGTTATCAGCTATAAAAATCAACCGAACGCGACGCAAAAAAAAAAAAACATTTATGAGTGGAATGCTTTCAGACAATAGATGTGTGTGTGTGTGTGTGTGTGTGTGTGTGTGTGTGTGTGTGTGTGTGTGTGTGTGTGTGTGTGTGTGGTTGAAGAGACAGCACACACAACAGGAGAAGTGAAGGTCTTTATCAGGTATTTGTTTAGTGATTAATCACTAACTCCAACAGGGATGGGCCCCTGATTCACCGTCGCTTTTCTCTGCGTGTGTGTGTGTGTGTGTGTGTGTGTGTGTGTGTGTGTAACACACATGCTTGTAAAAGGGTTTTCCTAATATGGGCCGTCTTACTGGAGCGCCCTCCCCCCCGTGGCCCCGCCCCCGGCGGCCCCAGCCAGTGATGACACAGCTCGGGTCCGACTCACTTCCTCATTAATTGGCTGAAACCAGTTCTTACAGGAACCGCCTGTGATAAATGTGAGAGTTCTGAGAAGTCATTCATTTCTGCGCCGCGGCGGCGGAGGAGGCACTGCGGGGGGAGGTGAACGGGTTCACCGGGGAGTGTGTGTGAGTGTGTGTGTGTGTGTGTGTGTGTGTGTGTGTGTGTGTGTGTGTGTGTGTGTGTGTGTGTGGAGGAAAAGCAGGACGGAACCAACTTTTATTCCTCTGGTTCTTTTTTGATTCTTCTTTTTTTTTCCCAGCGGCTCTATTTTCTGCCGTGGCGCAGTTTTCTAGTGTGTGTGTGTGTGTGTGTGTGTGTGTGTGTGTGTGTGTGTGTGTGTGTGTGTGTGTGTGGATGAACAGTGGAGGGGTTGCACTCGTTGCTCTCTCTCCGTCGTCTTCCTCTCTCCTTCGGGATGGGATGGGGGGGGGACACTGTACGGGACAGCGTGTCTGCCTTTGTTGGGCTGCTGGTGAGTAACAATGATGTGACGTGATTTACCCCCCCCTCCCTCACTCACTCGCTCCTCTCCCCCCCCCCTCTCCTTCCTCTTTCTCTCTCATCTCTCTCTTTCCCTCCGGTTCTCTCTATCAATCTGGGGGGGGGGGACGGATCAGATCGTCCGCCGTTGGGCGCGGCACTGCAGACGGACGGAACGCCGTGACGCTGGTGTGTGTGTGTGTGTGTGTGTGTGTGTGTGTGTGTGTGTGTGTGTGTGTGTGTGGTGGGGGGGGTCCCAACTGTAAGTAGAGGGGCCTCAACTCCCCCCCCCCCCCGGCTCAGAGCCCCTATTCATTCATGTGTGCGTGTCGAGTGAAGAATGCGCCCCCCCCCACACACACACTCTTCTTTCTTCTCTTTATCCTCATTTCTTTTCACACGTCTGACCCGTTTCTCCCCCCCCCCAGTCTGATCTGTTTACCTGTCCCATCTGGTTTCCATTCCCCCCCCCCCCTCTCTTTTTTTGTGTGTTTTTTTACTTGTTTTACCTGTTGTGATCCGTACCATTCCTGGGGGGTGTGTATGTGTGGGGGGGTTGTTTCGGGCCAGAATGACAGAGTGGGTTCGCACTTGACTGGGCGGGCTGTGGGGGTGGGATGGAGCGTGTTGGTGGTGGGGGGGGGCTGTACTACTGTAGGGGCGTGCTGACTCACGCTCCGGCGTACCAATCGGGAGTGTGTGCTTGCACTCGGTGCCCCGCCTGAACCCGGCGTTGACTGTAGACCAGGGCGGGGGCCTCCTCTCGGTGACAATCCATCAAAACCCCCCCCAGTCCAGAACAAAAAGAGCCAGTCGCAGCCGTCGCACAGCGGCTTCTCCTCCTCGCTCACGGAGATTCATTCAGAAGACGCTTTTCTTTTTTCATGAGCTTACTAGGAAAGGAGTGGGTGTGGGGGGGTTACGGGTGGGGGGGGGGTGAGATTAAGGCATTTCCAGAACAATGTTCCTTTTCTCCCGTAACCGGAGCCGTCTGCAGCGACAGGAGGAGAAGCAGGGCGGGGGGGGGGGGCGCTTGAACGTCGCGGACGCAGCGCCACACCGGCAGGGGTCAGCGGGGGCGTTAGGAGGGGAGGACGCGTGTTTTATTACCCCCCCCACCCCACCTCCGATCTTTATCTGTCCTGCACATGGAGCTGGATCCCTAACTGCTGGGGGGTGGGGGGGTTATCGGACCTTCAGCTGACGGATTTCTTCGCTTTCAGGAGGAGAAGCGGTGGCGGAGGTGCGCTCCTTTTGTCTGCCCCTGGAGCGCCGGCGGGAGGAGCCATGAAGAACAGAGGACCCCCCCCCTCACCCCTCACCCCTCACCCATCCCGTACCCCCCCTTTTCCCCGGCGGATGTGTCTCCATTATCAACACCTGGTTTCTGTGATCCGGCCGGAGCGACGCCGTTCTCCCCGACTTCCTCCCACCGCTTCAGAGGGGGCGTGTGTGTGTGTGTGTGTGTGTGTGTGTGTGTGTGTGTGTGTGTGTGTGTGTGTGGTTTGGACCGTGCTCCCCGGTGGTGAGGTAGGTGCTCGTCGGGGTGAGACGGGTTCACGCCGTCCTTCCCCCTGGAGGAGCTTCCTGTTTCCCGGCGTTCACGCCAACGTTTGCAGACGACAACTTCTTTTATATCTTGGGGGGGGGGGGGGGGGAGTTTGAGCCCCTGATCGCTCAACCCCCCCCCCAGATCGCTCCTCCTGAATGAATGAGGAATCCGGTCGTCTTTGTTCCGCTTCCAGGAAGAGGAGCCGAAGCGACGGAGACGTGGATTCAGTCAGATCCTCCACTGTGTGTGTGTGTGTGTGTGTGTGTGTGTGTGTGTGTGTGTGTGTGTGTGTGTGTGTCAGACGCTGATAATAGGTTGCCACATTTGCTGCTCTCCCCCCTTTCCTGCTCCATCTCTGTTGGACAGATAGCAGCTCCTTTCAGCTCCGTCCTTGTTTTCCTCCTCGTTCTTCTTCTTCTTCTTTTTTTTTTTAAAGTTCATTTCCAGTCAGGTTCTATTTTATCCTCCTCTCCTCTCCGCGCCGCTACGCCGGACTGATCACAGCGGGAGAGAGAGAGGAGGGAGAGGAGAGGAAAAAAGAAAAGAAAAGAAGGAAAGAAAAACCCCGAAGCGCCGCCCCCCCCACCCCCCCCCTCCTCTCCTCGTGAACAGAGTGTGCGCCGTTACCTCGGCTGAACTCACCAATGAACTCGTTGCACCGCCGCCGCCGCCGCGCCGGCGCAGCACAATCCGAACAGAGGGGCACTGTGGAGCAAGGCTGCACCCCGGGCTCGGCACCGAGTCGTGGTGAGTGTGTGTGTGTGTGTGTGTGTGTGTGTGTGTGCACATCCGTCCCTCACTCTCTCGGCTGTCACATAGCTTATCAGACTGGTGTTGGCTGTTAGATTGAAGGCGACAACAGTCTGTAGGCTGTCTGACATTACGGGCTCCTTCATCTGACCAGCGTCCTGTTTGTGTCCCTTTGTTGTCGTCATCGTCACACCCCGGCTTCAGTTCCCATTCGGAGGTGTGTGTGTGTGTGTGTGTGTGTGTGTGTGTGTGTGTGTGTGTGTGTGTGTGTGAGACAGAGCCGGCGATGTCACTTCTCTTTATCCAGGATGATTGTGAAACGTCCAGAGAGGAGGAGCTGCTGTTTATTTCCTCCGTGTGTGTGTGTGTGTGTTTGGGTTTTTTTCCCATGTTTGAGAATGTAGATGGGATGTTAGGAGTGTGTGTGTGTGTATGTGTGTGTGTGTGTGTGTCTGTTGGCTCTGTGTTCCTGTATTTCCAGTGAATCCAGCCTCACACACCTAATTGCAACACATCACATGATGACACGCAGCTGTAGGTATGGAACACACAGTGCTCTCCCCTTCCTTATTACACTTCCCTCTTCACTGTTGCTTCACACACACACATACACACACACCTTTTTTTTCCTTCCTTTTTTATTATATATATATATATATAATTTTTTTTAATTTATATACAAAAGAGATTAAAAAAAAGCTAGAAATCATTGCTTGACCAGGGATGACTTCCACCACAAAAACTTTAACATTTTTAATTAATTTTTTTTTTTTTTTTTTGGAGTGAAACACTTTTCTGGTCATAAAAGTAAAAAAACAAAACTGGTTGGATAACAGCAGAATGGTTGGCTGGCTCTCAGGCTGTTTTTCTTGGCAGTTTCAGGATGTCCTGTTCCATAAGGGAGCCCCCTTTTTGGCATGGTTGAGTGTGTGTGTGTGTGTGTGTGTGTGTGTTCCTCTAGAAGGTATTTTTGTGTGTACGCGCTTGTATTCCGACAGATGTCTGTAACCCGGTTGTTTTACATGTTTGTTGTCTCTGCTTTTGCTATAAATAAAGTTGTTTGATTCAAACAAAACAACAACTGATTTCATTGATTTATTCGTGCGACACGTCTTGACCTCCAGCTCCGGTGTTGACCTTTCGGATCTCCAGAGGATCTCAGGTGTCGGCCGTGAAAGAAGAACGAGGAGGAGAGCGAGTTCATCACGTCTCGCGTTTCCCACGGAAACGGCGGTCGCGTTACGGATAAGCTCCTCCCGCGATGACATCATCGCATTTCAACCGTCCTGATGTAAGACGTGGAAGACTACTGACCACATGAAAACTTTATCCGTACTTAAATCAGGTTTGTTTGATTTAAAGTCCTGCAGAAACCAGTCGTCTAAATCCACACATCAACCAATCGGATCAGATCATTATTAATTCATTCAAGGGGTTCAGATGTGGGACCCCGTCCTGGAGCAGCCATGGCCACAAACACCCTTCCTTCCATCCAACCCGGCCCGCCCCCGCCCGGGGGCTCCGTCTAAAAACAGCAAACAGGCAAACCCTACCTGTTAAAACAGGATAGAGGCTAAAGTTAGCGAATGACGCCGCCCTCGTCATCCGTCCCGTGATCCTACATAACCAGATTGCCCCCCCCCCCCAACTCCAGGAGGCATGCTGAAATATCACTGACCTCACCGACTACCCACAATCCCACTCTGCACCCAGTGATCCACTTGGATCCGTTCACACCGTATCGCGTTAGTTTTTGTCTCTGGCTATTTTAAACATTTAAAATCACATTGGATGCTGTTTTTTTTTCAAATGTTGCAATCATGTTTGGGGGGGGGGGTGATCAGAATCAACTTTAAAAACAGGATCCAATCTGGTTCGATTTAGAATTACAATAAAATGCGTGGAAAAATTAATAATCCACGTGTGATGCTGATTATTTCATTCCATTTAGATTACTATTCATGAAACGGAGCTTCATTCCGCGCCACACGCACGAGATCCCGCCATCCCGGAACAACGCATCTCTTTGACATGCGATGACGTCACTCAGGCGGCGCGCGGAACGCCTGACATCCGGCAGGATGGACTCTCAACTCTTTCGTCCCACGGGCTTTGAACGCGTCTTAACATGCTAATGAGGGTTTGCGTGTCACGCGCTGCGCCGGTGTTGTCACGGAAACATCCCCGCAGGAATGTCGCGCGCGGCCGTCAGAGGGTTCCGGTGATGGAAACGTGTCGCGTGTCACTGCACTCAGGTGGGTCAATGTGGGCGTGGAAACTCCAGACAGGTGAGTCCACTGAGGGAAACAATTATGGGATGCACACCTGTGAGACCCGAACAGACAGTTCCATCCTGGGTTTTTTTTTTGTTCTTTTACGTTAGCTATTTTAATGTGTCTTAAATTTTGTCGTAAATTTAACAAAAAATTATAGTGAAAAATAACTAAATTATAATAAAAATAACTAAATTATATATTTTATAACTAACTATATTATAACTAAATTATGAGACTTTCTGCTTTTTTTAAATTCAAAATTTGCATAGAACGATTCAGATGAATGACCCTGTGAGTTTATAGCACAATTATTTAATTTACTGTTATTTCTTATAATTAGCCACACAACTTCAACAGCAAACATCTCAACCTGACAAATCCACGTCAGGTAAAACAAATTATTTTATAAATTATAAATTTATAAAATGCATTATGAATGTAATGCAAGTAAATCAATCAAGATACTAAATGTAGACATTAAGTTTAATACCATAAATAATATTTTTGATCAAAATATGCAATTTCTTATTGGTTCTACTAAGTTCTACTGACATTGTGTCCCTTTGCTTCTGTTTATTTGTTTGTTTCAGACAGAGTTGCTTCTCATGATCAATACCGATGAGCAAACTGATGACTTCACATTTTAGAAGGTAAAATATGTTTTAAATTTCAAGCTGCTGCACATCTAGAGAATAAAACTTTATTTAAAAACATCCTTCCAGCATCATGGAGGCAGACAGGATCGTGATCTGACGTTCCTGACCAAGTGTTCCTGTGAAATAATTCCCGCTGTGATGTAAACACCTCGCGTATCCATGACGACCAACCAGCAATCCGAGCGAGACGCTGACAGCTCTGAGACGCACACCATCGGTGATCGTGATGTGATTTGAACTCGTGTCATCGCGATGACCCACAACAGAGCGCCGCCGCTCGCTAGCAGCGCCGTTTGTTTATTTGTCAACATAAACAAAGATAAACAACAGCGAGGAAACAAACAGAGGAGAGATTGGGTTACGGGACGCAGCTGGATGCGGTCAATGGGCGACCTATCGGCTGGAGGCGAGGCTCAGACCCCTGGTGGTCCTCAGGGCTCCGTCACCAGCCCACTGCAGTTTGACGAACGGCCCCCTCCAGCCCGACCCCACGACCCCCCAGACCAGAAATACAGACGTCGTCAAGTTCAGACACTTAATCTGTGATCACTTTTATTAACGACAGTGGAAACCCCCCCCCCCCCCCATCTTTTAGGGGAAATAGTCGCTTCTGTCGGGGCTGTTAAAGCCCACATTTATGGACTTCCTACAGGCTTTTCCTGTTGACGCCATCGCTGCCATGACAAATCACTAATTAAACAGTTAGAGGACAAACAGCATCGGCTGTAAATCATCACCCAAACACTGTTTTTATGTCCTACAAATGTCTGGAGGGCATTTTTTTTACTATGTTATAAAAACATTTTTATTTTAACAGACAATTCAAGATGTTTCCGGTCGTAGAATTTAAATAGGATTCACCCGGAACTTTTATACAAAAACGGATTTAAAAGCGTCTCCAAAAGTATTTTTATCAGCATATTTAAACCAGTTCTTATTTACTTTTATTGCACTTTTTTTGTCTTTTTTTTTTTTTTTTAAATTTAAATTCAAATGTGGGTGTCGGGTGAGTCCGTTTTCTCTTATAAATGGGTCTTGAAAATCAGCATCAGATTATTTGACACCTGAAACATCAGGAAATTCCTTTAACGGTTGTGTGAAACTGTTTTATCTGTTAACTGTTTTAAACTGACGTCAGATCAGACAAGAACAAACAACTGTAACGTAAAAAGGGGAAATTATTGCTTCCACGCGACTCTTGTGATCTTTTTTTTTTGCCGCCGTCAGCGTTTTCACCACAACTGTGTGAACAGAATCTGATCAGAAAGCGTCTCCGGGTCTGTAAATGTCAGCTTCTTCTAAAGAAATATTTCTAAAAAGTTTTATCGAGAACTAAAACAAAACCATCTGATACCCTGACAGTGTTACGGTTGGTGTTCTTCTCTAATGAGACACTTAAGTTTGGCCAAAATTGTGTTTTAAATTTAAGTTCTATTACGAAACAGTCATTTAATAATATGATAACATTAGTTTTGTTTTCCTGCCCCTATTCTGAAAAGAACAAATGTAAAATAAACTCAGGTCACAGAGAGAAACTTTAACATGCGGAAAGACTCTGGAAAGATGAGGAGGAGGTCTCCACCTTCATCTCCCTGCAGGGACTGCAAAAACCAAATATTTGGATATTTAATGTCCCGTATTATTACTGCCAGGGATGACACATGAATCTGGTTGACAGTGTAAAGCATGAAGGTTGACTTTCTACAGTAAAATGCAGAGGCAGACAATAGGATGAATGAAGGTGTCCCTCAGGATTCCTTTTTTCTTGCTGCCACCTACTGGTGGAGAAAGGGAACTTCAGGAGGAGGCTGGAGGGAATTACAGGAGCAGAGAAGTTTTAATTGTGAGTGGGTGGAACCCACGACACGACCTGTCACAGGAAAAATATGGAAGAACTACTTTATATTCAAAGGGCCTAATAAATCATCAATGAGTCACCATTCCTGCATACTGTCAGTAGACATGGGTTTTTCCTCACAAACATCCTTGATGTGAAAGAAGCGGATTTTTACTCAACTGATGCTAATTTTAAGGCTAATGATCTTGCAAAATGTAAATAAATAATTAAACTGTCAGTAATGTTTTCAGTTAGTTGTAAATTTTATATAAAATGTTCCAAAACAATGAAGCTTGTTTTCAAATCCCAGTATGACACCTTTGGGGCTAAACCAAAAGAAGCCTTTTTGAAAATCTCTGTTTTGATTTCTGGGAACAGTTTCAGAATTCTGAGATTAAATATTTACAATTCTGGAACTCTAAAATTCTGACAGATTCTCAGAATTCCAATTCCTAAGTCAGAATTCTAAAAAAATAAACCATGCAGTCTTCATTCTCTTCCAAAAAAAACTGTCTTCTTGAACAAGATCGTGTCAAACTTTTATACTTTGAAGTTTTGACATTGTACTCTTTCATTTTAGGGAAATATTTTTGATCAGATCAATTTCAGTTTGAAATACGAACTTCCACTGGATTATTATCAAATGACTCAACAGGATTTTAATCCTAGAATGCATACTTCATGTTCTGGGAAGTTTACAGCTCTTCGTCGTGGAGCCTCCGGACATATGTAGTTCCACTGTTGACCGCTGGAGGCGCTCCAGCGGCTGGTCTGGAATGTGTAGTTCCCCTATCCTCCAGTAGAGGCGCTCCCGCTGGCCGTTCCGTAATACTATATGTAGTTCCACTGTCCGCCGCTAGAGGCTCTTTGCCGGATGTTCCAGGATGTGTAGTTCTGCTGTCCACCGCTAGAGGCGCTCCGCCGGCCGGTCCGTGTGTTGTTTTGGTTAGCCGGACATTATCGCATGCCCTGCTCTCGCCGGCTACAGCAGAGATGGAGCTCCCTTAACGCGGGGGGAGCGGAGCTGTGTTGTCTGACCGGACACCGAGGGACGCGCCGCGGCCATGGCTGGAATTTTCGACATCGATTTGGATCAACCGGAGAATATCTCCGACGACGAGCTCGACGACGGGGTGAGTTTCCCCGTGTTGATGCTAGCTGGTGAGCGGGTAGCAGGAGGCGTCGAGGCCCGCCTGCTAGCATCTGTGAACGGACACCCATTTTCGGACAATGTTTCACTCGCTGTTTCCCGCGTTTTCTGTAAACAAGCACTAAACCACTCTTAAATGCATTTCTGTTAAGTTTTATATGTTTAGACGTCTTAGTAAAGTACATTTAGGTTGTATTGGTGATGTTGGGCTAGCTGTTTACTGTTTGAAGGCTCGGTATTGATGGCGGACAGGTTGGCGGTTCCACCGGATTAAATCAACTTGATCAATCATCAACGCACACAGTGATAACTGTAACCTAACGGTTAATCCAATCACTAATCCCATCATGTCCCCTGACTTCAAGGTAAACGCAATCACGTCAAGAATGGCGTAACGTAAGATACATGTCCGATAATGGAATTGCAGTATTTTTTTTTGTCGGGATTCGCCTCCAGAAACATTCATGCGGGAGATAAAGTGTTGAAATCACACGAATGTCGCATCATTTATTGTCTCATAAATGATTTTGGGAATATTATTTCACGAAATATGATCTAACTTCACGGTAAACCGACCGACGAGAGCCCGAGATGCTAACGATGCTAACGGAACCGGCGCTCAGAGGACTACAATGTTAGCTTCCCACGTTCACTTAGCAGTTAGCATCGTTAGCATCTACGGGTTGATTGTTAGCTGTTAGCTTCAAACCCGTGTAATTAACCGTATTTTTAATAATATAAATTAATTTTATGTCTAAAGTAAATGTAATTGCCGTAAATAAAGTATTTAATTCTTCTGATTTTACAATAATGTAGTTATCCAATATTAGGCTACTTGTTTTAACTGGAAAATACAATTTAAAACAGCGAATATCAAATGTTAAAACAGCTTTAATAATATAAATAAGATCGTGTTTAAATAATTTTCTCTTGCTCTTATTTCCAGTCCCAACTCGGTGAATACATGGACCAGTGCAGCGGCTTTGAATTGTGAGTAAAAGTGAGATTTAAATTTTATTTTAAATATTGGGTGATGTGATTTTTTTGTGGCCATTAAAATAAAAATAATCTTTTAGAATCAATTTCAAACACAAAGTACATTTACAACCACAAGGAATTTGATTTGTGCATTTGTGAAAGTCGACTTAAATGTAGGTGGTGGGGGGAGTTGTATTTCAGTGGAATGTGGGGTTTTCTTCGTGGGAGGGGTAACTACAGTCGTTCCCGCCCACTTCCTTATCACCAAGGTGATATCAGGTGACAACCAATCACCTTGGTGAGGATCACTTGATTAGGTTAATGATTAGAAATTAGATCAGCGCTATCTTTAATTTAATTAAAAGGTTTGAAATGTATTTTAGTCATTTATTTACTGGTTTCATAGAGTTTTAAATAGTTTTGTGCCTTATTGTCCCTTCAGGTTTGTTTGTTTCACAGAATATCTGTCGTCCACGTTATTATTCACATGATCCTAATAAAGTCCATTTAGGCATAAAAAATAATATAAAATATTTCTGTTCATTAATCTAAATGAATTAATCCTAATCTGTGTTTAGACCCAAACACTTGTAACTTTCGGCAATAACACTTGTGTGATTTGGAAGTCGTTGACACGATATCGTCAGGATTATTGAGTGTAATCCATTCATTTCTTGTTTTTCGTAGCAACATGGACGGCTGTGAGAAGTTTGAGATCTCAGAGAACAGCGTGAACAAGGGAACGGAGCAGATCAGGCCGGAATGCTTCGAGCTGCTGAAGGTTTTGGGGAAAGGTGGCTACGGAAAGGTGAGCCCCAGACATTCCTGATTTAACCTCACTTTTCTTTTTCCTCTTTGTGAGATGCAGGCCGACATTTGGGATTTAAAACGCTGGAATATTTTCATTCTTAGTCCAGGATGGAAACTTAAACAGCGAGTTAATGACAGCGACCAGCTCCGCTGCGCCGCGCCGTTGGGTGTTCTCACTGGATGTCGCCCTCTCGTGTTACACGGATGTTTGATGAAGCGTTAATTCAAAATATTATTCCTGGGCGTTAAAAATGTCCTGAAAATAGTGTTTTTAAGCGGTGGGAAATCCCACGTTGTCCTGCTGTTTGTCTGGAGCTTCCAGCGGCGGTGGAGTTTTAATACCAGGCTTCTGGAAATTGAGATTTGCTAGAAATCCAAATATTTTCCGTTGCTGTAAATCAGCAGCCGTTTCTATTTCGTTGTTTGTTGTGAATCTAAAAAACAGAATCATCACTAGAAAACAACAATGCCTGAGTCCAATTATAATCCCATCTAAATACGGAAATCTGCCCTTTCTGAGGGTTTTATTTTCTGCACATTGTGTTATTCTGGTATGGCTAATCGGTCGAGGGCTGGAAAGTTTCTGGCGTTCCCGACAATCAAGTCGTTGTTTTGGAAAGGCTTTTTGCTGAGCCAGCACAACGTCTGACTAATTCCTTCTTGAAGTGGTTTTTCTGGACGATGATTAAATTCTCATTTTCTTCAGTTTTGGGGAAAATCTAAGCACACAAATACCAGCGTCTGAAATGCATTGTCATCCTGTTTCCACGCTCCCGTCTGGATTAGCAGATAAACGATTGATGGTCGGATTAACAGAGGAATGATGGTGAAAATCAGATAATCAAATAAATAAAGGTCAGTTTTGTTTCCCCCTCAGCTCAATCAAACCTTTATCAAACACTTCAGTCCTTTTTAAAAACTGGCTCATCGTTTGTGTTCGTGTCACACGGATGCCGATGACGTCATCGGGTACAAATATGTCCCCCCAGGGGAAAAAAAAAGATCCGATTGCAGGCCGAAAGTCACGGCTGAGTTCCCACCGGTACTTTCTTTGCTTTGGCTGACGTCAGATTCAGTCTGAGTCAATATTTAAGGAGCATAAAAAATGTGACTGGTGGTGAAAACTTGTGTAACCTCATATTTCTGCAGGTGTTCCAGGTCCGGAAGGTCTCTGGCGCCACCTGTGGGAAGATATTCGCCATGAAAGTTTTGAAGAAGGTGAGTGGATCTGCTTTTTGATCGTTTTCGTGTCGCGCTGACCCCTGGTGGTCGAACAGAGAACTGCACCCAGTCCCCGAACCGGAGCGGCCCACCCAGAGTAACGCCCGTGCTTCTCTGTTTCTTACGAAACAAAAGGCGATGATCGTACGAAACGCGAAGGACACGGCGCACACCAAAGCGGAGAGGAACATCCTGGAGGAGGTGAAGCACCCGTTCATCGTGGATCTGATCTACGCCTTCCAGACGGGAGGGAAGCTCTACCTGATCCTGGAGTACCTGAGCGGTAAGGCGTGAAACGCATCACACACACACACACACACACACACACACACACACACACACACGCTCTGAAGCCGTGTGACTGATCCGTGTGTCGACCGCAGGCGGGGAGCTGTTCATGCAGCTGGAGAGGGAGGGCATCTTCATGGAGGACACGGCATGGTGAGGCCGGACGATCAGGATCCCAACCCATCTGTTCAGGGAGGTGTGGCCCAACTTCTTTTGTGTTTTTCTCGCCGGCAGCTTCTACCTGGCTGAGATCTCCATGGCGTTGGGCCACCTGCACCAGAAGGGCATCATCTACAGAGACCTGAAGCCGGAGAACATCATGCTGAACAACAACGGTAACGGAAGAACCTGGAGCGTCTGCAGATCCGCGTCGACAGGAAGTAGAGCCACGATTGTGTTTCCTCCTTGTTGTTCCAGGACACGTCAAACTGACCGACTTCGGTCTCTGCAAGGAGTCCATCCACGACGGGACGGTCACACACACCTTCTGTGGCACCATAGAGTACATGTAGGTCACATGGGGGGTGTTTTTGATCTATTTAATTTGATGACGGCTCATCCGTTGCGTCCTCATCCTCTTCCTCTTCTTCCTCAGGGCTCCAGAGATCCTGATGAGGAGCGGACACAACCGGGCGGTGGACTGGTGGAGTCTGGGGGCGCTCATGTACGACATGCTAACGGGAGCGGTGAGTCGCGTCGCTAACGAACGCAGCGCCGTTTAGCTCCATCAGCGCTCGTCACTGACGTCCGTCATTTCAACCCCACCCCCACCCCCCCACAGCCCCCATTCACCGGAGAAAACCGGAAGAAGACCATCGACAAAATCCTGAAGTGCAAACTCAGCCTCCCCCCGTACCTCACGCAGGAAGCCAGGGACCTCCTGAAGAAGGTGAGCAGGAAGCACTTCCTGTTTGGTCTCCTCCACGTGTGTCCCCGACAGGAAGCTAACGCGGAACGTTTTCCCATCAGCTGCTAAAGAGAAACGCGTCGCTGCGCCTCGGAGCCGGACCGGGAGACGCCGCCGAGGTCCAGGTAAGGACGTCCAATCAGAATCCAGCTTCAGGTGGAGGGGGGGAGGAATCTAAAACCCGCTTTGTTGTCTCTCCCCCAGGCTCATCCGTTCTTCCGCCACACAAACTGGGACGACCTCCTCGCTCGTAACGTGGAGCCTCCGTTCAAGCCGTTCCTGGTGAGTCCAAACACACGATGTGACCTGTGATTGGCCGTTGCTAGGTAACCACCCCAACCCCGTTTGTCTCCGCAGCAATCGGCCGACGACGTCAGCCAGTTCGACTCCAAGTTCACCAGCCAGACGCCGGTGGACAGCCCCGACGACTCGGCGCTCAGCGAGAGCGCCAATCAGGTCTTCCTGGTGGGTTCTGGGTAAAAATAAATAGCATTAAGGAACACAGAGCGAACACGCGACACACACGCAACGAACACGCAACCGCAGGAAGTGTGTGTTTACTAATGAGTGTCAATGAGAAGTTAAAGTAAATCTCCTTTTTTCTGCGGCGTCATGTAAACGAGCGGCGGACACGATGTTTTGATTTCCTTTGCGCGCACATGCACACACACACACACACACACACACACACACACACGTCTTACGAGAACACGTTAACGCGTCCCATCTGTTTCGGTCTCGCCGCTGTTTTCCTGGAAGCTTTGCTCGGCGTTTCGTTACTCACCAGGAGCCGCGGGTTGTTTTTTAAGAAAGACGGACTCAGATCATCTTGTTCTGCCCCCCCCCCACCCCCCTTCAGGGTTTCACCTACGTGGCCCCCTCCGTGCTGGAAAACATCAAGGAGAAGTTCCCGTTGGAGCCGAAGGTCCGCTCGCCGCGGAAGTTCCCAGGCAGCCCGAGGACGCCTGTGAGGTAAGGGTCCCGAGGCGTTCAGGGTCTCCTCCCCGCTGTGGGATTTTCCATCGTCGTGATTGAAACAAACAAAACTCACCCGACGAACAGAGGGACTAGAAATCATTCACCTGAACTCGGGGGTGTTTCTCCCTCCCGCAGCCCCGTGAAGTTCGTTGGTGACTGCTGGCCCCGGGGCCTCTCCCTGCCCGCCTGCCCGTCCCTGGTGGCCCCCGGCGGCTCGCCGGATCCGCCCATGGAGGTGTCGACGGCGGAGCAGATGGACACGAGCGGCGGCGGCGGCTTCGCCTGCGAGGCGTCGGCGCCGCTTCCCATCAGGCGCCCCTCGGGTTTCAACGCGGGGTCCTTCAAGAAGCAGGCCTACCCCCTGAACGCCAAGCGGCCCCAGCACCTCCGGATGAACCTATGACCCTCGGACACCCCCCCCCGCCCCTCAGGACTCTTTTTACTCCTCGTCCTCTTTCAGAAGAGACTCGTAGGTTTTTTTGGGCATTGACTCCTCCGGCGGGGCCGGACTCGTCCGGATGCTGATCAAGCGGTCTGAGCCGAGTCAGCGCCGGCCAACCGACCAATGGACGGACGGAGGCGGAGTCAGACTCAGCTGGCATTACTATGATTTCCTGGTGCTGTTCTACCCTCGGATGTGGAGAATGTTACTTCTAGTGTTTACCAGCTGCCTCGAACGCGGCGGGAGAATCGCTCGACCGCGACCCCACCGTGACCTCTTTGTTTTGCATTTTTTTTGTTTGAAAATCAATCACATGACCTCTGTCGGGGGCGGAGCATGACTTGTGGCGCTCGGGGAAAAGCAGCTACAGAAGGTAGAAGTGAAATCTCAGCTGGAAGCGTCGCTTCGCCTCGATCAATACCAAATGCTGACTCTGCGTTACTCGTCCTGGAATGATTTCTGTTAAAGGGGGGGGGGGGGTTACTGAAGTGTCTTTATGTTGAATGTAAAACCATGTGACTTCAGCCGGTTGTGTTTTTTCCTGCCCCTTGTTCCCACCCACCAAAAATTTTTGAGAAAGAAAAAAAAAAAACGCTCGTAAAAACTCGGGACCCATCCCAACCGGAACGTCATGTGACTGATGTGAAGCTGCTGTATGAGCCTCTGGAGTCAAGCCATTCCACCCCCCCCCCCCCTTCTACCCCTGAAACCAAACCCAGACTTCCACGACGCTTAACCGCTAACATGAACTCCAGTTTACGCGTCACACTCCCGCCGATCAACCAAAATCAGTTTCATCCAATCAAACGGTTTCTAGCTCGACGCTAACGCTAGCTCGACGCTAACGAGGATTCCTTTTCCATTCCGGTGTGAAAACCAGTCGCTCCACTGTTTACTCCAGTCTGTGTACTTCTATTTATTTTATGTGCCATTTGTGTTTCCACTGCATCGTTCAACACTATGCAAACTATGTATTTATTATATAGTATTATTTTGAATAAAGCAGAATGTGTGAGGTACAGTCGAGCTTTCTTCAGAAAATGTTGAAGCGTGGGGTTCACCCCTCTGCCGGCGCCGTGCCTTCATTGGCAGCAAAACTTTTTTTTTTTTTTACTTCCAAATCGCTGGGATTCTTTGACGACGTTCACTTCCTGTCTGGTTTGTCGGAGCCTAAGAACTGAAACGTTTGGCGTCGGCCGGTGCTGCTTCAGTTCCCATTCGTCTTTAAACGCGTGTGGTGTAAACCAATGAACGGTATTTAAATTGCGTTTTTTTTTTTGTTTGTTTACTCGTAGATCTGCAAACGTGACATTTATGTGTGATGAAGTGACAATAAAGAGATGGGTCATGTGACGCGTCACAGGTGATCTTTTGATTCTACGTTTAAATAAGTTTCTGATTGGAAAAAAAGTCTGAAACGTTCAAATATAGATCTTTATTCAGATCAGGATCTCAGGTGGTAAAAACAGTGAAACGATTCTTGATAATAAAATACATTTCTTGCAGTCTTTGGTTTATTACAAAGAAAAATCAGGCTGTCGTCTGCGTAGAAAAATAAACTGCATTTTATTTATTTTTTTAAATTCAGTTACATCTTCCACAGATGTGGAAGAAGGAAAAAAAAAATAGTCGCCATGCAGCCGAAAGCAAAATATCAGCTAATCCAGACTGATTGGCTTCGTTAGCTAACGGGCTAACCCGCTAACATTGGAATCCTTTGGGGCTGGGAGCGACGACCCGCTTCAGAGAATTTAACACTGGACGCCAGTTTGACGCGTTTCATTTTCAAACGTGAGCGACGGAAAATCCTTTTAGAAATTTTTTTTTTTTAAAAGGTGGTAACCTTAGTAACAAGTAGAAGAACCGGCTAACGCTCTACCTCGTAGCGTCTTGGGGGGGGGGGAATGGATAAATCCAAACACAACGAGACGTGATGACAAAAATCAGGGGTGTGAAATCAAGTGATGTGGAAGGAAAAAAAAAATCACATTAAATACAAGCTAACGCGTCCCTCTGTCAATAGATCTGCAGGTGCGACGACGTGGCCCCGTCCCTCCACTTGTGGCTCTTCTCTGTGATCAGGGTGGGGCAGAGAGGGCAGCTCTTCTCCCGGTTGAACCACAGCGCCACACACTGGTCGCAGAAGACGTGCTGCGGCGGTTGAGGAAAAAACCAGACCGTCAGGCGGCTAACGGCTAATCGCTAAAACGTTCCGACGCTGCGTTCTCACCTGACAGATCAGCGCCCGCGGCTTCCGGTACTCCCCCTGACAGATGGGGCAGACGTCCCCGGCATCGCTGCACTGCGTCCGGGTCGCCGCCGCGCCCGTGTGCTGAGGAGGAGGAAGAGGAAGAGCGCGTCAACACTGGATAGCAGGTGAGTAAAAAGCGTTTTGTCCCCCCCAGCACTGACCTCGCCTTTCAGGAACATCTTGACGGTTTTCAGGAACGACGTCCACTGAGCGTACAAACCCAACAGCTGCACAGAGACCTTCAACTTAATCCACAACAAAACTTCTATTCTGTCTCCTGATTGGCTGATTGGTCGGTGGGTACCTTTAGAATGAGGTAGAGGAGCGCCAGCAGCACCCCCAGCGTGAGTCCGGGGGTGCCGTCGGCCTCCTGGTAGGTCACCAGGTAGCGGAACCACAGGGAAACCGGCGCCAAGGCCTGGTGGAGCTGCCCCAGCTCCTCCGTCAGCATCAGCCCCCGCATCTGAAAGACCACACGTCAGGTTTCTATCGGAGGCGCGACCGAATGAAGCCCCCCCCCCCCCTCACCTGGGCGCGGTAGGTCACCAGCGACGCCGGCAGCAGCAGGATAAGGCACTTGATCCCCATGAAGAGGAACTTGATGATGAAGTTGGTGACGCCCACGGCCCACAGGACCTCCCAGAAGCCCAGCGGCTCGATGGTGGGGCTGAGGAAGACGAGGCTGGGGGAGAGGAAGGTGGGGGGTGGAGGTTAGCGGTGGGTTTAGCCGTTAGCGGGGGCGAGTGACGGCGCTCTTACCAGCGGTAAAGTGTCTCAGTGAGGAAGGTGTAGTAGAGCAGGAGGGTGGAGGCCGTCAGGAAGAGCAGCAGCCACAGACAGCGCAGCTTGGAGTGGCGATGCTGGGGGGGGGGGGGGGACGCATCGGGAATCAAACCGGCAACCATACCCCCCAGGAATCAACAGCGAAGGCGACTCACCTGTAGGAAAACCTGCGTTTGGATGTTTTTGTTCACGTACAGGAACGTCGTGAAGAGGCCGACGCCCACCGCCAAGCCTGAGAGGGAGGGGCAGAGGACAGCGACTCACGTTTGCGTTCAGGCGTTAATGGCGAGGTGGGCGTGTCCCGTACTCACCGAGGGCGTGTTGGCTGACCAGCTTCGCGCACAGCACCACCAGGAAGGGGAGGCTCTTCTGGAGCCAGCGCAGCACGTAGCGCAGCTCCGACAGGGAGGCGCTGGGTTCGGAGTCCGCGTCCGCGTCGGGGGGGTCGCGATCCGGATCCGCCGGACGGGTGTGTCCGTGAGAATGAGAGCGGGAGTGGGAACCGATCCTGCATCTCCTGGATGAGGCGGTTCCGTTAGGCTCGCCGGCGCTCATGGGTATCTGCACCTCGCTGCCTGGGGGGCGGGTGGGGGCGGCGGCGGCGCCCGGAACCGGCGTCCGGGTGAGAAGCTCCGGTTGGAGATTCAGGGTTAAACCATTTCCTTCATGAACGTCCGGCTCAGTCGAATCAGGATGCATCACAGCAGGAAACTCCCTGGGCTTCAGTGTCCGTTTGGAAACACTCCTTCAAAATAAAAGACACGATTGATTAAATCAACTTATATTAATTAAATTAAAATAATACAGATGTGTTTCTAGCACATCCTGTGTTGTTGTTTTTTTTGTTTTGTTTTTTTTTTTTTTTTTATATATTTTACATATAAATTTACATATATTTAATATATTTTAATTCTAATCATACATTTACTTTTTTGGGGATTTTTATGTGTCGTCGTCACCTGTTAAAAAAGTCGATTAATCGATAAATACCTGATGATTGTTTTAAATTTTAGAATCGCGTTCAGACTTTCTCGGCCTCCGTCATTAAATCCTGCTGCTACATTGAGTTAAGTTAAACTTAAGCTGCTAATCAGCTGCTAACGGCTTTACATTAAAACCCAGAACCGGAACTCACCTGAACGCCTCCGCCAGGTAAGATCTATACGTCTACGTCATCAGCTAATTAGTATAAATACGCGTTTGTTGTTTCCACTCCACTCATTTTCGGTAAACAGACTCGTCGAGCTAGCGTTAGCATTAGCGGCTAACAGATGTTTCCCATTACGGAAGTAGAAACGTTTAAACGCGCGTGAGTTCCGGCTTTGAGCTCACCTGTCATTCTGAGCCCGGAGTTTCATGATAGGATCCCCATCGATAAAAACCCCAAAGTCACCGGGAGGAACGGAAAGAAAAGAAAAAGCAAAATAAAACCAAGCCTCTAAGCAGCAGGCTAAGTCTCAGCTTCCGCCTTACGTCGACATTTTGACGTCATTTACGGCAAACGTCGCAAAGTTCTGCCAGAGCGTGAAGCCGTAAAAGGATGTAAAATGGCGTAATGTCGCCATCTGCTGGCCAAATCTGAGAAGACAGCCACATTTATTCAAACAAATAGGAAACAAACTGCCCTCAGTCAGATTATCAAATCAGATTTTTTAGTCGAAAATGTTTAAATAGTCTTTTGTGTATTTTTTTGTTTTTTTTAATCCATATTTTTTTTAAAAAAAATTTCTTTGTTTTTTATTTTTTTTTATTTTATGAAAAAAAAAATGTCAGAAAAGTTAGATTACATTATATTACATTAGATATACTTTAATGATCCCAAACTGGAAAATTCACATGTAGCAGCATTCAGATGAACAAAAACAGGGAGAATATACCTTGAAAAAAATTAAGACAGAGGAAAGGAAGTATTATTCTTATTATTCTTATTATTATTAATATTAATATAAGAATAGGATAATAATAATGTATTTTTTACGCTAGAGTCCAGCGGAACAAATATAAAGTTATTAATAAATGTAGAAATTGGAAAAGCATGTGGAACTTGGAAGAGTTCATGTCGTCTTTATCGTCGGCCTTGGCGCCGTGTCAGAGTGAACCCAGTGGAAGCAGGTTCCTCCACGGCGGCGCTGAGAGCCTGTAATCCTGTTATTGAACTACAGAACCGTCAGCGGAGTGTTTCTGCTCCAGTCAGGACATCACAGCCAAGTCTGCAGAGGGAGGTTAACTTGATGTATAAATTGCTGTCTGACAAGATGAATGGAGCTCAGTGGAGAGCAGATGAGGGGGGTGGGGGGGGGCGCGACCTGACAACCCTCCTGACACACTCCTCACATCCCCCCGTCATCTCTTCGCCTTCCTGTTCTCTGTGCTCGGTGCCAGCTGCTGCTGTCTCTGATGTCTCACTAGAGCTGCCAAAGAGGTAGTGTGTGTGTGTGTGTATGTGTGTGTGTGTGTGTGTGTGCGTGCGTGCGTGCGTGCATGCGTGCGTGCGCGAGCGTCTGCAGACACTTTAGAGTAATTCATTTTTATTTCAACTGCCTGCACTTGAGGGTATTTACACTGTGAAGCGTCTCAGAATCGAAGCACATGTTGAGTTCCTGGGACGGGGGGGGGGGGGGGTCAAAAAACGCTGAATGTGCTATTTTTTTGAACGCGATAGATCAGATAATAAACACGCACACGGATGCGATGGACTCAAACTAACGATAGTCGCCGTAGACACTCGTCATACATGTCAGGAAGGATTTCCCTTTGGTGGTGGCCACGGCCGATGGTGTGGTAAAAACTGTCGATTTAGGAGTTTGCTGCTTCTGTGAATGTGAAAGCAAATGTGTGACAACAGAGTTGGGTAGAGACGGAGTAAATCCGGTGGTTAGTGTTTTATCAACCTTTAAGTGAATGTGTGAATACGTGATTCATAATCCACAATAATCCAGGACGACTGCAGACGTTAAGGTTTTATAGATTCAGGATTTTTCTAGCGGATCGAGCTTTAAGTTTTTTTATCTGCATCATAAAAACTCGACCGCTTCCACATCTCAGACGCTGAAGGCCAGATTCTTCATCTTCCTCCGGAACCTCGTTGCTTCACTTCTGATGACGTCCAGCAGGGGGCGGAGTCTGATCAACAATTACAGGAAGCTCAACCGCGAGCAGATAAATCAATCAGTCTCAATGTCGTACCACAGATTTGTAAATGATGAACGTTACTGTTAAAACTCAGCAATTGAAAGTATAAATAGAGGCTTACGATTGGCTGGCGTCAGCATCCTCACAGGTTTCCACGGTGACCCCTGCTGACTCAGGACATGACCTTCCTCCTCCTCCTCTTCCTCCTGGCTGAATGTCTTTTCCCTTTAGTCTTAATAGACAAGTCTCGAACAAACAACCTCATTGGTTTAGACATGTGGTTGATGAGGGCGGGGTTCTGGGGGCGGGGGTCTTCATAGGGGTCGGCCCCGTGAATGAAGTCCTCTCTGCTGGTCTCTAGTTTCAATTAAGTGCTTTTATTTGGCCAATAATGAGTCGGATGCCTCCTGCATAAAATTAGTGTGTGTGTGTGTGTGTGTGTGTGTGTGTGTGTGTGTGTGTGTGTGTGTGTGTGTGTGTGTGTGTGTGTGTGTGTGTGTGTGTGTACTCACGGGGTGTGTTTAATTACTGCAGCTGATGGATGCTGCGTGGCCCCAGAAAGCGTCAGTATTCCCTGACCCCCGAAGCCTCATGTAGGAACCGCCCACTGGGCGGAGTCATTATTTCCCATGTATGAACCCACCACCTCATGCCACACCCCTCTGCTTCTTTTCCACCCCCCCCCAGACAAAACAAGCTAAACGTTGGTAGCAACATTCCAGAGTAAACCTCTCTCTAGCTGATGATAGCTTGTCCCGTCCACTGAAGACTCCACCCACTGGTGGCTCCGCCCACTGGCAACTCATCCAGGCAGCACATGTGAAGATGCTGCATCTGTCCATCAACGCTGAAGCCACACCCCTAACGACCTGATGGGCCGGCCTCATGGTTAACCTGTGGGAGGGGTCATCCCCGTCGCCATGGCGCCGTTGTGGTTACACTTCCTGTTTCCTCTGCGTTCCCTTTTCCTGATTGGTTTTGAGGTCGTCACTGTGTGGTCGTGCTCGTGCATTCATTAAAGTATAATTACTGATATAATATTCCATCCCGGCGCTTTAGCGTCGCGCCGCCGCTCGTCCGACGGCTCGTCCGACGGGATCCGACTGAAAACGAAACGTATCGTCTGCAGACGTGTGTTTGTGCGTCGCTAATCAGCCGCTGTGATTATTTGCGTTCCGCCGTCGCTCCTTTAGCTTCACCTCCACCTCAGCTTAATTAGCCGGGCTAGCTTCATGCTAATTCCAGGCGTCTTGACGATGATGCTGTTTGTTGTTTGCGGCGCCATGGATACCGTTTGTTTTCCTCTCTCATCCCGCGCTGATTGCCTCACGCTAATTAGAAGAGCTGCTGCTGGACTCGTCGGTACAGGGGGGTGTCATCGGTACAGGGGGGTGTCATCGGTACAGGGGGGTGTCATCGGCGTAGGGGGGGTATATTCCACATGTGCAGGTTTTATTATTTCTTTGTAATCCTCACAAATATAACTTATTGTTTCCAGAAGAAACTGACCTGACTGACCCCGCCCCCACACCTCCCTGGCCCCGCCCCCACACCTCCCTGGCCCCGCCCCCACCAGTGTGTTTTATTGTAAGATACGCTCATCCATTACGCTTCGTTGAACGTTCACCCGGGCTGAACATGTGACCCCGAAGATCGCGTTAAAGAAGTCGTGGAGAAGTCATCTCCGGGGGGGGGGGGGGTCGTCTGAGGTGTGAAAATCAGGGCGTGACCCCGAGTTGGGACACGTTTGGAGCTAAACTGGTGGGGGTTCGCTTCATTCGTGCATCCGTCCCTCCCCGGCGGGCGGGGCAGACAAAGGAACGCCGCGCCGCCAACGAGCCCACTCAGCAAGAAAACAAGCAAATTAGCTGTGTGTGTGTGTGTGTGTGTGTGTGTGTGTGTGTGTGTGTGTGTGTGTGTGTGTGAGTGTGTGTGTGTGTGTGTGTGTGTGTGTGTGTGTGTGTGTGTGTGTGTGTGTGTGTGTGTGTGTGTGTGTGTTGAGTTACAGCCTGCAGCTGGAGGTGCTGAAAGGCCAGGTCTCACAGGCATCAAGCTTATACACACACACACACACACACACACACACACACACACACACACACACACACACACACACACACACACACACACACACACACACACACACACATCTGAAGCTCTAATTTATGCAATCAGGAGGCTTCATTTACATACATTAGCATAGATCATACGTGTTGAAGATGCTTGCAAGGTCACCCCCTCCTTTTTAATCATGGGGGAGGAATGGAGGGGGGGGGGTACACATGTCTATCCTCTGTTTATTTCTAGGATTCATGACACTCTATCCTGTGATTTCCTACGCCCCCCACCACCACCACCACCACACACACACACACACATACACACACACACACACACACACAGTCATTCTGTGTAAAACCTACTGATTGTCTCCAAGACAACGGGCCCTATTACCCCCCCATCAGCTGGTTAATGTGTGTGTCATTACCCCCCCCCCCACTGCAGGAGCGGCCATATTGATTCTTCGTGACGGCGGCAGAGGCGAGCGCGGGCCGCGTTCCATTTCTGCGTTTGAACGCGGCGGATAATTCACCTCTCCTCACTGAGATGGATGCAGATGAGCTGTGTGTGTGTGTGTGTGTGTGTGTGCGTGTGTGTGTGTGTGTGTGTGTGTGTGGGAGGCGGCCTGCCTTCAGCAGGAAACTGATTGGTCGGTGTCTTCAGACTGGGCCCGGTGAGGCAGGCGGGGGGTTTAATCTTATTTAAAGCATGTCAAGGACGGTGAATAATTTCCTCCTAAACCCCCCAACCTCTCACCCCTACACCCCCCCTCCACACACCCCCAACTCCACCCGTCATTTTCTGGGCATATTTAATTTAAGAAGAAGAGAAAGGCGTGTGTGTGTGTGTGTGTGTGTGTGTGTGTGTGTGAGTGTGTGTGTGATGTCTATGCTGAGGAATGACTCCTATCTTCCTGCCTTCTCCCCCCCCCCACTTCCCTCTTCTCTCTGACCCCCCCTGAGAGCTACAGCTGTCAGAGTGTCACTTTGCCCATCCATAATTGAGGAGCGCGCCGCCGCACAAAACCATGAAACCACGTCAACCACTTCCTGTTGCTGCTGGGGTGGGGGGGGTTAGGGGAGGGGGCGGGGTCAGCAGCTGCCAATAACTTTCATTTCCACGCGCCCGTCTACGTAAATGCACCCACAATCCCTCTGCACCCCCCGGAACACCTCATGCTCTTTCGTCCGTCCCTGCATTCTCTCTTCTGACCAGCAGGAGGCGACATCACGGTTTCAGATGCTTATGGGAAAATGACTCCACTTCTTCCTTGATTTATTCCCTCATTTTAGGCCGTCGTCATTAGTTTATGGTCTCTCTGGTGGATTTTAAGCCTTCTTCAAACCGAATGTTGTTAATTTTGTAAATTGGGGTGTCGTTTAGAATAAACCGGAGCAGGAAACGCTCCAGGGGAGGAAACCTGGCGACACGCCTTTTGCAAAGTTCCAAAAAAGGCATCATGAAAATTAAATAATGACATGAATAAATGAAACGGAGACACAAGAATGTAAGAAACTGTGAGAACCTGTAAAGTTAATTAAAATAGCCTCAAGTCGCTGCTGTCGGAGTCGCTTTCCAGCTCCGCCCTCTTTCTGGCACCAAAAAAAGTCGTGTTCGGAGAAATGAAAGGGAAATCTGAGAATCGATAATGAATGCGTTTAACGTGTTTCGCTCATTTCACGGCGCTCTGATCTTCGGATGTTTTCCTGCCACTTCCTCTCCCGTCATCTGACTTGACCTCGTCTTTCTCGCTCCTGACGGCGGCGGCGCCGCGTTTGGCATCCGACAGCGTCAGGAATCAAAAGATCCCAGGAAGGCATATGGCATGCTGGCTAACAGCGCCGCCCTCCTCCGATCACACCACCCACCCATTCCAGGGACTGTATAATTAAGCGTCGCCAACTTCACCGTGGAAGTGCGATAACTCACACCGCCGGCAGGCATCCATTAGGATACCTTTCTCCAAGGTGATTGTTCGAGGCTCTTTCTGGTGTTGGAGGCGCTTTCTGGTAGTGACAATGCTTATTTGGGTTCAGGTGGAGATGCTAACCTTCCACGACTTCAGTTCCACAGCTAACGTTTCGAAAATAACATCCTGCCAAGACAGGAAACCCAACGATATGATAGCTCGTATCGTAAAAAGTGGGCTATGAGTGGATATGTCTCCCTCCACAGAAGGTTATAGAGGAAGATCTATAATTACCGGGTAGTAACGGTAATTGTAACCCCCCCACTCTGAAGGCTCCTGACAGCCACACCGTTCTCTCCGGGGAGCGTTTTCTTAGTACGATGCGGCACTTTTATCTTGTCCTTTAGGAGCTAAACGCGAGCGACACCCACGGGTTTGTCAGGCAGCGTTACCCCAGCGGGGCGTTCGATAAGTCGCCTCGAATGCTCCTTGTAAATCTTGCAAGGCATCATGGGAATGGTCTGTTTTTGTTTTCGTATTATTGACTATTCAACTCAACAACCCCAACGTCCATGGAAGTGAGAGACGCGGGCTGTGTCGTCAGCAAGACGCTGTAAAAACTACACAAGAAAACTTTGGTGGAAAAATAGTTCTTGAGTCAAAAAAAGGGCGGATCCAAGATGATTTTCTTTCTATCTTCACCCTTGCGTCATGTCGTCATCTTTAGATGCAGGAACCTGTTTCTGTGTCCGCCGCATTGATGATTTTTGATATAGATCCTGTAGACTGACTTACGCGATAGTCTTGATGACTTTATCCCATGAAAGAAGCAGGAAGTCACTGAACTCTTGTGTTGGGGAACACAAGAGTTCAGTGACTTCTTGATTGTATGTGTGTCTACGACATTGGCCTACCATCCATGATATCCGTTCTTGCTTTTCCAGGCGAGTCGGCTGAGCTCGTATGCAAACCGTCACCTCGAGGTCAAGCTGCACATAATGAGTACAACCGAGCGTTCGTACGACATGTAGTTTAACGATGTGGAAGCGACCTGAACCCTGTTGTAACAGCGTCCTCATCCTCAGGTTATCGTTTCTCATCGTAACGAGGCAGTTTGGCGGCGTCTTTGTATCTTTGACTCCGTCGGCCATCTAGGTAACACCAGGAGAACACCGTCCCGTGTTCGTGTTCCCGCTGGCGGTTCAGGTACTTGATCACGGAGACAAGTGGTGATTCCCTCGCCAAAAGAAAAGTCTAGCAAGAAGAATCTCAGAATCAGAGGATTTAAAACGTGTTTCCGGTTGGACTTTAGACGTCTTGGGCGGCGATCCGGTGGGGTTGCATCCGGGGTCTACCCTCCCCTCTGCCGACATCGGCAATCTGGAATCGCTCATCTTCATTGGTTTGTTCTGGAGCGGCGGGTAGACCAATCTCCTTCTGCGGCTCGTCCTGATTGATGAACAGAGCGTCGCCCCCCCTCGCCGAGCCCAACACTCGTTTGTCAGCTGTCGTTAAGATGAACTGCTGAAGTGTTTACCCGCCGCCGCCGCCACCGATGGAGGAAGAGGAGGGTCGGCGTGCTTCCTCTCCAGCTGGGAGGAGGAAGAAACACAATCACGAGCCGGCTGCCCCAACGCCATCGCTCATTGTCAGTTTTCACTAGTGTCATTTTCACGCCTCCTTCTAACCCCCCACCCATCGTCCTGAATATGTGTTCCCCCAAGAGAGAGAGAGAGAGAGAGAGGAAATGTTTGATAGGAATTCCACACAAAGGCAGGGGACACTCTCGGGGGAGACGCCGAGCTGACAAACCAGTTAATGTAGCTTTGATCAGACACCAGTGACTGTTCAGAGGGATGGGGGGATGGAACACGAGCCCCCGAACGGACTTACAAGTTCTCCAGAACCCAGAGAAAGGAGAAGAGGAAGCTGGAGATAAGATTACATGGAGATAGGCCACTTCTATCCATCCATCCACATCTCTTCACGTGGCTTCCTTCCAGTTCTGAACACATGCTTGAATCCTGTGCATTGATTGGCTGGCAGCCCGTCGGCGACGCCCCTACGTGTCCCTATCCAGGTTTCCAGAGTAACGCCCACCTGTCCTTAAAAGGCTTGGAGGAAGTGTGAGAACGTTTCCTCTGAATTATTAAGACTCTCCTCCTCCGAGGCTCCTTCATCCGGCGCTGGAGGGAGGTGTCTATAAACTAATATTTACAATGTACTACACACACACACACACACACACACACACACACACACACACACACACACACACACACACACGACACCAGTTCTGGCATGTTCAGAAGTGGCAAAAGGCTTTATTGAGTCCGGTTTTGCCCTTGAACTCGGGTGGTGGTGGGTGTCCATCTTATTGCCCCCCCACCAGCTCTTCAGCGTTTCTGCCACTTCCTGTTTCCTCTTCCTCTTGTCCTCTTGCTGTTCCTGCTTCCAAGGCGGAAGCATCACGGCGAGGTCGGTTCATCGACCTTTTAAATGTTTAAGAATCCAATTATTTCCTTTAGTTTTTCTTGATGCTCTGAAGACTTTGAATCAGGCGGTAAAACCCATTGAGGTGTGTGTGTGTGTGTGTGTGTGTGTGTGTGTGTGTGTGTGTGTGTGTGTGCAGGAGTACAATCAGTGCTTTGAAACCGTCCTGGACAGCAGATGTTTATCTCCAATCGGCACAAAGAGGTGACGCCGTCTTATCGCCTGTCATCTGCTACCGAACACTGGTTAGCCGTTAGCTTTGAGCATCGGTACCTTCATCTCTGCTACCGCGCTCATCCTCATTACATCACCGCCACGGATCCAAACCGCTGGGATTGGAGGCAACGCGTGTGCGTTAAGAACAAAATCTGAGTTTGACGGATCGCCTGCGGAGCTCAAACGGAGGATTAATCCGGTTCCCACAAACTCCTCTTCCCTCCAAAATCCCATTAATGGAGGAGAATTATGATCGATTTTGGTTTTTAAACCAAAAAAAAAAATCACATCTAAACCTATAATTTGATTAAAAAACAGTCTTTTCTGAACTCCTTTGTGTGGGTTTAGCAGCTCGTGGGGACTTTTTAAGACGGAAGAGCGTTAGCTTTTATAAACGACAGTCGGTCTCGCCAATCCGGGCGCGGGTGAAGACAGGAAGCAGAAGCTTTTCCAAGCACCTAAAGACTCCCTGATGGAACCAAAATCTGGATTCCGTTCTCAAAGCGCTCTCATGCTAAAAGCTAATAGCTGTCAGGTCAGGCGGGATTAGCATCCTGCTAATCCCACCTTTCCTTTCCCGTTTCACTCAAATCCCACATGGATGTCTTTTCGGGATTAGAGTAGACAAGGCCTTCAGAGATGGGTCTGACTATTTCCTGGATTGAATCCCACACATTCCCACCCCCCCATCAACCACCAGATACCCCCCCCCCCAGGGTAAACGTATAACGCGGATGCAAACATACATAATGCATGAGCTTGGCGTCGTGTTGCGGCGCGTGCTACGCTACGTCAGGAGTATTTATGGTGTGTTGGGCACTGAATAACGACTGCACACACGTGCACACACTTTGCACGTCTTTGGCAGTCGTCTCGGCCTGGCTCTGT
This sequence comes from Antennarius maculatus, assembly GCA_013358685.1. Taxonomy (NCBI): domain Eukaryota; kingdom Metazoa; phylum Chordata; class Actinopteri; order Lophiiformes; family Antennariidae; genus Antennarius; species Antennarius maculatus. The sequence continues at coordinate 1,235,103 of CM023617.1, forward strand.
TGGGACGCGGCGGTTTGCAGATGCAACGCGTTGCTGCAACGTTTCTCCAACAACGTTAGCGGGCAGAGTGTGAAAACGATTATTCATCTCAGTGAACGGGTTGGGAACGCTCGTGTTTATTCAGAGCCACGTCTTCTCCCCCACAGACGTCATGAATTCTGAAGCGTCTGCTGAATGAGATCATCGACGGGTCGGCGCCAAGGCGAACGAAGCTTTAATTCCATTTCAGTCATTAAAGGTGCTTTTTTTTTTTTTTGCTTTTTTTAAACTTTAATGGGAGATTAGAAGAGAACGTGAATAAAGAATTCATGAATCACACCAGAGGAGAATCTTCTGATATCTGCTGGAAACAGAGGAGTTCAGTCGTTCTTCAGTCGTCATCGATCTGGTTTGACAGGAAGACGCAAAAAAAAAAAAAACGATGAGAAGAGTCGTCGTAATCCGGCGTTTTTTGGCTAGCGTAGCATGTCACTGGTGGAGACGATGATGATGATGATGATGATGATGGATCCTCCAATTAAACAATTAGACGCTCCATCCGGAAGCGTGGTCGCTCCTGTCGCACGAGGGCCATCAGCGGCCCTTCGGCGCCTGACAATCAACATGTCCTCGAGTTGAACTCCAGCATCTCTTCCTCCTCATCTTCCTCCTCCTCTTCCTCCTCACACCTCTCCCTCTCTCTTTTTTTTTTTTTAAATGCTTCTGTTTCCGATCTAATTGCCGCCGTTCCATCTGGACGGATCTCAGGACTTGCAGCGTCTGCAAACTCCCTCGGATGGCGTTTTTCCTGTGGCGATCCAATCCCAGAATGCACCAGATAGCGCCGTCTTTTTTTTAATTTAACGCAACCTCTTTGTGCAGAATAAGCCAGCCGGGGTGTTGAACGCCGTTTTTCCTCGCCGTTTACGGCGCGGCGATGACAAAGCACCATGTCAGGCAGGAATGTCAGGAACGTCCAAAACGCTTTTTCCAGGTCAGCTTCCTGGTTTTTACGGCTGCTGGTGGTGGAACTGTGACAATGATCTCATTCCCATGGTCTCGAGCCTTTCTGCCAGTCAAGAAAGGGGGGGTGAGGCGAGGATGGGGGTGCACATTTCATTAGCTTTCAATTCAGATTGAATTTATTAATCCCATGCAGGGTGGAATGCCGCTGGAGGGAGACGGAGGGAGGGGATCGTCTTCGATGGAGACACCTTCTCCTCCATCTGCCTGCAATGTGTGTGCAAAAGTGGATGAAAGAGAAAGGGGGGGGGGTTGGTGGTGGAGAGGGGGTGGTGACGACGGCCTAACAACCGCGGCTTGTGAAAAGCCTGCAGAGGGGGGGGGCGAGGAGCGTGTCAGATCATTTAGCAGCAGGGATGCACGACTTGGACTTTTAAAGGCGGCGGCGCTGCAGAAAGGCTCTTGTCTAGTCAGCACGCCGCCGCCACTTTAACTGGAATGTTCCTGCATGCAGGAGGGGCCAAACCCCCCCACGGCTCCATCCAGGGAGGCACCGGGGCTGGAACCTCCATCAGGCCTCACGCCGGACGGGAGCAGCGGCGATAAAAACCAGAGGAAGAGCAGCGCCGCGCCCGGCTGACATCAGTCTGAGACACTCGTGCTGTTGCCCCCCCCTAACCTACACCCCCATTTCAAAGCAGGTAGTAGAAGTAGGTTCATTCATCTCTCCTGAAGTCGGGTGACGAACCTTGATGCTGGACGAGGAGGGGCTTTGCTCCTGTTGCCTCACCCCTCATTCGTCCAGCCGTCACTCCCTCCAGATCGGATTGGGGGGCGTGGAAGGCGGGGGGGTGGAGGGCCCAAGGGCAGGAAAACATCCACTCAGCATCCACAGCCCACTCACGTTAATCACGAGGGAGGGGTTACCACTTCATCACGGAGAGACGTGTCCATGGTGTCCGTTCTGTTCTGCTCGGTCTCCTGTGGGCGTGTCCTTTAGGGGTCACCACTGTCTCTAATTCATCACCACTGTCTCTAATTCATCACCACTGTCTCTAATCCATCACCACTGTCTCTAATCCATCACTACTGTCTCTAATCCATCACCACTGTCTCTAATCCATCACCACTGTCTCTAATCCATCACTACTGTCTCTAATCCATCACCACTGTCTCTAATCCATCACCACTGTCTCTAATCCATCACTACTGTCTCTAATCCATCACCACTGTCTCTAATCCATCACCACTGTCTCTAATCCATCACTACTGTCTCTAATCCATCACCACTGTCGCTAATCCATCACCACTGTCTCTAATCCATCACTACTGTCTCTAATCCATCACCACTGTCTCTAATCCATCACCACTGTCTCTAATCCATCACCACTGTCTCTAATCCATCACCACTGTCTCTAATCCATCACTACTGTCTCTAATCCATCACCACTGTCTCTAATCCATCACCACTGTCTCTAATCCATCACCACTGTCTCTAATCCATCACTACTGTCTCTAATCCATCACCACTGTCTCTAATCCATCACCACTGTCTAATCCCTCCATCACCACTGTCTCTAATCCATCACCACTGTCTCTAATCCATCACCACTGTCTCTAATCCATCACTACTGTCTCTAATCCATCACCACTGTCTCTAATCCATCACCACTGTCTCTAATCCATCACTACTGTCTCTAATCCATCACTACTGTCTCTAATCCATCACCACTGTCTCTAATCCATCACCACTGTCTCTAATCCATCACCACTGTCTCTAATCCATCACCACTGTCTCTAATCCATCACCACTGTCTCTAATCCATCACTACTGTCTCTAATCCATCACCACTGTCTCTAATCCATCACCACTGTCTCTAATCCATCACTACTGTCTCTAATCCATCACCACTGTCTCTAATCCATCACCACTGTCTCTAATCCATCACCACTGTCTCTAATCCATCACCACTGTCGCTAATCCATCACCACTGTCTCTAATCCATCACTACTGTCTCTAATCCATCACCACTGTCTCTAATCCATCACCACTGTCTCTAATCCATCACTACTGTCTCTAATCCATCACCACTGTCTCTAATCCATCACCACTGTCTCTAATCCATCACCACTGTCTCTAATCCATCACCACTGTCTCTAATCCATCACTACTGTCTCTAATCCATCACCAATGTCTCTAATCCATCACCACTGTCTCTAATCCATCACCACTGTCTCTAATCCATCACCACTGTCTAATCCCTCCATCACCACTGTCTCTAATCCATCACCACTGTCTCTAATCCATCACCACTGTCTCTAATCCATCACTACTGTCTCTAATCCATCACCACTGTCTCTAATCCATCACCACTGTCTCTAATCCATCACCACTGTAGCTAATCCATCACCACTGTCTCTAATCCATCACCACTGTCTCTAATCCATCACTACTGTCTCTAATCCATCACCACTGTCGCTAATCCATCACCACTGTCTCTAATCCATCACCACTGTCTCTAATCCATCACCACTGTCTCTAATCCATCACCACTGTCTCTAATCCATCACCACTGTCTCTAATCCATCACCACTGTCTCTAATCCATCACCACTGTCTCTAATCCATCACTACTGTCTCTAATCCATCACCATTGTCTCTAATCCATCACCACTGTCTCTAATCCATCACCACTGTCTCTAATCCATCACTACTGTCTCTAATCCATCACCACTGTCTCTAATCCATCACCACTGTCTCTAATCCATCACCACTGTCTCTAATCCATCACTACTGTCTCTAATCCATCACCACTGTCGCTAATCCATCACCACTGTCTCTAATCCATCACCACTGTCTCTAATCCATCACCACTGTCTCTAATCCATCACCACTGTCTCTAATCCATCACCACTGTCTCTAATCCATCACCACTGTCTCTAATCCCTCCCCCTGTGGGTACAGGAGACTCTTCCTCGTGTCAGACCTACATAATGATGATTAATCTCCTATGATTCTCTGCTGATGAAAACCTTCTGACCATCATTTCGTTCCATCTCTGCCCTAAAAGTCATTAAATCACACCAAAGCTGACTGAATGGATCCAAACTGAGATCCATTCACAATCGTAATATTTTATATCCTCTTATATTTTCATAACGGTTAACCAGATTAATGACCGTTTGGAGAACAGGAACCCAAACAGCTCTCGTGCTTTTATTTTCTTAAAACAGGATATTATTGCGACTCCGTCGTGACTTTGTTATTCCACATTTTAACGACGTGGCGTTCGGGGTCGAGGGCCATTCTGTGGGTAACTGAATGGAGTAACAGGTCATCAGGAAGTGTTCTATATGTGGGAGGGTGGGTGCACGCTAACACAGTGACCACTTTATTTAAACATGGCGCCCTTGTTGACCCTCGTGGTAACTCCTCCCCTTCTGGACGTTACCACTTCCTCCTCAGCTTCACGCTTCCTCCTCAGCTTCACGCTTCCTCGTCTTCCTCCGCCAGCGAGGGGAGAACCTTTTCCAGTTTGCCTGATCGATTTTATCGATCCTTACTGATCCGACACTTGACTCCTCCGCCTCTCAAAGGTCAAAGGACGCGTGAAAGTCGTCGTTCTCACCTTTAGCATTCCATGCAGGCGTTGAACAGACGGCTCGTTTCGCGTTGGAGGAGTCGGATGTTTTTTGCGGTCATTACATTCATCCTGTAATCTCCTCTGTTTCAGGCTAAGTCTGATTTATTATTCACTCTCTCCTGAAAACAGAAAAAAATCAGCGATGATTCTAAATCAGGATGAAGAATTAAACAGTTTTTATTGATTATTATTATGATTTACGCCATTTTTTGCAAAAAATGTTGTGAATTCGCTAAAGCAGAAGAAAAACTCCTTAAATGTCTCCTCTACACTTGTTTTTAGGCATAAATTTAAATTCTGCAACTCGAGTCTGACCCCAGCATCCAAATAAAAACCCCCAGAATCCCTCCTGTTCCTTCCTCTTCGTGAAAACTCTGGAATGCATGCAGATATTTGTCTTTTTCTCGACATGTTTTCCTGCGTGACGCGGCTCACCTCTTCACCTTCGCCGGGTTTCTCTTCCAGTTTGAACAGCGAGTCAAACTCTGCAGGTAAATCAGCACAGCGAGGCACAGGCGCCATTCATTCCCCAAAAAGAGGTTACCCGGCCCACAAGCAGCTCATTCTCTTATTATTCTTATATATTTGAGACAGCGATGGAAGATTTTATGAGGCTGCGTTGCATCACAGAATTGCATTTGCGGTATTTTTCTTTAAAAAAGTGTGAAAATTCGAGTCCCCGTTGAACTCACACACGTCAGCTCCACTGATAGCGTGTGGAACACTGATTTGCATACACAACTACCCCCGGAGGTAACGCAAATGCAACCGGACAGAGGGCCCTTCTAAAAATCAGTTAGCCTTCAGGCTAACGCGAGCTACATTACAAACAAGCCAGAGCAGCTCTGAATAAATTATTTAGTTTATTTTGACTCTCTTATGAGTTTCCAGTATCATCAGGGATGCTGGTTTCATCAGATCAGAATCTCACGAGATTTAATAAAACCACTGGTTTGAGTAAGAAGTTATTCTTATAAAATAAGAAGTATATAATAGATCATTCCCATGATGCCGTAGCTCTAACACCAGCTATAAATGGAGGAGGTTCGGTTTAAGCGGTATAGTGTCGGAGTCAGCACAAAGCTGTTTGAGCTGTTTATTCCAGAATAGAATTAGTTTGACCTTTGATTCTGCTATTAAACCGTTGCCTACTGTTGCACTTGTAGAGCCTCTTTAATGCTATTCTCACGCTGACATTTGTATATTTCATTACCTTGCCCTTTTATTTTATCTATCTTTGACTCGGGTGTTTTTATTGCCAGGTTATAAAGCATCATTCACTCCGAATGTGTCAGGATGATGCTCTTCAGGCGCATTTTCTTTTCTTTTCTTTTCTTTTCTTTTTTTGCTCTATTTCTGTTCTCGCCGTTGGATTTTATTGCTTCATTTATGTCACTTGAATCACGCTGCATGAAATTAAGGTCAAATTAATGTGTTGGATTCAAATCAAAACACAAAGAGGCACGTCGATGCAACTTTGATTGCACATTTCCACTGCGAGTGCAGGCCGCTCACATGCGCTAGGTGGCGCAGTGTGGAAGTGAGCAGGTTGACAGTGTTTGGCCATCGGTAATAAAATCTGTTGCTCAGCAGCGCCGCTTGCGCTGGCCTAGCGGCAATACCGATCAGCCTTGTGTTATTACAGCCCTCATGACCACGACAGCGTCAAGTTAGCCGCACTACAGGATGGAATATGTTATTACGACTTTCAAAATAAAACGAGTGCTGAGAATAACAAGCTGAAATAACACCTTGTGTTTTTATAATCTCCAAATAAAACACATTTAATAAAATAATGCACGTTTACATTACACGATTTATATTTAAAGTATTAAATGGAATATAAAATCACAATTTTTTTCCTTTTTTTTCTACTTTGCGACTTTTATTTTGGCGGAAGTGCCGTCTCCCGTGTGACGTGTTTCCGTGTTCCTCCGGTTAGCTTGACTCGGCTCTGACCGCGAACGAGCCAATAGGCTGTGGAAGGCAGAGTTGTCCCTGTGGCCGCCATTAAAGAAAGGAATCCATGAATTCAAATGGAAACCAACAGGAGCCGATGTTGATTATATGATCGAAATCACCGTCGAGATACCGGCCGATGGCAGATCCCGACGGTTTTTACCGGATCGATCTCGTTTTTAATACTAATTCTCGCCATGGAGGAGTGAGGCAGGACGTTTTTATTTTTTTTAAGCGGAGACCGTTTTAGGACTAAGGGGGAGGGGGAGAGTTGCTGCTTTTGCTCTCCTTTTCTTTTTCTTTTTTTTTTTAATATATATATTTTTTTACTTTTGCTCTGGAGATGTCAGCCTAAAGAATACACCTTAATTTTTTTTGTCTTTTTTATTTTATTTTTTTTATTTTTATTTTTTTAGCTCCGGCAGTGGGAACAGCAATCGGAAGGTTGTTGAATTAACTCTCCTCTTAGCCAAATGTTGGGAAAAAAATTAAATTAAGCCTGAAACCTCTCAGAAAACATCCATCCAGAAAAAAAATATTTATTTCTTGGGGAAGTGAAACGATGGAGGTTCGGATCCCGCAGTGAAGAAGGATGAGTTCTTGTTATGTACCGAACGGGGCCAGCCTGGAGGATTGCCATTCCAATCTATTCTGTCTGGTAAGAGATTTAAAACTAAAGGAAAGCAGCCATTTTTAACGGGGGCTAAGCTAAGCTAACGCTAGCCTGACGGGATGGAGCTCCGCCGGGCTTCCGGCCCTCCTGAGCGGACTCCGATTCGGGACGATAATGTCACTCGGGCAGCGTTCCGTTTAGTTTCGTGTCGTGACGTGGGGTTTGTTTTCATGTTTTCACGGTGCGTTCGAGCACTTTCTCTCTTTAATTCGCGGCTTCCGGCGACATTTTGGGGCTCGAGCCCGAAACATCCGCCGCGGAGGCTCGTGAGTTCTGATTTTTATTGTCGGTTTACTACGGTGTGTGTGTGTGTGTGTGTGTGCGCGCGCGCGTGTGTCCGCGCCCCCCCTCCCTCCAGGACTAACTTGTCGGAATACTTTCTCTTGTTTATTATTAACTTCCGATCACTTCCGTTGCTCGCGAGCCGCGAACCAAAACACTTTATGCACTTCCGGTGGAGTTTTTTTTTTTTTTTTAGTTGTGTTTTTGTGGAAGTCATGCCAAGTTTATTTTTTAAACTTGGATACAGTTTAAAAATTTTTAAAAATATATATATAGTTTACCCTCCTCTTCCTCCTAATGTTTGTTTCTCGCGAGCCTTAGTTATTCATATCATCCGTCGTCATCCTGTTTTGTCAGTGGCTTGATCCCCTTGAACCCCCCCCCACCTCCATCCCACCCCTCCCCCCGTTAATGACATAATCCCATGCAGACATTCCTCTGCATTACTTGCATCCACCTCTTGCACCTGCATGGGGGTGATGAAGGGGGGGTAAGATGTGCTGTCACATCTCAGGTGATCCCAGATGTTTAGATCTGGATGGGGGGGGGTCACTTCCCCTCTCTGGGCTGCGAACCAGGAAACCCCAGGCCGGCTGGGGTGTGTTTGTTGCTGTAATTAATTGGCTTGTCAGCAGGATTAACTATAGTTTGACTGGCAGGCGATGCACATAACGCAACCCCCCCCCTCAAAAAGAAAACTGCCTCCCCCAACCGGACGAGTTCAATGAAACCATCCCAGGTAGAACCATCTGGATCAAAGAGCAGCGCTGACACACTGATGTAGAACCAGAGAAATAAAGTGGAATGCTCTCCCTTCTTCCTTTATTTACCCCCACCAATTGCACCCCCCCCCCCAAGGTAACATTTCATTGCAGGAAGAACCCCCCCTCTCTCAGTACGACTCACTCGGGTCGATGGTGTGTGTTGGACTTGTAATTACGATGTTTACGACGGCCCTCGAAGGCAGCATGACGACAGGAGGCTGGAGGCTGTCTGTCTGTCTGTCTGTCTGTCTGCTAGTCCTGTCTGTCTGTCTGCTGCTCCTGTCTGTCTGCTGCTCCTGTCTGTCTGTCTGCTGGTCCTGTCTGTCTGCTGGTCCTGTCTGTCTGCTAGTCCTGTCTGTCTGTCTGCTGCTCCTGTCTGTCTGCTGCTCCTGTCTGTCTGCTGGTCCTGTCTGTCTGTCTGTCTGTCTGCTTGTCCTGTCTGTCTGTCTGCTGCTCCTGTCTGTCTGCTGGTCCTGTCTGTCTGTCTGCTGGTCCTGTCTGTCTGCTGCTCCTGTCTGTCTGCTGGTCCTGTCTGTCTGCTGGTCCTGTCTGTCTGTCTGCTGGTCCTGTCTGTCTGCTGGTCCTGTCTGTCTGCTGGTCCTGTCTGTCTGCTGGTCCTGTCTGTCTGCTGGTCCTGTCTGTCTGTCTGCTGGTCCTGTCTGTCTGCTAGTCCTGTCTGTCTGTCTGCTGGTCCTGTCTGTCTGCTGGTCCTGTCTGTCTGCTGGTCCTGTCTGTCTGCTGCTCCTGTCTGTCTGCTGCTCCTGTCTGTCTGCTGCTCCTGTCTGTCTGCTGCTCCTGTCTGTCTGCTGGTCCTGTCTGTCTGCTGCTCCTGTCTGTCTGAGTCTCAGCAGAACACCAGCGTTGTCGTGACTCACTGCTGAACAGACTCCACTTTGTGGCTTTATGGTGAAAGAATGTGGACACAGTTTCTCCCCCCCGCCCCCGTTATCTTGTAGTTTTTCTTGGATATTCTTCTCCGGGGTGTGAAGCGTGTTGTGAGCTTTTGTGACACGTTAAACACACGTTTGTTTTATGCAAATGAGACGCGACATCCCGTCCAGCTGTTCATGTGTTTTTTGAACTTCCTGTTTTATTTCCTGCTGGATTTTTTTGACTCGTAGGTTTTTTTTCAATTCTGTCACACGTTTCCGGCAGTTTAAATCCAAACTGAATCTTAACGCTTCCTGCAAACACACTCTCACTTTTTGCCCCCCCACCACTAGAACGAGGGCAGGCAGAAGGGGGGGGGGGCATCTGGAGCAGCTTCACCTGTTGCTCGTCTCGCTTCTCCACAGCCTGGAAGGAGGCAGCTGCTTTCAAACGCAGGCCTCCCCCCCTTATCCAGACCCGGGGTGGCCTGGAGAGAAGGTGAAGGCCTGCTGGAGGGAGTCGTGACCCCCCCCCCCCATTTGAGGAAGACTTCCTGTGCCGGACCCGTTTGGCTCCGGCTGCAGCGGTGTCGTTTCTGAAAGATAAAACTCATGACCCACATGCAGCTGCTCGCATAACTGAGCATTTATGAAGGCAGTGGTAGCAGGGCGGGGGGGGTGGGTGTTGTGAGTGTGTGTGTGTGTGGGGGGGGTGCTCATGCACACAAACTGTAAAGCATGGATGACGGAAATGCACAGATATCCCTGGAACACGATGTTTCTGTGGCGCCGACGGCTGCAGGAGGAACATTTCTCCTTGACAGAGCGTCTGCCTCCAGGATGTTGTGGAGGACTGATGTGTCCAGACTCTGATGGGGTGGGAGGGGGTGGGAGCTTCAGTGCTGTCCCTTCCTGCTGGGGGGGACACGTGAGGACAGGGGTCATTCTGTGGGCTGATAAGAGGAGGATGGCACGTTTGGTAAACACGGTGTTTGTGACTTTCACGAGGAAACAGACGTCCAAACTACAACTGAAGCAGCCGTCTGTGGTTTCTTTTAGTTTTACGCGTCATAAAGAGAATAAATTCCTGATTTAACTCGACTTGTGAGTGTGTTAACGGACTTTTCATCGGGATTTTTTTTTTGCCGTGCTTCTGTTTCAAACCCCGAAACTTACCGTAAAAATGAAACGAATCAACTCTTTCTCGTTTGTTTTCATCGCTCTGTGCGCAGAATGGTAGATTAAACTCACCCGTTTCCAGTCGTCATCGTTCGGGGACGTCCTTCACCAAACTTCAGAAGCTCAGCCGGTCGAGACTCGTCGTCTGAATCGATCCGTCACCGTCCTTGAGTCTGCAGACTCCACCCGGTTTCCTCGGAGCAGTGCATGAAGGGAAAGTGTTGCACAAACTGTCAAACGTTTGCAGCGCGATCTGACTTCCTACTGCATTAAACTACCTGATGATCAAATGAGTGTTGTACAGCTAGGGGTTAGCATCATATATTTGTGTGTATTTGACTCTGGATCGTGTTGTTTTTGCTATCTTACGCCACGATTGTGCATTTGGCCGCTGGGGGGGGGTGAAGGGATTGTTAGGGTAACTCATCTAAATGCATATTTGAAGCGTTCTCCGAGACGCGTCGCTCAATTTACGGCACGGACGAACGATCGCCAAGAGCCGAAGTCTTCTGTGACGGTTTGATAACGTGGTGGCGTCAGTGGATGATGCTGCTGATCTCCAGGGCGGGGGTGACGGATGCCACACGTTCAATCAGGCGTTTATTCCTCACAATCACATTTTGGGTTTCCTTTATTTCCGTTATCCCACAGTTTGCTGGAGTGAAAGTTTTTATTCTCGCTAACGGAAACACTCCGGATGAGTTCAGACTTGGCGCGGATACAAACACCGACGGCGACAGAAAGAGTCATTAAAAAGTGATGAAGGGAAACCGTAATGCAGGATGAAGAGTCTAACCTTCTGCTCTTTTCGCTCATCGTGTTTCGTTCACGCGTTAGCGGCTATGTCGCGGTGCTAGTTTGGCTTCTGCTACGGCAGCTAAAAGCTCACAAATGAAGCGGTTGAAGTTTTTAGTGCCTTCAGGCTTCGGTCAGTCGGGCTCTGAGGTGAACACAGATCGTAACGACACACGTCTGTGTTCTTTATGCGCGCCATCTGATTCCCACGCCGTCTGTTCGACCATTCAAACTTCTTACGCAGATGACCCTTGATTTATGCTCGTCACGCCAACCTGACATGATATTGATGGATGTTAAACTGATGGATAATTGCTGTTTCAAATGGTCATTAGTTCGTTTGTTGTTTCATGAATCGGTTAGTCGTTCCCCAACAGATTGGAAGCGTTTAATTGTATCAATCAAATTTGATTGGCTCGTTGGTTGTGGATAGAGCTCATGTGTCAAACTCAAGGCCCCGGGGGCCAAATATGGCCCTCCACATCATTTAATGTGGCCCACGAGAGGTAGGAGTGTCTAAAAATAAATAGGTCAAAAGTGTGCTTTGACCAAAAACTACATTTCCCACAATGCAGTTGTTAAGCACATTTTAACTTTGACAAAAACGTTGTGAACAAAGTTAACGTCCTAACTTGTGTCTGATGTTATTTCTCTTTATTGATTGATAGTTTGATCCTTGATTGATGGAGTTCTGTGGGTTTAATAACCTGACAAATGAAAAGGATTTATGTTAGAACAGAGAAACAAACAAACATGTTTTTTTCTGTCTAACTGTAATGTTTGGAACTAGAATAAGTCAGAAATTCACTGATTTAACATTAAGGAGTAGTTACATTTAGTTACATTACATTGAGTTACATTTAGTTACATTTATTAGTTACATTAAGGAGTAGTTACATTTAGTTACATTACATTGAGTTACATTTAGTTACATTTATTAGTTACATTAAGGAGTAGTTACATTTAGTTACATTACATTGAGTTACATTTAGTTACATTTATTAGTTACATGAAGGAGTAGTTACATTTAGTTACATTACATTGAGTTACATTTAGTTACATTTATTAGTTACATTAAGGAGTAGTTACATTTAGTTACATTACATTGAGTTACATTTAGTTACATTTATTAGTTACATTAAGGAGTAGTTACATTTAGTTACATTACATTGAGTTACATTTAGTTACATTTATTAGTTACATTAAGGAGTAGTTACATTTAGTTACATTACATTGAGTTACATTTAGTTACATTTATTAGTTACATTAAGGAGTAGTTACATTTAGTTACATTACATTGAGTTACATTTAGTTACATTTATTAGTTACATTAAGGAGTAGTTACATTTAGTTACATTACATTGAGTTACATTTAGTTACATTTATTAGTTACATTAAGGAGTAGTTACATTTAGTTACATTACATTGAGTTACATTTAGTTACATTTATTAGTTACATTAAGGAGTAGTTACATTTAGTTACATTACATCGAGTTACATTTAGTTACATTTATTAGTTACATTAAGGAGTAGTTACATTTAGTTACATTACATTGAGTTACATTTAGTTACATTTATTAGTTACATTAAGGAGTAGTTACATTTAGTTACATTACATTGAGTTACATTTAGTTACATTTATTAGTTAAATTAAGGAGTAGTTACATTTAGTTACATTACATTGAGTTACATTTAGTTACATTTATTAGTTACATTAAGGAGTAGTTACATTTAGTTACATTACATTGAGTTACATTTAGTTACATTTATTAGTTACATTAAGGAGTAGTTACATTTAGTTACATTACATTGAGTTACATTTAGTTACATTTATTAGTTACATTAAGGAGTAGTTACATTTAGTTACATTACATTGAGTTACATTTAGTTACATTTATTAGTTACTTCTGGCCTGTGCTCATGTGGCCCCCCGGTGAAAATGAGTTTGACACCGTTAGGATTGAGATTTGTTTGGTTTCTCCTAAATACTTTGTATGTAAATGTGACATTTGGACTAGAGATGTACACTATGAAATGTTTGAAAGAGATATTTGACATATTGAAAAGATAATTTCGACATAAATTAGTGCGAGAACCAACAACAGGTGTAACGCCGCGCCGCTGCCTCGCTGTCCTCTCTTCACCACGTGTTTTGTCTCACTGGCTTGTTGTGATCTCGCTTTGCTGCAGCTGACGCTACATAACTGTGTTTTGACAGACCCCCCCCCCCCCCCACACACACACACACACACACACACACACAACAAACATCACAAATCTCCCAGCTCATCCCAGGTCAGGGGAAAGAGACCACTGCTTCTGACACAACCACAGATAATCACTCGTTGGGGGGGTGGGTGGGGGGTGTTTCGGTAACCTCCGCGCCAGAGTCGAGAGATCCTCCGAATGTCAACGCATTAATTGTTTGAATTTACGGCGGGACGCCCCACCCCCCACCCCACCAGACCAGAATGGGATTAAACGGCGTGGAAACGAGTGTCCCACGTCTGCAGGGGGGGGATAGAAAGACCAGAGGGTCGCCACACACACCTATGGCGTCTCGTTTGTGTGTGTGTGTGTGTGTGTGTGTGTGTGTGTGTGTGTGTGTGTGTGTGTGTGTGTGTGTGTGTGTTCATGTTCATTTCGACAACCGCCATCGGCGGTGGCGTGATTAGCAGCGCGGGGTAGCTAGCATCGGAGCGAAGCGTTCCCGTAACAGCGCCGCCAGTGATTTACACCCCAGGACTATTGTGCTCTCTCTATAAAAGCCTTTATAAAGAGCGAAAGTCACCCCCCCTCCCTTACCAACCCCCCCCAGATTGACTAATAAAGAGGATTAAGGCGGTGAGACCACTTTCAGCAGGACGACTTCCTGACTTGCGTTTCCGAACTCGTCGTTTCGTCCCGACGCCGGAGGCACCCGAGCGGCTCGGGCGGGGGCGTTGCGCTCCCATCATGGTTGCCGGGGGTGACCGGCCTCGTAAGACGATTAACGCTGTCTTAACCCCCCCCTTCTCTCCTCTTCCTTTTCTCCCCTCGCAGGCTGACTTAACAGGGATCAAATGGAAGCGCTTCGTGTCGCAGGGCCCCACCTCGGCCCCCATCCTCTTCCCGGTGACGGAGGAGGACCCCATCCTCTGCAGCTTCAGCCGCTGCCTGAAGGCCGACGTGCTGAGCGTGTGGCGGCGCAGCCAGCGGCAGGGCCGGAGGGAGCTCTGGCTCTACTGGTGGGGGGACGACCCCAACTTCGCCGATCTCATCCATCAAGACCTGGCAGGTAAGGGGGGCGTCCGCGCGGCAATCACGCGTACGTCCGAGTGAAACCGATAGACTCCAACGGGAAGGAGGGAGTGATGCCAGATACAGGTGCTTGTTTCTGAACGGTTAATTCACCCCCCCCCACTCCACCGCCTCCGCCGCATACCCAGACTGATCGTCAGCTACGTTCATCTTCCGTCTTGTTTTTGGCTAATTAGAGGATTAAAGAGAGGAAGCAGGACGGATATTCACCGTCTGAGTCACCGCTCTGGTGTGAATATGAAATTCACCTCGTCTGACGACGCAGCTCCAGTCGGATTCATTCAAGGTTGCGTATTTCAAAAACATATAAAACAGTTCCGGATCGGCGGAAGCGTGGAGGTTTTTTTTGTCCAGGAAGCACTCGAGCATCGATCGCCCTTTCCAGATAAGTTAGTGCGCGATGAAAAGCGATCCGGATTCCGCCGCCTGATTGCCAGGTATGAGTGGAGGAGACGCGAGCGAGAGCGTTAAAGTTGGCGCCATCTGATACTTCCTTAGCGCCCCCGTTTACCCTCCCCTGACTGATCATTTCGCCAGCGCGAACCGGCAGCGCCAACGCCTACAGGGCGACTCCCAAAACGTCTGGGTCCGATCGCGACACCTTCGTTTCTGATGCGGTAACGAAAGCAGGAGATGCTCAAGTCCGAAGCCAAGCGCCACCCGCCTCCGACCCCGCTGCATTGTGGGATACTGTGCCTGAAGTGGACTCGCAGTGGGAGGCTGGTTCTGGTAATTACCTGGCGCAGGCAGGAGAGTGCTCCATGTGGAGTAGGAGGGCACACTGAGGAAGATCTCGATTTGAAAAGCGTTGATCTGGTTTTGCATGAAGTCTTGTGTTTTTAGGAGAAGCTAAGTCAGTTTAATTATCAGTTTTGGACCTGAATATTAACCAGAAACCTGCAGCACGTCTTCCTTCCACATGTCTCAGAACAGAATGATGGATCAGAGTATCTCAGCAGGGTTGTTTTGGATGTTTCAGGTACTTTTTCTTCGGGTCATCCGTTTTGTGTTTCGTTTTCCCTTCATGTTTTCCAACCTGAATCGGGTTTGGGTGTCTGAATGGTTCCCAGATGGGTGGTGGAATCTGTGTTTCCTGTTTTTGGAAGCTGCTGTTCCTTTCACGCCGGTGGAAGACGTTGTTCCTCCTCCTCCTCCTTTCTCGGGGCTTTTCCCCGACTCCCGCCGCCGTGGGACGATCTTCAGTCAGCCAGAGGGCTTCTTCCTGTTCCCACCTCTGATCTCTGGCTGCTCATCAGTATGTTCAGGCTGGTGTGTCCTGAGACCTGATCACACGGCTCCAGAACATTCCACCCACCCCCCACCCTCCAGGAGGGAGGGAGTCCAGGGGAGACGGCTAGCAGTGTTACACCTCCTCTTTTAAAGAGCGATGCTGCCACAGAGGAGAACCATTGGGTTTTGACACCAAACCAAACACAAAGTGGAATTATGACACCCCCCCCCCCAGTTGTGTGAAATTAACACGTCACATAACACAACAGATAAGAGGCTCTTCTACGTTGTGTTCGTCCTCCTTTGCTGACATTTATAGACAATCTTTACTCCTTCCTGTCCTTTTTGGAGTTGGTCGCTAACAGCGACTGTCAGCTAGGTGGTAGAGCACACAGGTGACGTGCCATTGCACCTGTGTCTCGTTTTATTAATTACCCTGAGCCGACTGGCCAGCAGGTTGCTGTTTCCACCTTCATTTCCTGTTTGACACACCAGTTTCTTCCTTGCCTCACGCAGTTTTTTCCACGACTTTCAAATCCCCAGAATCCACCTGGATTTTTTTTTTTGTCTAATTCTGCAAATTGGGAAGGGGCCCCCATCTTTTACACTGAAAATTTTCTTCCTCTTTTTGCGTGTCCGTTCTTTTTTTTTTTTTTTAGTCTTCAGTGCTAAATTGGCGGTAAACACGAAAATTTGCTCTTTTTCATTGCCTTCCATCCGGCTGGAATGGCACTTCCTCCACCCTCTCCCAGCCCTCGCCCCCCCTGACACCCTCATTAGATTAGCAGCCTGTGGAAGTCTTTTAATTTCGAGCAAGTACCATTTCTCCACACCAGCGTACTCATAATCCCTTTCCTCCAGGGAGGTGAGGGATGGAGGAACAAGCTGGAACGACGGGAGCGGCGACGGACGATAGACTTGTGGGATCTTTTAACGTCTGGCGCTTAATCACCGAAGCAGGAATGTAGAGGTGACCACCAGGCCTCTTCTTTACATCGGACAACTCGTCTTTTCTCCACCAACACAATGAGAAAGCCAGTTGTGATCTTCCCGTGGCGACACGCAGCAGAAACAATTCTCGACAGACGAATGCCGGCGCTGAATTAAACACCACCCCCACCTCCTCAGGGGTCTGGGTATTATTATGCAAATGCTTTGGTCTTTTGATCGTCGACCCTCAAAAGCTGGTAGAATATCTTGACCAGGACCGTCTAAAGCGAAACACAAACACCCGTCTCTCCCTCCAGTCAAAGGTCCTCTGATCTCTTTTGCATGCAATTTGCAATCCATGACAGTCTCTGAAGGTAATTGGTGCGTCATTCCTAAACTCTGGGTTGTCCATCCCAGTTGTTTCGTGAACCTTTCCTTCTTCTCCAGAGTCTCTTGAAGGTCTGGCATCTCGTTGACCTCTAGAGTCTTTCCTGGTGCTCTACCTCAGCCAACTGAAGCAATGGGCTTTGTGTTTCAGATTTTACAACTCCAAGCAGAGAAGTTAGAGAACGTTCCGGTCTTGCTTAGATGGTTGAACATCTTTTGAATCATTTTCGTCTTGAACCAAGACTGTTACTGGTTGATTAGATAAAGATAAAGGTAGACTAGTCTGGTTATCAACAAGCCCTTCCAACTGTGGTTCCTGGAGCTCAAGGATTGATTATTTATTGAGTCGGACCTCCAAGAGACCAGGAGAGCAAAGCCATGGGGGAACAGAAGGATTTCGGGTCAAGTGTCATCCATCGGTTGATGATGAACATGTTGTTTGTGATCCAGACAGTCATTGAGGGTAGAAATGCTTAAATTAGCAGCACTTGTGAGCTTGTTTTTCACAATGAGCCAGTCAGAGTTCTTGGAATTTTCTTGGCTTTTCCAAGTTTTTTTGCTTGTTGTTGTAGTCAGGTCTTCCTCCTCTACGTCTATGTGAGGCGGGAGTGAAATAAAAACAACACTGCTTTCCACCTGAGGGCAGAATACCCCGTTCCAAAGGGCATACCGAAGCACTCTGAAAGTTTCACTCTTCCACTGATCAGGCTGTCTCTTGGCGTCTGATCCTGATCTTCAGATCTCATGACTTTGATATTATTGAACTGCCCTCATATCTGTCAGAGACGCTGTGTTTGAGGCTCTGTCTGCTGAATACAGATGTTTCTGGAGTGCAAACCCCCCCACTCCCCACCTCTCAAACACCAACATATCGATAGAGAAGAGTCTCTTCCAGCATTTTGAATCTCGATCGAGTTGATCGGTTTGATGTGAGGGGAGGTCTGTTGGCGCTACGTTGCGTCAGATGGCTAATCGTGCATAGCTGTGGTGTCTCACTCAAAGGGGGGGAGGGAGGGGGTTATGTGGTGAAAACAAACAGCTCAGTTTGCATCTCGTTGTACGACTTTCCTCACCGTCTCCCCGCCAGACGAATGCGAAACATCAAAAGTCAGTCAGATCAGACTCGCGGATTACGAGCGACACAACTCTGAAAGACTTTTTGTTCCTTGAACTTTTTAGCTGTGATTTCAGAACACTTGGATTTAGGGTGTTTGTTTTTTTTTAAACATCCTAAAATGTACCATCACCTATTGGTCAGACCACAAATCCACACACTGATGTATTATCAGCAGCTCCACGCGTTAACAAAGCATCTCTACATTTTTATCAGTCTACTTCCTGGAGCTGTTCTCTGGATCAAACAATAGGGTGAAGTATCATATTCAGTATTGGAACATTTGATTTGTGCTGCTGCTCTTTCTCATCTCAGCCCCCCAAGCCCATTAGTGCCATCTGCCCCCCCCCCCATTTAGAAACTTGTCTGTGGATTTTAAGCACTAATCTGATCATCTTGACAAAATTCAGACAACTTGAAAACATAACGGGGCTGTTTTTTAAGCAGGATAACTGGGGGCGTTACCCCCACCACCACACACACACACCCACCCCCATGATTCTATTAGAACAACATGTCGTCTAATTTATCAAAGTGTCACCATGAACGATGTCTGTTCATTAAAAACGGGGTTATTTCACCTCGAATCACAACAAGACTACGTTTTGTAGCCGTCGCAAAGTTGATGAAGATTGAATTTTTAGATGGGTACCCCCCCCCCCACGGTGCCCCCCCCTCACCCTCAGGTTACCTCAGATCGCTCTCTCTTCACTCCAGATTTCCAAACGCTTCACACCTTCCCTCTCATCCGTAATGATTCCAGAAGGAGGATCACACGTGTCTCTCTCGGAGACGAGGATTTCGATCCGTCTGGCTCTGCATTTTAAAAACGCTTTCAAACGCCGTGATGGAATATTTGCCCCGTCAGATGAGGGCAGAAGTGACAGCGCACAGAAAATGAATGCCCTACAGATTCCTTCTCACAATAACGCGCGGCCCATTGTGTCCGCGGCAGTTCGACGGAACGCCCCGGGCGAGGATTTTACAGCGCCGAGAAGAAATGCCACGCGCTCTTTAGAATTTCCAAATGTTACAGAGAAGTGAAAGTCAAACGGATTGTTGAAACCTGCAAACTTAAGCTGTCAGAGGACGGACAAAGGGAGTCCAAACGGAGGGAAGAGCAATCCAGGCTGCGGCTTCACACAGGAGGGAAACCTGGACTTGGATATCCTGATGTAGATTTGGGAACGCTCCTGTCTACATTTAAAAAAATAAAAGCCCCAAACCCCCTAAATTATTTATATAAACATATTTTTATCAACCAATAGACATGCTGAGTTTACCTGTGTATAATTAATTATATAAAAGTTACATAAACAATAATACAGAATGAAAAGAAACGCAAAAGTCACAAACTACATCTTCACTCCACCAACGAGAACGAGATCCGGTCTCACTGATGTCGTATCCATCCACCAACACGTGGTAAAGAACGAGATCCGGTCTCACTGATGTCGTATCCATCCGCCAACACGTGGTAAAGAACGAGATACGGTCTCACTGATGTCGTATCCATCCACCAACACGTGGTAAAGAACGAGATCTGGTCTCACTGATGTTGTATCCATCCGCCAACACGTGGTAAAGAACGAGATACGGTCTCACTGATGTAGTATCCATCCACCAACACGTGTTAAAGAACGAGATCTGGTCTCACTGATGTTGTATCCATCCGCCAACACGTGGTAAAGAACGAGATACGGTCTCACTGATGTTGTATCCATCCGCCAACAAGTGGTAAAGAACGAGATACGGTCTCACTGATGTTGTATCCATCCGCCAACAAGTGGTAAAGAACGAGATACGGTCTCACTGATGTTGTATCCATCCACCAACACGTGGTAAAGAACGAGATCTGGTCTCACTGATGTCGTATCCATCCACCAACACATGGTAAAGAACGAGATACGGTCTCACTGATGTTGTATCCATCCACCAACACGTGGTAAAGAACGAGATCCGGTCTCACTGATGTCGTATCCATCCACCAACACATGGTAAAGAACGAGATACGGTCTCACTGATGTCGTATCCATCCACCAACCAACGTTCTTGGATACATTCAATTGACCTTGTTTTAGGATATATGTTATTTAATTGCCCCCTCCCCCCAGCCACCCTTTCTTGTGTGGTATCAGCGTGCAACACAGAATGATGAATAGATCAACCACCTCTCTTGGGGTGCGGGGGGGTGGGTAGAGGACTGTGATGGCTTTTGTGCTTGGGGATCAATTTTCTAGGCCTAATCTCCTGCCGTTGCCCCCCCCCCCCCTCTGATGGATCTCCATTGGGGGGCTCGGCCATGCGTGCAGCTCAGCCTCCCCCTCCTCTCGCTCTCCATCCATTCCTCTTTTCCCTCCACGTTCAAGAAATATTAATTAGTAAAGGAGACTCTCCGGAGCGGCGCCGGTTCTTTCTGGCTTCCTTTGCAGATAAGGAGGAAGTGGAGGAGAGCAGGAAACCTTCTGGCCAGGCTGGAGAGAACCCCCCCGAGGGCACTCCATCACAAGGCATTAATCTTGCTGTTTAATGACCGACTGCTGCTCTAATTGCTTATACACAGATGAGCAACTGGGGGGAGGGGGGGTGCAAGGGGGGGGGTTATGGAATTACACCAAACTCCCTAAATTTCTCATCAGATTTTAATCGAACTTCAAAAACACTAAAGAAGTCGTCTGAAGAAGTCTTGATGGTCAACAAAACGTTCGGGATGCGATCGCGTCCGGAGGTCGTTTTTTTTTTAATGTTGTTTTTATTTATTTATTTATTTATTTCAAAGTGTGGATGTGAGTTTCTCATCAGAGTCGAGGGGCTTCAGGGGTCTTTATAGAGGTCAGCCGTGATGGAGCCGCCCCACAGGATGCTGGGACGTGGAAACGTCGCCGCCGTCAGCTGAGCTCATAAATCTTTATTTAAATCAGGTCGCTCATCTTTCGTCCTGACCCCGCCCACAAATCCATCGCCAAGCGGGCACTTTTTTAAAAAATTTTTAATTTGATTTTGGGTCATGAAGAATATTTACAACAACCGTGTGTTCATTAAGTGTTTCTTAAATATTCATTATGAACCTTTCACGCTGTAAAAACGCTTGAGTTGGTGCTAATAAACGAGAGTCGACGTCGTAAAGTTTTACTGCTAATGCAGTCGGTTAGCAGACGGCCAATCAATCTGAATCTCTTCCACATGTTACGTCCAGTCACTCGATGCTAAACTGACTTGTTGCCCTCTCGTTTGCCTGCCCCCTCAGGATGGGGCCGGTCCAGCTGCTGGATCACTCAGCGCCGCCTTCTGTCCCAGGCAAACTGCGTCACATCCGCATTTCTAGAAAATCAAACGACTTCACATTGTTGTTGATTTATTTTTATTCCGTATTCACCGTTTACCGTTTAAAGGAAATGACTGCCTTCCTGTCGTTTTCGCCCTTTTGCCCTGCTCTCTTATCCCTGGAGATGTTTGCCTGCCCCGTGAATTTGTTTGCCTTCAGACGTGTGACGTAAGCGTTTTCGTTAGCGAGGCCTTTCCTGGCACAAGTCCAAACGTTGTCTTTCTTTTTCAAGGAATATCATTTCCCTGTTTGAGGATTTCAACTTAAACGATCCCGTCCGTTATTTAAATCAAAGAATGGGCGGAGCCCCGCATGAATTGTCTTGTCCGTGCTGTGAAACGTTAGCGGCGACTGTTAATAAGATTATCCCGGCATTCGGGCCAGCTGGAAGCGCCGTCCAGATAACAACTCCGATACCGACACAACAGCACACGCATTCATCCAGGACGGGTTCGGTGTGTGTGTGTGTGTGTGTGTGTGTGTGTGTGTGTGTGTGTGTGTGTGTGTGTGTGTGTGTGTGTGTGAGGCGTTTTGAGCTTTTGCCAAGACGACCCAAACAATTAACCAAACAGTGGCGTTATTGTCCGACGCTCGTCAGGCGTGGAACGGAAACCCAACCGTGGAACCTCACCTTCACCCTCAAACGCCGACTTTTATTTTTTTTTACTGTATTAAATCGTAACGATCTCCCGATGTCACTTCCTGTTTCACCTCCACGCACCGGAGGCCCTTTTTTTTAAACCGGTTTTTCTCACGAGGAGGAAACGGTAGGAGAGCAAAACGCGCCGCGCCTCTCCGTTAGCGTCGGTCCCGTCTTTAGGTTACGTTCGGCGTGTTTGATCAGAAACACACACACACACACACACACACTCGCTTGCGGCGATGGCTGTGTGTGTCGGGACGTTTGTCAGACTGGTATTACGAGGTTTCAGAATGTGATCTGCGATGATGTTCCCGTCACACACTCACATATTATTCACGTTTATTTCTCCAGGTGGATAGTTTTAGGTTTTAAACTTAAACAGTTTTATCTGCTGTTTTATGATATTTTTTTTCAATATCTTGTTAAGGCAAACAGAACGAGTCCTAACTGTTTTGTCGTCTCCTGGTCTCTCTTCCAGCCGAGGACGACGGGCTGTGGGAGAACGGTCTTTCCTACGAATGTCGGACGCTGCTCTTCAAAGCCATCCACAACCTGCTGGAGCGCTGCCTCATGAACCGCGGCTTCGTTCGCATCGGGAAGTGGTTCGTCAAGCCCTACGAGAAGGACGAGAAGCCCGTCAACAAGAGGTAGGGGGGCTGGCGATGATGCTGCGTCGTCGAGGCTGGCGTTGCTACGGCTGGCGTTGCTACGGCTGGCGTTGCTAAGGCTCGCATCCCGGCGGCGCGTCCACGGCGTTTCTGTCCCGTGATGTAAGTTTTACTGTTTGTGGGGGTTCAGTGTCAGGAAGTCTCCGGAAAAATGTTCACAGTAAGGAATAATCAGTCAGGAGTGATTACGGGTGATCATGGAATTTATCGTCATGGCGACTGATCCGGTTACGGAACAGACGATGTTAGACGATGTTCATGTTAGCTTGAAGCTGCTTGCTGTTGTTTTGGGGTGTTTTGGGGATAAACAGGAAATGGGGCTGTAAGTCGATCAGGTTTGATGCGACCCCATTGGCGAGGGGGGGGGGGGGGGTCGGCGCTGGTCCAGCTTCCTGCCAACGGTGTCTCCAGGTTTTGTGATCCGCGGTTTAAAAAGCCTGCTGCGTGTCTGTGTATGTCTCAACCCCCCCCCCACCCGCCCCCCCATGCTATCTGCTGACCTGGTTTCTTTGCCCTTGGTGCCTCCTGGTGTCTGGGTGTGTTTGATAAGAGCAGCGAGGAGGAAGAGCAGCGGCTGCAGCGTCACGGCGTAGTTTCTGGGGGTGTTCAGGTGTCAGATTCCAACCACAGGTGATGGGGGGGGGGGGTCATACAGGTGTGTGTGTGTTTTGAGGCCACATTTCAGGCCTTGCGTTTAGTTGTGTTGCCCTTTTACCCAGTAGACCGATCAGTGGGCCCCAGTAGAGGGGGGGCAGTGGACGGGGGGGGGCAATCCTGTGGAATTCAGTGTCTTCTCCTCATGTTCTCTTTCCCTTGCCCCCCCTCCTCCTCCTCTGCTGTCATGGAGCAGACGGGGGCATGTTAAAAATAGTGGTGCAATCACCCTGAATCTCATCCGTCATCTCTGGGGGGGAGGGGGGAGGAAGGGTGGGGGGTCGTCCGTCTCCCTTTTGGTGATTTGTGTTGAGCTTCGGGCTCGCCGAGGATTCTGGGATACAAAGCTGTCATAGGAACTTACACACACACACACCAACGGGGTATAGTGTGTGTGTGTGTGTGTGTGTGTGTGTGTGTGTGTGTGTGTTTTTATTTCCGGGTTGTTGCACCTGGATCAGCTGGTCTGACAGGGAGACTGGGAAGCACTTCCTGTTACCAGGGGAACCACTTCCTGTTCCTGATGGTGCTGAGTCTGTGTGTGTGTGTGTGTGTGTGTGTGTGTATGTGTTTTAACGCTGACCGCACACGACCCAGAAACCTGATTGGTCGGGATCAGCCAATCACCACACACCTTCAGATGTTCCAAATAATACACACACACACACACACACACACACACACACACACACACACACACACACACACACACACACACACACACACACCATCATCTCACAGCCGATCTGCAGCGTCTCCAGCTGGTGGGGGCTGTGGTCAGCTGACGGCTGAGATCTGTAACCACAGACCTCAGACTGGGTTCACACACTGACATCATCACCCCCCCCCCCCACACACACACACACACACACGTCTCCTCGAAGCCGCCGTCGGCCGACTGAACGTCCCCCCCTCCCCGATCAGCTGGAGCTCCAGTCGTTTCTCTCGTGTTAATATTCACACATCAGGACAGATTTTCACGCTTCAGCAGGAATCAGTGATTAAATCATGATTTTTCAGCAATCAGATTGGCGCCCGTGCCCCCCCCCCCCGCCGCCGCCACGCGTGTCGACGCTGATTCCCTTTGTCTGGAGCGGCAGACACTCCGACTCGCGCCGCTCGGTCGTTCCTGAGAGCCGTATGCTGCTAGGTGGGGGTGGGGGGGGCTCATCTCGGTCGTCATGGCAGCAGGGAAATGCACCACGGGATCGCCCGCTTCCAAGGTGAAAGCAGGATGCTGCTCGCGCTCCATTGGTCAGCAGGAGGTGCCGGGATTGGAGAACGGCGTTGAATCCGGCGCCGTGTTTAAATCCGTCTGTTGTGTGTTTATTGTGTTTGTTGTTGTTGTCGTTGTCGTCGCATCACCCCCGTGTCAGGAGCATCACCCCCGTGTCAGGAGCATCACCCCCGTGTCAGGAGGTGACTGCTCCAGTCGGGCGGCGGCCGATGGCGGCGCTCCGTTAAGTAGGACAGCGCAGGATAACGCGCCGCGGCCTCCGGTCTGAGGCTAAAGCGCTAAATTTATCCCCCCTCCCTCCACTGACACGCAGGCACACGGGGACAAAAGCACGCCAAGTTCACCCCCCCCCCCAACAACACTCGACCTGCTCATCAGTCGCTCCAGCAACAGGAACTCCATCAGCTCCATCGTGCTTTTATTTTGAAAGGGCTTGTTTGTTTTCAATCAGTTTTTTTGTTGCCAGGGCAACACCGAGCTGAACGCTCTTCAGGCTCTCGAGATTTTTGATGCGTATCTGGACTTTTTTTCTCCCCCCCACTTTGAGTGTCACCCCCCCTTGCACCCCCCACTCCTTCCTGCATTCCTGTCATTCCTCCCATCTCCTGCGACCCCCCGTGGAGGAAAGGACCGATGAAGTCGTCACAGCTAATCCGTCCGTCGTCATCTCCCCCCCCACCCCCCCCTCCTTTCTCCGTCTTTAATCCGCCGGTTCAGACAGATGGCTGCGTTTAAAGCCGCGCCCATATATGGAGTTGTCCCCTTTGACCTCAGCGCTGGAGGAGGAAACCAGCCGCACACGGAGTCGTCACACCGTTAATGGAACCAGTAGTACCGGGTCCAGGCCCCGCCCCTTCACATAGAAGCCACGCCCCGTCACACCCGCTCCTCTGGCGTCTCGTTCTTGATGTTACCTGATGCCCCATCGGTGTCAGAGATGTTTTCACCCCCCCGTCGCCATGGGAACCAGTTGTTTCCTGAAAGCCTCTTCAGTTTGTTTACATTCCTGAGTCTCCTCAGTTCCACCCGCCGGAAAAGATAGCCCCCCCCCCCTTTAATGTCATCCAACAGAAGTCTGAGGTGGGTGGGGCTCGGCGAGACGTTATTCCAGCTGTTTATGACGCTGTCGCATAGTGATGATGTCAGCGTGGTCATGAGCGGAATTGTGGATTATTTTTTTCAATCCAGGAGGGTGAAGGCATCCCAGTCTGGAATTAAATGGGACAGAAGCGCAAATCTGGCTCATCGTCGGGGGCAACGCCGGCGTTATCTCCGGCGGCGGCGACGACGGGATTTCTCCTGTTCCTGTGAATGCGTCGCTTCTATCGCTCCCCACTGATCCACCTGAGGTTAATCTGACGTTTATAAAGAGGGGTGTGTGTGTGTGTGTGTGTGTGTGTGTGTGTGTGTGTGTGTGTGTGTGTGTGTGTGTGTGTGTGTGTGGCGCAACAGGAAGTGTGCATCAGCTGGGAGGAAGCTGGGATCCTGGGAGCGGAGCCAGCCAATCCCAGAGAGCATCTGTGGAATGTCAACGCTTCCTTTTCTCCCCTGTGTGTGTGTGTGTGTGTGTGTGTGTGTGTGTGTGTGTGTGTGTGTGTGTGTGTGTGTAAATACAGTATCTTTCACACTGTAAATAGCTGTTCTGGTTCAACAAAAGAGCGGTGATCTGGCGTCACCGTGGCTACCGCCTCTCGCCGCCGCCGCCGCTCTGACAATAAGCCGCCAACAATCTGTCTGTAAGCCTCAGTGAAGATAACGCCCCAGATCCAGACGATGTGGCTCCTGCTGGAGCGTTGTTGTTTGTTTGTTGTTGTTTCTGTTTGTTGTTGTTTGTTTGTTGTTGTTTGTTTGTTCTGTTCCCTGACGGCTCGATGCGTTCATGCTGAAGGAGTTCCGATCGGAATCAGACGCGTTCCTCACATCGTAAACCTGTACCCACCAGCGAGCCACCTCACAACTTTATTAACAAAACGTCGTGCTGACAAAAAAAAAAAAAAAAGTCGATTAGGCGGATGTGGGGGAGGCGGAGCCAGGCGACGACTTTGATGTCAATTTAAGAAACGAGGGATGAAAAACAGTTTGATGTTCTAGCTGTAACCAAGAAAGCTATAACGGCCCCCCCCAGGCAGACCCAAACACAGCGGGTCATGTGACCTCAGGGCTGCCCCCCACCCCCCGTGGCCCTGGCTCAAGTCTTCACTGGACTAGCTCAGCGTCTCCTTGTCGAGGCAGAATGCTGCCAGCATTTTGCATCTAAAAGTGTGTGTGTGTGTGTGTGTGTGTGTGTGTGTGTGTGTGTGTGTGTGTGTGAGAGACGGGAGGGCAGGCCGGCCTCGCTGCCAGATAATAGATGAAGCTTAGAGAAGACGGGGGCGGCGAGAAGAAAAACAGATGAGTAAAGGTGTATGTGTGTGTGTGTGTGTGTGTGTGTGTGTGTGTGTGCGTGCGTGCAGAGGCCACATGACGATGAGCGGTGAGTGGAATCCCATCAACCCACCTTTCGGTGGGGGAGGGGGGGATGCTGCACAGCGATGCCTTTGAAGGCTGTTAAAAAGCGTGGGGTAAAACTGTGTCTCCAGATTTCAGTGTGATGCGTTCAAGTCCTGCAGGAAAACAGGAAACTCCAAAGAAAAAAAAAAGTCTAGATTTTAT
This sequence comes from Antennarius maculatus, assembly GCA_013358685.1. Classification (NCBI taxonomy): domain Eukaryota; kingdom Metazoa; phylum Chordata; class Actinopteri; order Lophiiformes; family Antennariidae; genus Antennarius; species Antennarius maculatus. The sequence goes on from CM023617.1 coordinate 1,262,349, forward strand.
TTTGGACGTGAGGCAGACAGATGAAGGCCTCACCCTTCATCACAAACGCCACCAGGAAGTTGAAACGCAGATCTCTTAAATATTCTCTCCATGGGGGGGGGTCCAGGTGCTTACAGGAAGCAGGAATAACCCGTCTTCATCTCTCCTCTTCCTCACAGCGAGCACCTATCCTGCGCCTTCTCCTTCTTCCTGCACGGGGACAGTAACGTGTGCACCAGCGTGGAGATCAACCAGCACCAGCCCGTCTACCACCTGACGGACGAGCACCTGGCCGCCGCCCAGCAGGCCCCCAGCCCCTTCCAAGGTGAGCGTCCGGTCCGGACGGCGCCGCGACGCTGGCGTGTTTTCTAGGAGTTATTTCTGGTCAGCGTCCAACTCCAGCGGCGTGATTTCTGTTAGGAGGAAATAAAAACCGTGTGACCACATTCACTTCCTTTTATCTTCTCTTTCTCCCCCTTATTTTTTATTTCTTTGGATTGAATCCCGCCCCCGATCATCAATTCCGTGTAACGTCCTCGTGCTCGTAAACCGAACGTCGGGTCGCCTCGTCTCCTCCATTTCGCACTTTTTTCTTTCGTGCAACAAATTTTTTTCCTCTTTTCTCCGCCACAGTATTTAGTTTTAACACTTAAGAATTCTCAACCCCCACCCCCCCATCCCCCACCTCCCTCTCCCACTTTCTGAACTCCAGTTTTTACTTTTTTTTTTTAATTCCGTAGAAACGAGGCGTATGTCTTCCTGACACTCAGGAAGTTGCAGAACTTGTTCCCCTCCAGCAAAAATATAATGAAAACACACACACACACACACACACACACACACACACACACGAGTCAGCTTTAGATTTGCTCCCATTAGTGAATGAAAAGCCAAGAAAATATTCCCAATACCGATCAGACACGGAAAATGAATGTTTTCTTTCCGTTCGATTCGATTCGTCGCAGCAAAACCACAAAAAAGAGAAAACGTCGTTCAGGAAAGAATCCCGAGCATCGGGGGGGGGGGGGGGGGCTTGGAGCTGGGAAAGAGATGAGAACGATGAGCGGAGCAGCGTTGGGGTTGGAGTGGGGGGGGGGCGGTGTAATGGGGTGAAGTGAGGGATGGTGGGGTGTAGAGGGTGAAGAGGACGAACGCGGTCAAAGCGCCCTGCATGGTTTAAAAAAAAAAAAAAAGGTATCCAAGTGAGACCTGGGGGGGTTCTCATCTTCAATCTTCAGAGATGATGGATGCGACCCCCACCCCCCATATTCCTAGATTAAGGAGGGGGGGGGGGCGTGGCGTTAGAAGCTGGTTAAACCTTCTCTGTCTGATGAATCTGGGGTTCTAACTCTGTCTCGTCCCCCCCAGCGATCCTGAGCCCGTTTGGCCTCAACGGGACGCTGACCGGCCAGTCGTTCAAGATGTCCGACCCCCCCACGCAGAAGCTGATGGAGGAGTGGAACCAGTTCTATCCCATCAGCCCCGGCGCCAGGGAGGGGGGGCAGGAGGACATGGACTGGGAGGACGACTCGCTGGCGTCGGTGGAGGTCCTCGTCGGGGGGGTGAGGATGGTGTACCCCGCCTGCCTGGTGCTGGTGCCCCACTCGGACGTCCCCGTCATGGCCTTCGTGGGGTCGTCGCACTGCGCCGCCGCCGCCTACACGGGCCCCCCCCAAGTGCCTGCGTCCCATCGAGAGCCCGCCATGTCTCTGGTGACGCTCACCCCCCCCACGTCGCCCGAGGAGGCGCAGGCAGGTAAAGGTCGGAACGCCACGTGGATCCGCCCCGCCGGGTCGGTTGGGGGGTCGGTTTCTCATCCGTCTGTGATGTGTGTGCCCCCCCCCCCCCACAGTGGACCCCCAGGCCGGCCAGAGGTTAGCGAAGCCGTCCCCGCTATGCGACGCCTTCAGCGTGGACCGGACGAGTCACCACGGGGGCAAAGTCCCGCGGGGGCTGGCCAGCCGGGTGATGGAGCGTGTCTGGCAGGAGTACAGCATCGACCGAGCGCCGAACAAGTGAGTGTGGCTCCGCCCCACCCCCCCAGAACGCTACCAACCCGGAGATCGAACCGGAACGCGTTGGCGTCCCGGCTCAAACCCGATCGTTATCTCGCCGTTTCGTCCCGATGGCGTTTGTGTGATTCACCGTCAGTGAATTGGACCCCCCCCCCTCGGGGGGGCATCGACCCCAGCACAGACTGTCAGCTGGGGTTAGACGTCGTAACGTTATTTCGCTCCGAGAGGCGCCATAAAGTCTGCCTCAATTGGCCGCCGCGTGCGTTAATAACGGCAGATGAGGCCGTGCTCTCGTGAGCATCCCTGTTGTTTGTTTGTTTGTTTGTTTGTGTCTGAACGTTTCTTCCGCGCCCCCCCAGGAGGAAGTTCCCGGCCACCGCCAACGGTCCCTGTGAGGAGGAAGCGAGCGACAGAGCGGGGAGCTGGGACTTCATGGAGCCGTCTCAGAGGTCGTACTGCAGCTGCTCAAGGTCAGTCCACCCCCACCCAGGGGGGCCCATGTCATGTGACAAGGTACACCTCATATATGCCCCCCCAAGAGTGCCAGTTCGCTGCCCAGGAACTCGTCCTGTTAGCATCGAGCTAACGCGGTTTGATTTAAAGGTTCAACGTGTTCCTTTATTTGCCCCCCCACCCCCCTACCTGCAGGTACAAGTCGGTGAAGCAGCGAACAGGCTCCGCCCCCGGCCAGCCCCCGTCTTTGGGCCAGCCCCTCCAGCCCCCCACCAAGCACAAAGCCGGGGGGGAGAAAGCGGAGAAGGGCGACAAGCAGGCGAAGCGCCCCCAGACGCCGTTCCACCACCGCAGCCTGGCCAACAACGACGCCGCCGCCGTCGCCATGGAGACGGACGCCGCCGCCGGCCAGAGGCTGGCCCTGAGGGGGCAGGACGGGGGCCGCTTCATGCGGTCGTCCGATGCCATCCAGAAAGCCCCCCAGCTGCACGGTGGGGGGGTCGGCGGCGCCGGCGGCTCCGAACAGGCCACCTCCCCCCAGCCCCCGCCGCTCAGCCCCCACCCCTGTGAACGTGGCGAGGAGTCGGGGGAGGGCATGAAGGACCCCCCCACCCCCAGCAACCAACACTTCTACCAGCCGCCTCCGGAGCCCTGCCTGGGGGGGGCGAAGGGCGGCGCCGCCGCCGACCACCACGGGGGTCCGGAGGGGCTGAACCAGCACTTCAACTCCAGCCACGCCCACCCCTACCCCACGGGGGGGTCGGGCTACTCCGACCCCCCCGAGCCCACCATCTACGTGGGGGTGGCGGTCCGCCTGGAGGAGGACGGCTCGCACCCCCCCTGGAGGTTCTTCAACCTGCCCCGGAGGAAAGAGGCGGAGCTGCCCCCCCCACTGTTGCCGGGGGACAAGCTGAGGGACGAGGCCCCGGCGCCGCCGGACGGCCCGGTGTCGGCCACAGAGTGAGTGGAATGGAACCCCCCCACCCCAGTATTAAACATCACTGCGCCCGCTCCTCACACCTTTCCCTCGTTTCCCCCCCCACCCCCCCCAGACTGATGTCGGCGTCCCAGCGGCCCCTGAAGGTGTCCCAGGAGCGCCTGCAGGTGTACCGCGCCCGCAGGAACCAGCACTTATCGGCCGCCGTCGCCGACGGCGACCACGAGCCGGAGGCGGACCCCTACGCCTTCGAGGACGGGGACGTCAAGTTCACCTTCTCCCACAGGAAGGACAAGGGGGGGGGCGAGCGCGAGCCGGGCAAGAAGCATAAGGTGAGGCGGGGGTGGACGCAAAACTGCATTGTGGGAAATGTAGCACACTTTTGACCTATTTATTTTTACATCTGACCTTTTCTGCTCTCGGGGGCCACATAAAAAGCTGTGGGGGGGCCACGTTCGGCCCCCGGGCCGTGAGTTGGTCACACATGGGGGCTAAAGGTCAGCGCAGCCTGACGTTTAATCATAAACAACCGGATTTCTCTTTATCGTGACACGTTGACCTGAGAAACACGTTGAACACACACCTCTTCAGGTTTAACGGCTCTTAAAAATACCCCCCCCCACGTGTATCCGCTCCCCCCGCGGCGGCGAACCCGACAGGAAGTGGTCCTGAAGCCCCATTGTGAGCCGCGGACGCAGGAACGCCAAACAGTCGGCTGTGGAACTTCCTCCGACTTATTGGATTGTTCCTGTTTGATCCGCCCTCTCCCACCTTCTCCTTCCGCCCCCCCTCCCGCCTCCGGGGGGGGGGGGGGCGTTAGCCACCTGTCAGCGGCGGCGGCATTCCGGGGGTCGGTTTTCCTTCCACCTGGCGTATCGATCGCACCGTCAGCACGGATTAAATATGAATCCTGTTTCTGGCATCAACTTCTCCGGGAGCGTTTGGTAGCGTAGCCTAGCCTCATCTATGATTTGTGAAGCCTGACTTAAGCCTGACTTTAGCTCGAACAAAACTCCACGTTTTCTGCCCCTGCAGTCGTCCGACGCAAATATTTTGTTGTTTTAAAGCACAAAAAATCCGAAATATTTCAGTGAAATCGGTCTGAATGGAGGCTGGACACACACACACACACACACACACACACACACACACACACACACACACACACACACACACACACACACACACACACACAGGGCGGGGCGGGGCTTCATGTTTCCATTCATGTATTGACTGTACATCCTGATCTGTCTGCTTTTCTTCCTTCTGACCCCCCCCCACCAACAGTGTGAAGATGGAGGCGGCCCGTTGGATGGTGAGGACTCTCTTCATCACACATCTAGCCCCCCCCTCCCCCGACAAAGGTGTGGGTGGGGTCGCACGAATTAATGATGCAGTTTAAACCAATCAGTCATCTGCAAAAGAATATATATACATACATTTATTCATCAGGAACACGCTGGAGTCTCGTCCGCAATTGTTTTGATTTAACTCTGATTGGTCGCGCCGCCGGCTAGCATTAGCATCCCGCTAATTCAATTCACGAGAAAAATGGGAATTGAAGCCGGTGTGTGTTTGGTGAAAACAACGTCGCTGGAGTCGTAGGTGTGGAGCACCTAAAAAAATAAAATCAGCCAATCAGAGAGCGTCTCTGATCAGAGTGTGTGTGTGTGTGTGTGTGTGTCTCCAGACGCTCAGCGGGGGGGCGCCAACAACCGCGTGGCCCCCACCAGCCTGATCCACGAGACCGACCTGGTGGTGTCCATCAACGACCTGGACAACCTGTTCAACTCGGACGAGGACGAGCTGGGGGTGGGTTTAAATACACACACACACACACACAGAGACACACACACACACACACACACATACACACACACACACACACGCTCTAACACACTCTCCCTTTCGTCTGCAGCCCGGATCCAGACGACTGGCGAACGGAACGGACGAGAAGTTCAACGGGAAGGAACCCAAGCCGTCCACGCTGGACCCGGTGTCCTGCATCAGTATGTACCCCCCACCCGCCACCCCCGTGTGTGTGTGTGCGTGTGTGTGTGTGTGTGTGTCTGTGTGTGTGTGTGTGTGTGAGATGAAGCTCCTGAAGTCTCGTCTCCGTCATCTTTGTTTCCAAATCGCTTCAAATCCTTTAAATCCGTCAGTGAAAACTTGTTGCTCGTCGCCGCCCCCTGGTGGCGGGGGACAGAACTGCACCCCCATGTTTGTTAGACATCGTTTGTCGTCAATCCTGATCCTGATTGGATCCTGACCCCCCCCCCTTTTCTGTTCTGTCAGGCTCGGCCGACCTCCACCAGATGTTCCCAACCCCCCCCTCCCTGGAGCAGCACATCATGGGCTACTCCCCCATGAACACCTGCAGCAAGGACTACGGCAGCATGGAGGGCGGGGGCATGACCTCGCTGGATGGCTCCATGTCGCTGGGGGGGCTCTTCAAGATCGAGGTGGAGGAGAGCTTCTGCAGCCCCAAGCCGGCGGAGATCAGGGTAGGTCTGGATGGGGGGGGGGGCGGTGTTGCAGATACTGGGGGTCGAGTGTCGGTCTAACGCGCCCCCCTCCCCCCAACAGGATTACTCGTTCGTGTACAAGCCGGAGCCGTGCCAGGCCTTCGTGGGGTGCTCCATGTTCGCCCCCCTGAAGACGCTGCCCAGCCACTGCCTCCCCCCCCTCAAGCTCCCCGAAGAGTACGTCTACCGGCCCAGCTGGACCCTGGGGAGGGAGATGCTGCACCCCCTCCCCGTCATGAGCTTCCTCAACAAGGACAGGTAGGCTCGCCACGTAGCCCCGCCCTCGTTACACATGAATGACTGAAGCCCCGCCCCTTTCCCTGTCTAAAACGCGACCTGACGACGAGGCTTCGTCCGCTCCTCCACGGTTCCACTCGTTCGTTTTCTGGTGTTGATTATTTCTAATTATCCTCACCGATTGGCTGTTGATCACACAAACCCCGCCCCTGACTCCGCCCCCTTCTTGTCATGCTTTATTTGACTTCCTGCTTTCTTCTCCCCCGCCCCCCTTAGTAACATCCCCAGCGTGGGCAGCGCCATGGACCCGGACTACACCCAGACCTACACCCCCCAGACGCACACGCCCTTCATGTCCAACAGCGCCCCCCCCAGCAACAGCGGCGCCGGCATCCTGCCGTCGCCCGCCACCCCTCGCTTCTCCGCCCCGACGCCTCGCACGCCCCGAACGCCACGCACCCCCCGCGGCCCCGCCAGCGTCCAGGGCTCGCTGAAGTACGAGAACTCGGACCTGTGCTCGCCGGCGTCCACCCCCTCCACCTGCCGCCCCCTCAACTCGGTGGAGCCGGCGACCGTGGCGTCCGTCCCAGAAGCCCACAGCCTGTACGTGACGCTCATCCTGTCCGAGTCGGTCCTCAACCTGTTCAAGGACTGCAGCTTCGACAGCTGCTGCATCTGCGTGTGCAACATGAACATCAGGGGCGCCGACGCCGGGGTGTACCTGGGGGGTGACGCCGCCGCCGCCGATGCCCAGGAGCCGTGCGGCTGCGGCTTCAGTGCCGTGGTCAACCGGCGCTACGGCAACGGCTCGGGCCTCTTCCTGGAGGACGAGCTGGACATCATCGGGCGGGGCTCCGACGTCAGCCGGGAGGCGGAGCGACGCTTCGAGGAGCTGCTGGAGAGGAGCGGCGCGGGCCGGGGGGGGGAGCGCGTCCCCGACGAGCTCATCCTCCTCCTCCAGGATCAGTGCACCAACCCCTTCTCGCCCATTTCCAGTCTGGAGCGGGAGGCGGCGGCCCGGGGGCCGGGCGTGGCCCCGGGGCCGCCCTGCGTGAGGGTGGAGGAGCGGGACTACCACGCCGACTGCTACATGGCGCTGGAGCACGGCAGGCAGTTCATGGACAACATGTCGGGGGGGAAGGTGGACGAGGCGCTGGTGAAGAGCACCTGTCTGCACTGCTGGGGCAAGCAGAACGGTGAGGGCGACGACGGCCGATTACATAGGAAAACCAGTTCTCAAAACCACGCAGAAAAACCTGTAAACTAGAGAAAATGAGGTCGTTGGAGAGAAACGTATCAACGGAGAGGAATTAATGTTTTATAAATTAATTTATTCATTAATGTTTAGACTCACAGATTTTGTTTAGTATCAGAAAAGAGGTGAAGAAGCGTGTCCAGGCAGGATGGAACGGGGGGGAGGAAAGTGTCAGGTGTGATGTGTGATAGAAGAGTTTCAGCTAAAATGAAAGGAAAGGTGTCCAAAACTGTGGTGAGACCAGCGATGTTGTTTGGTCTAGAGACAGTGTCACTGAGGAAAAGACAGGAGGCAGAGCTGGAGGTAGCAGAGATGAAGATGCTGAGGTTCTCTCTGGGAGTGACCAGGAAGGATAGGATCAGGAATGAGTACATCAGAGGGACAGCACATGTTAGAGGTTTTGGAGATAAAGTCAGAGAGGCCAGACTGAGATGGTTTGGACATGTCCAGAGGAGAGATAGTGAATATATTGGTAGAAGGATGCTGAGTTTTGAACTGCCAGGCAGGAGGCCTAGAGGAAGACCAAAGAGGAGGTTTATGGATGTAGTGAAAGAGGACATGAAGGTAGTTGGTGTGAGAGAAGAGGATGCAAAGGACAGGGTTAGATGGAGGTAATTGATTCGCTGTGGCGACCCCTGAAGGGAAAAGCCCAAAGGAGAAGTTTTTGTGTGTATATATATATATATATGTACAATAAGTACAATAAAAATACAGTATTTTCCACACTATAAGGCGCACTTAAAAGCCTTTAATATTCTCAAAACCCGGCGGTGCGCCTTATAATCCAGTGCGTTTTATAATCCAGTGAGATTTATAATCCAGTGCGCTTTATAATTCAGTACATTTTGTAATCCAGTGCACTTTATAATCCAGTGCACTTTATAATCCAGTGCGCGTTATGATCCAGTGCGCTTTATAATCCAGTTTCCTTATAATCCAGTGCATTTTGTAATCCAGTGCGCTTTATAATCCAGTGTGCTTTATAATCCAGTGCGCTTTCTAATCCAGTTTCCTTATAATCCGGTGCGCTTTATAATCCAGTGCATTTTATAATCCAGTGCGCTTTATAATCCAGTGTGCTTTATAATCCAGTGCGCTTTATGATCCAGTGTGCTTTATGATCCAGTGCGCTTTATGATCCAGTGCGCTTTATGATCCAGTGTGCTTTATAATCCAGTGCACTTTATAATCCAGTGTGCTTTATGATCCAGTGTGCTTTATAATCCAGTGTGCGTTATAATCCAGTGCACTTTATAATCCAGTGTGCTTTATGATCCAGTGCGCTTTATAATCCAGTTTCCTTATAATCCAGTGCATTTTGTAATCCAGTGCGCTTTATAATCCAGTGCGCGTTATGATCCAGTGCGCTTTATAATCTAGTTTCCTTATAATCCAGTGCATTGTGTAATCCAGTGCGCTTTATAATCCAGTGCATTTTGTAATCCGGTGCGCTTTATAATCCAGTGCATTTCATAATCCAGTGCGCTTTATAATCCAGTGTGCTTTATAATCCAGTGTGCTTTATAATCCAGTGCGCTTTATGATCCAGTGCGTTTTATAATCCAGTGTGCTTTATAATCCAGTGTGCTTTATGATCCAGTGCGTTTTATAATCCAGTGCGCTTTATGATCCAGTGTGCTTTATGATCCAGTGTGCTTTATGATCCAGTGTGCTTTATGATCCAGTGCGTTTTATGATCCAGTGTGCTTTATGATCCAGTGTGCTTTATGATCCAGTGTGCTTTATGATCCAGTGTGCTTTATGATCCAGTGTGCTTTATAATCCAGTGTGCTTTATAATCCAGTGTGCTTTATGATCCAGTGTGCCTTATAGTGCGTAAAATACTGTGTGTTTGAGTCAGTGGTGTTGTCAGTCACTTTTGGACCGGGACGTTCTTTAACACTCACCTGTCTCTCCTCTGGCCCCTCCCGGCCCCGTCCCCCGCGACCCGGCCCCTCCAGCGGTGGACGTCAGCGCCCTGTGCTCTCAGGACGTCCTGCGCGTCTTGACGTCCCTCCAGCCGCTGCTGCAGGACGCCATCCAGAAGAAGAGGATGGTGCGCTCTTGGGGCTTCCAGGGGCCCCTCACCTGGCAGCAGTTCCACAAGATGGCCGGGCGGGGCTCTTACGGTAACCAGTTCTGACTGATGCTGGTCGTCATAGCGACCGAGGGGATGTTTGCGATGTGTTGTGAGACCTGTGTCCTCCTGCCCCCCCCCCCCCCCCAGGCACGGACGAGTCCCCCGAGCCGCTGCCCGTCCCCACCTTCCTGGTGGGCTACGACTACGACCTGGTGGTGCTGTCCCCGTTCGGGCTGCCCTACTGGGAGAAGCTGCTGCTGGACCCCTTCGGGTCCCAGCGGGACGTGGGGTACCTGGTGGTCTGTCCCGACAGCGAGGCTCTGATCAGCGGCGCCAGGAGCTTCTTCAGGGACCTGAGCGCCGTGTACGAGGTCAGACCCCCGGGGGCCCCAAAACCGGGATCTGAGAACTCTACCCTGGTGTCCCGTGTGGACCCGTTCACGTCCTGCGTGTCCGTCTCTCCTCAGGCGTGTCGCCTCGGCCAGCACCGCCCCATCTCCAAAGGCTACCCCGACGGCATCGTCCAGGTGGGCGGGGCCAAGACGCCGGCGGATCAGCCGCTCAGCGATTGGTTCCTGAAGGCCGCCGGCGGGAACGTCGACGCCGTCACCAAACTCAAACTCTATGCACAAGTGTGCCGCCACGACCTCGGTACGCGTCCCGTCTCGACCTTTAACCCCACCCGAGTGGTCACAGAGCTGGGGGGCGTCGACCTCGTGTCGACGACGTTAATGATATGATTCTATTTCCTGTTTTCACTCTTTTAGCGCCGTACCTCGCTTCGCAGCCGTTGGACGATTCCCTCCTCACGCAGCCCGGCCCCCAGCCCTCATCCAGCCAATCGGCATCCACACAACAATCTAGCTCCGCCTCCGGCTCAGTCGCATCAGGTGCCTCCAGTAACGGTGGCGTTGGGTCGTCCAACGGCTCGGCGACGCCCAGCAGCGGGACGCCGTCCGCCAAGGCCTCCTCGTTCCTGCCTTTCGGGAGCGTCGGGGGTCAGGGGGGGCAGCTGGGACAGCAGGCCGGCACCCAGAACACTGGAACCTCAGGGGACACCTCCAGCGGCCAATCCCAGGGGCCCACGGAGCCCCCAGAAAGGTATCAGCTCGGAATCGCGAATCGATCAGGTTCTTTAAATCGTCGCCGATCGATGACTCCGATCACGTTTCCTTTTCCTGTCCAGCACTTTGGAGCGGGAGAAGATCGGCGTCCCGACGGACGGAGAGTCCCACGCCGTCACCTACCCCCCCGCCATCGTGGTCTACATCGTGGACCCCTTCAGCTACGAGGAGGCGGACGGCGCCGCGGGGCCGGCGCCGGCCCGCTCCGGCGTGTGGACGCTGGGTCTGCTGCGCTGCTACCTGGAGATGCTGCACTTCCTGCCCCCCCACGTCCGCAACTCCGTCTCTGTGCAGGCGAGTCAAAACGAGTCATCGCCGATTAACGCCACGGCGTCCGTCTAACGCCTGGATTTGTCTCCCCCCACCTCAGATCGTCCCCTGCCAGCACCTCCTCCAGCCGGTGCGGGGGGAGAACCGCCACCTCTACGCCCAGCACCTCAAGTCGCTCGCCTTCTCCGTCTTCACCCAGTGCCGCCGGCCGCTGCCCGCCTCCACCAACGTCAAGTCGCTGACGGGCTTCGGACCGGGCCTCGCCATCGACACGGCGCTGAGGACCCCGGAGGTAGAAGCCCCCGACACCGCCCGACTAGAAATCAGAGAACGGTGTAGCTTTTGTAGCTGCGTTACCATCAAATTGCCGGCTTCAGCGCCGCTGCCAGAGGCGGACCTGACCCGACTCGACCCGGCTGCGTTCAGTCGGCCGCTGAGGAGACGGAGACGGAGTTCTGAGCGCTAAGCGTCCCTGTAGCGTGTGTTTAGACTGGGACCCTCTAGCGCCCTGAGACCTCCGTAATGAGCTGTCGGCTCTCGCTGGAGACGCAGGAGCTGCAGATCAGGACCTTTATTCTCCAGGCAAACGTCGGTTTACGACCACAGTTGTTTCCTGAAGCTGTTCAATAGCGATTTGTTCCAATTCCAAATAGGTTTTTCCCATTAAAAATAATGTGAATGGTCTTAATCCGTTCCAAGATGCTAGAAAACTACCTTTTTTCAACATAATATCATCCATTTTCTGCCACTGAAAATGGATGATATTTTCAGTGGCAGAAAATATCATATAATAATATATAAATGACGTTATGATTTCATAGCGTCATTTATATATTAAACTGTAGTAATGAAACAAAGAAATGTAAAAGAAAGAAGCAAACACGAGAAAGAACAAACATGGACGTAATCAGGTGAGCCTAAGGTACGAGTTACTGTCGTGTTTTGGACAGAAAAAAAAATTCCGAATTTTTTGGTCGAATTCTGATTTGTTCGATGTCCAAAGCGTTTGAAAACCAAGGTTTGCTTGTATTTTTCACAGCTGTGACAAACCTCCAGCTGGAATCAGAACGGCGTCTCCGAAAGGACAAAAAAACCTTCATGTCGGTTCTGTTTGTGCGTTACGACTGAACTCAATCTTTTTTTTTGCCTCCCTGTCCTCAGAGGCCGGAGTGTCTGCGTCTCTACACGCCCCCCTTCATCCTCGCCCCCATCAAGGACAAGCAGGCGGAGCTGGGGGAGACGTTCGGGGAGGCGGCGCAGAAATACAACGTTCTGTTCGTGGGTTACTGTCTGTCACACGACCAGCGGTGGCTGCTGGCCACCTGCACCGACCTGTACGGGGAGCTGCTGGAGACCTGCATCATCAGCATCGACGTGCCCAACAGGTGGGTGACCCCCCCCCGAACCCCCCCAGGACCCCCCGGGGCAGGGACCGCTACTGCTTTGTTTTATATGAGTGGATTCTGTCCTCCACATCTGTCTACGACTCACTCTGGACGCTTGTGGAGATGCTTGCCTCGGTCACATGACTACCTTCTTAAAGGGGCCACTCCGGCCTCGGTCACATGACTACCTTCTTAAAGGGGCCGCTCCGGCCTCAGGTCACATGACTACCTTCTTAAAGGGGCCGCTCCGGCCTCGGTCACATGACTACCTTCTTAAAGGGGCCGCTCCGGCCTCGGTCACATGACTACCTTCTTAAAGGGGCCACTCCGGCCTCGGTCACATGACTACCTTCTTAAAGGGGCCACTCCGGCCTCGGTCACATGACTACCTTCTTAAAGGGGCCGCTCAGGTCACATGACTACCTTCTTAAAGGGGCCACTCCGGCCTCAGGTCACATGACTACCATCTTAAAGGGGCCGCTCCGGCCTCGGTCACATGACTACCTTCTTAAAGGGGCCGCTCCGGCCTCAGGTCACATGAATACCTTCTTAAAGGGGCCGCTACGGCCTCAGGTCACATGACTACCTTCTTAAAGGGGCCGCTCCGGCCTCAGGTCACATGACTACCTTCTTAAAGGGGCCGCTCCGGCCTCAGGTCACATGACTACCTTCTTAAAGGGGCCGCTCCGGCCTCAGGTCACATGACTACCTTCTTAAAGGGCCGCTCCGGCCTCAGGTCACATGACTCCCTTCTTAAAGGGGCCGCTCCGGCCTCAGGTCACATGACTCCCTTCTTAAAGGGGCCGCTCCGGCCTCAGGTCACATGACTCCCTTCTTAAAGGGGCCGCTCCGGCCTCGGTCACATGACTACCTTCTTAAAGGGGCCGCTCCGGCCTCAGGTCACATGACTCCCTTCTTAAAGGGGCCGCTCCGGCCTCAGGTCACATGACTACCTTCTTAAAGGGGCCGCTCCGGCCTCAGGTCACATGACTCCCTTCTTAAAGGGGCCGCTCCGGCCTCAGGTCACATGACTCCCTTCTTCAAGGGGCCCCTCCGGCCTCGGTCACATGACTACCTTCTTAAAGGGGCCGCTCCGGCCTCAGGTCACATGACTACCTTCTTAAAGGGGCCGCTCCGGCCTCAGGTCACATGACTACCTTCTTAAAGGGGCCGCTCCGGCCTCAGGTCACATGACTACCTTCTTAAAGGGGCCGCTCCGGCCTCAGGTCACATGACTCCCTTCTTAAAGGGGCCGCTCCGGCCTCAGGTCACATGACTCCCTTCTTCAAGGGGCCCCTCCGGCCTCGGTCACATGACTACCTTCTTAAAGGGGCCGCTCCGGCCTCAGGTCACATGACTACCTTCTTAAAGGGGCCGCTCCGGCCTCAGGTCACATGACTACCTTCTTAAAGGGGCCGCTCCGGCCGCTAACACAGAATACATTAGCACTAAACTGAATCTCCCAACCAGAAACAAACGTCGGTGTGACGTTGAGGACGCTGCTAATAAAGTTGATACAAACTGGATTCATGTTTATTCTAATCATTAGAAATAAACAGTTTTAATGCTGGTTGTATTTTATTTTGTTGGATTTGTCCTCCACACCTTAAAGGACGGTCAATGAAAATATTATCTGATATTTTTCTCTAGTTTTTTCTACAATATTAGACGAGTAGCTCCACAACTCGTGTCCCAGGCTGACGTGTGTCGTTGTGTTAACGGTGTGTGTTAACGGTGTGTGTTAACGGTGTGTGTAGTTGTGTTAACGGTGTGTGTTAACGGTGTGTGTTAACGGTGTGTGTTAACGGTTTGTGTTAACGGTGTGTGTTAACGGTGTGTGTCGTTGTGTTAACGGTGTGTGTTACGGTGTGTGTCGTTGTGTTAACGGTGTGTGTTAACGGTGTGTGTTAACGGTGTGTGTTAACGGTGTGTGTTAACGGTTTGTGTTAACGGTGTGTGTCGTTGTGTTAACGGTGTGTGTTAACGGTGTGTGTCGTTGTGTTAACGGTGTGGTGTAACGGTGTGTGTGTTAAAGGTTTTTGTGTTAACGGTTGTGTGTTAACGGTGTGTGTAGTTGTGTTGGTCGTGTGTGTTAACGGTGTGTGTCGTTGTGTTAACGGTTGTGTTAAGTGTGTGTTAACGGTGTGTTACGGTGTTGTGTTAACGGTGTGTGTTGTGTAACGGTGTGTGTTAACGTGTGTGTAGGTGTGTGTTAACGGTGTGTGTCGCTGTTGTTGTGTGTTAACGGTGTGTGTGTTAACGGTGTGTGTCGTTGTGTTAACGGTGTGTGTTAACGGTGTGTGTTGTGTTAACGGTGTGTGTAACGGTGTGTGTGTCGTTGTGTTAACGGTGTGTGTCGTTGTGTTACTGTGTGTGTTTTAACGGTGTGTGTTGTGTTAACGGTGGTGTGTGTCATGTGTGTTAACGGTGTGTGTTAACGGTGTTTGTCGTTGTGTTAACGGTGTGTGTTAACGGTGTGGGTTGTTGTGTTGACGGTGTGTGTCGTTGTGTTGACGGTGTGTGTCCGTGTGTTACTGTTGTGTCGTTGTGTTAACGGTGTTGTGTTAACGGTGTGTGTCGTTGTGTTGACGGTGTGTGTCGTTGTGTTGACGGTGTGTGTCGTTGTGTTAAACGGTTGTCGTTTGTTAACGGTGGTGTGGTTAACGGTTGTGTGTCGTTGTGTTAACGTGTGTGTCGTTGTGTTAACGGTGTGTGTCGTTGTGTTGACGGTGTGTGTTAACGGTGTGTCGTTGTGTTAACGGTGTGGTCGTTTGTGTTAACGTGTGTGTTAACGATGTGTGTTAACGGTGTGTGTACGGTGTGTCGTTGTGTTAACGTGTGTGTTAACGGTGTGTCGTTGTGTTAACGGTGTGTGTTAACGGTGTGTCGTTGTGTTAACGGTGTGTGTCGTTGTGTTAACGGTGTGTGTTAACGGTGTGTGTCGTTGTGTTAACGGTGTGTGTCGTTGTGTTGACGGTGTGTGTCGTTGTGTTAACGGTGTGTGTTAACGGTGTGTGTTGTTGTGTTGACGGTGTGTGTCGTTGTGTTGACGGTGTGTGTCGTTGTGTTACGGTGTGTCGTTGTGTTAACGGTGTGTGTTAACGGTGTGTGTCGTTGTGTTGACGGTGTGTGTCGTTGTGTTGACGGTGTGTGTCGTTGTGTTAACGGTGTGTCGTTGTGTTAACGGTGTGTGTTAACGGTGTGTGTCGTTGTGTTAACGGTGTGTGTCGTTGTGTTAACGGTGTGTGTCGTTGTGTTGACGGTGTGTGTTAACGGTGTGTCGTTGTGTTAACGGTGTGTCGTTGTGTTAACGGTGTGTGTTAACGATGTGTGTTAACGGTGTGTGTTAACGGTGTGTCGTTGTGTTAACGGTGTGTGTTAACGGTGTGTCGTTGTGTTAACGGTGTGTGTTAACGGTGTGTCGTTGTGTTAACGGTGTGTGTCGTTGTGTTAACGGTGTGTGTTAACGGTGTGTGTCGTTGTGTTAACGGTGTGTGTCGTTGTGTTGACGGTGTGTGTCGTTGTGTTAACGGTGTGTGTTAACGGTGTGTGTCGTTGTGTTGACGGTGTGTGTCGTTGTGTTAACGGTGTGTCGTTGTGTTAACGGTGTGTGTTAACGGTGTGTGTCGTTGTGTTAACGGTGTGTGTCGTTGTGTTAACGGTGTGGTGTCGTTGTGTTGACGGTGTGTGTTAACGGTGTGTCGTTGTGTTAACGGTGTGTCGTTGTGTTAACGGTGTGTGTCGTTGTGTTAACGGTGTGTGTCGTTGTGTTGACGGTGTGTGTCGTTGTGTTAACGGTGTGTGTTAACGGTGTGTGTCGTTGTGTTGACGGTGTGTGTCGTTGTGTTAACGGTGTGTCGTTGTGTTAACGGTGTGTGTTGACGGTGTGTGTCGTTGTGTTGACGGTGTGTGTCGTTGTGTTGACGGTGTGTGTCGTTGTGTTAACGGTGTGTCGTTGTGTTTAAGGTGTGTGTTAACGGTGTGTGTCGTTGTGTTAACGGTGTGTGTCGTTGTGTTAACGGTGTGTGTCGTTGTGTTGACGGTGTGTGTTAACGGTGTGTCGTTGTGTTAACGGTGTGTCGTTGTGTTAACGGTGTGTGTTAACGGTGTGTGTTAACGGTGTGTGTTAACGGTGTGTCGTTGTGTTGACGGTGTGTGTTAACGGTGTGTCGTTGTGTTAACGGTGTGTGTTAACGGTGTGTCGTTGTGTTAACGGTGTGTGTCGTTGTGTTAACGGTGTGTGTTAACGGTGTGTGTCGTTGTGTTAACGGTGTGTGTCGTTGTGTTGACGGTGTGTGTCGTTGTGTTAACGGTGTGTGTTAACGGTGTGTGTCGTTGTGTTGACGGTGTGTGTCGTTGTGTTAACGGTGTGTCGTTGTGTTAACGGTGTGTGTTAACGGTGTGTGTCGTTGTGTTAACGGTGTGTGTCGTTGTGTTAACGGTGTGTGTCGTTGTGTTGACGGTGTGTGTTAACGGTGTGTCGTTGTGTTAACGGTGTGTGTCGTTGTGTTAACGGTGTGTGTCGTTTGTTGACGGTGTGTGTTAACGGTGTGTGTCGTTGTGTTAACGGTGTGTGTTAACGGTGTGTCGTTGTGTTAACGGTGTGTGTTAACGGTGTGTGTCGTTGTGTTAACGGTGTGTGTCTTTGTGTTAACGGTGTGTGTCGTTGTGTTGACGGTGTGTGTCGTTGTGTTAACGGTGTGTGTCGTTGTGTTAACGTGTGTGTCGTTGTGTTGACGGTGTGTGTCGTTGTTAACGGTGTGTGTCGTTGTGTTAACGGTGTGTGTCGTTGTGTTGAACGGTTGTGTCGTTGTGTTGACGGTGTGTGTCGTTATGTTAA